>OU612046.1:16279260-16879260 GCA_914767935.1 Coremacera marginata | reverse complement strand
GTGGGGATCGTAGAGTATAACTAGTGGGGATCGCTAGTTCAAAGATTAAAATTGTAGCAAACTTACTTTATACTTATATGTTGTCTATTATTTGTTCCTTGTTGTTATTGTATTGTTTTTTTTATCAATTTTCCATTTCACTTTCACACTTGCAATAATGAATTGCTGAGAACGTTTATGTTTAGCGATGCCATAAGGAAAGCGGCAATCCAAAATAAGCAGGATTGCCACTTTTAAAATGTTTCCAAAAATTTTTAATATATTTTTTTCAATAATATTTCCACAATTTTTCACTAATTTCTATCAATAATATTTAAATTTTGTTTTTATTAAGTATATGCATATAAATATTTTTTTTAATACTATTTTAAGATTTATTGTCATACATTTGCCGAGTCCGCTAGTATTATATGTATAAATAATAAATTTATATATTTTTTGTATAATAAAATATGTCAGCGGCAACACTGCATGCGATTTCCCTTAATGACTCTAGAATCATAAGGAATGACTCTAGAATCATTGGAATCATTGAGCGGCATTCTTATGAGCGATGAGTGAAATCGGCGGCACTCGTCACTCATCGCTGTTATGACGATGCTTCGCGTGGAAGTGTTGGTTGTTGTACGCAACCGCACTCACTCGCATTCGGTTTTTGATGTATGATTTATAGCAGAGGTCGGCAAAACTCAAACTGAGTGTGTGTTGGTGAGAGCAAATATTCTGCAGTGAAAAAAATTAATGCTGCATATGATTTTAAAATTTGTACACTTGCACACAGGAGTGATTTAATGAAACTATTTCAAACATACTATGGCAAAGGTATGTTATCAATAAGTTCAGAAATGTTAATTTTGTTATCGCAGTTTCTTATTAAAAGAATGCTTTTTAGAGGAGAATTAGTTAATCTATTTCGCTGCTTTGAGCATATGAATTTCAGGTCGGAAAAAATTTGTTCACAAAAGTAGGTGGAAGGATAAAAAGCTAACAGTTTGTAAGAAACTGCTTTTAGTTTTGGGTAAAAGCTGTCATCAATGGTTTTCCAGAATTCTACAATATGCTGTTCATCGATCATTTCTATTTCGGTTCGGAGAATTATCAATTCAGATTGAATCTGGAATTCATACTTCGTTACATCACATTTTAAGGATTTTCAAATAAATTAAATAACGGCTGCATTTCTTCAAAGTCTTTAAATCTCTTTTCAAAATTATTTATAAGGGTTTCTATTATGTCAATGTGTTCATTCTTTTGTTCGCTTGTAATATTTTCAAAAAATGATGCTCTTGGGAAACTTGAATAATTTTCTTCTTGAATATTAGCTAAAAGTAAAAATAGTGTTGTTTTGAATTCAAAAATGCTATTGTATGAATTGTAAACAGTCTTATTTTTTCCTTGAAGCTGAAGGTTTAGCTTATTTACGAAATTGGTTATATCTGTTAAAAATGCAAAATCCAAATTAAAGCTATTGTCTTGTAAAGCATCTATTAAATGTTCAGTATTATCTATTTTTTCGATTTTCAAAAACTGTATTACTTTATCCCTTAGATCGTAAAGCCTGGAAAGGCAATCGCCACGACTGAGCCACCTTACTTCTGTGAACATTTTCAGGTCATAATGTTCGGCGTCGGTATTTTTAAGAAATTGAACAAATTTCCTATGGGTTAGAGAATGATGTCCTCCTCTTATTGTGTTAATAATTTTCTCTGCTGTTTTCATGGCAGGAAATGTGCTCAAAAACTTTGAAGCAAGTGCAACCTGGTGGATGATGCAATGAAGAGATGACATTTCGATCCCGTGCTTTATCAATTGACCCACAAATCCATCATTTCTACCAACCATAATGCTAGCACCATCCGTACACACTCCAATTAATTTACTCATATCTAATTTGGAGAAAACGTTTTCATTTAGAATATCAAACAAAATTTTTCCCGTAACATTTCCATGTAATGTTTCCATGGAGAACATTGATTCAAAAACTACGTAATCAGAACTTACACTTCGGATGCAAATTACTAATTGACACAGATCGTTAATATCAGTGCTCTCATCTAATGATATGGAAAAATATTTGCAGTTATTCACCGTTTTCAAAATTTCAAACTCAATAGAGTGAGCTACTTGTTCTATACGTCGAGCTATGGTTCTCGCGGACAAGGGAATGGATTGAACAACATCAGTTTTATAATTTATTTTATTCAAAATATCAGTGCAAATGTTCTTAATAAAAGTTCCGTGAGTAAAAGGTCTGCCATGTTTTGCTATATGAAGAGATATTATGGTTGACAATGTCACTTTAAGTTTCTTTTGGGTTTCCAGATGGTTCATTTCATTATCTGTTGCTTCCATATCAGAAAGCCATAACTTGAATTTTTGTAACACAGAATCTCTTTTTTCCCTAAAAATCCTATATTTTTCAACTCTATTCAATTTAGTTAATTCATTATGAGAATGTTCATAATGCCTTTTAAAAGCGTCTTCGCGTGGACTTTTGAATGCTGTGTAACAAATTAAGCATTGCATTTCATTAAAGGCATTCCTAAATAAGAAAAATTTTTCGCATATATTTTCAGCTTCCATTTTGCGCACGATGTTCTCACTTCGGTGGCTCAAAGGCGAATGAACAAAATAACATATTTTGCGCTGTGTGGTTGAACGAAAGAGCGCAAAATACGAAAGAGCGTAAGCGTCTGTGTGAATTGGTTTTCCACAATTGTGGTATGGAGCAGGGATGATATTTGGGGGCTTTTTTTGGCCCTTATCAATTTAAAAAGCCCCGAGGCCCTTTCTATTCATTTTAGGCCCTTTTATAAAATTCTACTGAAAAATAATCAACATTTTTTAAAAGAAACATAAAAAAGAAAAAAATTTACACAATAAAGACTAAAAAAATGTCCAAAAAATTTTGAAAAAATTTCCCAAAATGTAGTCCAGCGGTACTGGACATGAATAATATTAAGCAACGAATATCCGTCGTCAAAAAGGGTTTTGCTTCTAAATTGAAAATATTGTTGCTGGTGTAGACGACGACTAAGAAATAATTGTAAGGCTCCCAGAACTTACGCCCGAAAAAAAATGTCAAAAAAGCCGGAAGTTTTTGAAGCATTAAATTTTGGAAAAACGCCTGAATTTGAAACGGCAATCAAGCCTGATAGAACGATATAACCCCGAATAGTTTGGAAATAAAACGCGAAAGAAAATGGTGATTACGCCCGAAATTTGCAGCAGTTTTTCGGGCTGTATTTCCTCATTTTTCGGGCATAATTTCCATTATCCAGATTCAATGTAAGATAATCAAAGTATGAAAGAACAGATTTATGTAGTAAATCAATGTGGCCCTGTGAAAATATCTGCAAAGATTTCCTTAATTCTATTTGTTTTTTTATGTTATTCAATGAACAAGGGGTCCATGGACATTATGTCCGGATAAGGTTCAAATGGTGTTTTGTCAATGATAAAATGTTACGATAACATTTTATCGTAACTAATTTGAAATTTCTTATCTTTCCGGTAAACAAAAATTCTGACATTTTTTCATATTTTGATTTGCTAAAAATGCCTGAGTTTTGTCTGTTTTTTTGGTGAAATTTCGTTAAAAAATGTGCAAAACAATTTTTCCACTATTGTTTCATTTGAAAACTACCCCAATTTTGTATGGAAAAATGTTAGGTGATTTTTCATTTTATTCCTTATGTTATCTTTTATCGTTTGTATTTTATTTAAAGGCGATTTTTTCTACCGCTTTTTAAATTGTTGTCAGCAAAAGAAGTTCTGGTATATATATAGTCATGGTCCCATAAATAGCATACTTTTTAGTAATTTCAAGTTTAGTTTGTTTCTCAAGTTTGTTTAGATGAAAAGAGCGAACCCCTTAAAACTCCATCGTAGTCTTGACAATGCCTTATAATACAAATTAATTCTGATCAGTGGTCAAAATGCACACTAAGAAAAGAGGACAATAACATCTCTCTACACCCTGATAAACAGTTTTGGTGGCGTATTTCGTAAGAAGTGCATCGAATTGTTTTTAAAAAAATGCTAGCTGGAATACCCTGCGTCGCTCGGAGGTGGAATGACGAAAAGGTCGAATTTCGACCACTGGCGTAATCTAGTCCATATAGAATGTCTTCAATATTGAGTTACCACTTTTTAAATCTAAAAGCCCTATTAATGCCAAATTGGCCCTATTTTTATATGAATTTTGACCCTTTTACAGTAAAGCCAATATCATCCCTGGTATGGAGTGCCGACCTATGATTTATAGTCATTCGTTCGAATCATAGACTCGATGTAGTTCTCTGTTAGACATGAGAGCTATTTTTTTATCGTTATTTTTTATAGTTAATTTTTCAATGAAATATAGAAATCATTATGTGATCTTTATTTTATCGATCAGAAATAAAAGTTTTCGATCAGAAAGTAAAATTATTTTTAAATCGTTATTCTTTCGATCTAAAATAAAAATCAATCATTGATTTTTCAATGTTATCAATCAATCATTGATAACAAATCATCATTGTTATCAATCATTGATAACAAATCATGATCTATATATTTCCGATCACAAATAAAAACTATTTTTTTATAGTTATTTTTCGATCGGAAATAGAAGTTATTTTTTATCATTATTTTTTCGATCAGACATAAAAATAATTTTCAATTTTTTTTAGATCAGAAATGAATATCTAATCATTAGATCGATATTATTGCGATCAGATTAAAAAACTTATTTTTTGATTGAAATCGTTTCTACTACTTTTTGTATCTAATTGAACTACTTTTTGATACTACTATTTTCGACTACTAGTACTATTTTCCATCTTTTCAAGTCCTTGTCCTCGTCCGTATTCATATCCTCGCCCAAATCCTTATCTAAATCCTTGAGCAAGTACCTGTCCAAATCCTTGCCCAAGTCTTTGTCCAAATACTTGTCCTAATCCTTGACGAAATCCTTGTCCAAATAATTTTCAAAATCCGTTTCTATATCCATATCTAAAATCTTGCCCTTCTTACTTACCTTTTACAAAATCATTGTTCAAATCCTTGCCCAAGACGACGACTTGCTTGTGTGATAGATAGTAAACTGGTTCGAAGGGTGGCACGTATAAACTTTATTTTTTACTAGCTGAACCGCCGCCCGCTTCGCCATGCACCTTTTTTAACATGCTTACATATTGGCAAATCCAAAAAATGGAACCAAAGGTGATAAATAAAACGTTATTAAAAACGTATGATATTAGAATATTATCTCGGAGGAACATTTAAATTTTATTTATTTAAGCAATTTATACATTAATTCATTTACCATGATGATCAAATTACCCGCACTATTTCAGAAATGTAGCTATTTTAAAAGTTTTTTTAAAAATGGAAGGTATCAGCTAAAGATAAAATTGAAATGATTGAGGCAAGGAAAAAACAGTATATGGGCGTCGTTGGGCGTGTAATACCGCGTATTATCCACTTGCAATACCGAGTATTTTGCAAAAAGGCCAAAATTGAAATTTGCATTTTAATTCAATGTAATTTATTAATAAAGGGCGGATTTTCTCTTATTCAAATACCGAATGCCGAGGCTGTGCGACCTATAACCCCAAAGGGAGGTGGCATGCTCTTGTCTAATGCCTGCCCATTGGTTGGATCAAACTCAAGACACTCTCGAGACTTTTCTACAGTTTCCCAGAAAATTTCATAAAAATTGGCTTAGCGGTTTCGGAGTCTATATCGGACATACACGCCCACAAACATATATACATTAATTTTTATATATAACGATAGATTATACTCAAGAAAAGTCTTCGGTCGGTTGATAGCAACGATCACTCATTTCATAGAATGTCTCAAAGAAATCTTCCTTTGAAAACATTCTGGAGGCACTTCTGGGATATGACCCAATTACATGCATATGTTAAAAGAATGCCTTCTGGGTATAAAAGTGGAAAGGACGGAATTCAATACTTTCCCTTCCACTTTACCTTCTTTTGAAAGCACTTTTTTGCTGGAATGTTAATCGCTATGACACACAGACTTAATTGATTTAATTTTTGCTGAAATTGGCTCAGTTGTTCACGTCTTATTTGACGTATATTTGTTGTTCACGCTTTTTGAAATAAGGTGATCGGGGCAGGCAGACTGGGTAAACTGCAGACCTGCAAACTGGAAACTGCAAATCGATTAAGTCCGTCCTTCTAATTTTGTTTTTCAATGTATGTAAGTAGGCTTAGCAGGCAGGCATGGAAAATTTTGTTTTTCTCATCTAAATCTAATACAAAACAATATTATACCTTTTTCGTTCAAATTGGCTGATCCGTTGTGCTATTTTTTTTTTCTCAATATAGGGGGTGGCTTTTAAACCTTTTTTTTTATTAAAATAACATCGATTGCTATTTTTGAGCTCAATCTCTTGAGTATTTCTGGCTATTTTATTCCAATACCCTGTTACCCATGTTTACCGAGATATAGTTATTTATTTATAGTGCCACGCCCCTTTAACTTATTCCGCCCACTTTTTCTACTGTGCTTGAAAATGATCCTACCCACATCTGTACCAAATTCCAATACCAATAGTACCCATATTTACCGAGATATAGGGACTTGCATTATTTCCCCATATACACCATATACACACAAACACATGTTCAAATGCCTATAACTCATGAACCAATACACATACAAAGACCGTTTATACATAAAAACCTTCACATTGACGTCACCTTTCATATTTCCAGAAACAAAATCGGTTCACGCATTACAGAGAACATCAATTTCAGACACAATGCAACTTATTTTTATATATATAGATTTTGATCTAAAAATTAAAAAAATTATCGTTATTTTCCATCCTCTGTTAAAATTTTAGCTCAATAATGGTTTAGTATGTAAATATTAATTTGATGTAAATTTAAATCATTGTTATTTTAATCAAAAATTAGTTTTTTTAATCTGATCGAAAAACTTACAATCACAAACTTAATTTTATTTCTAATTGAAAAAATAAAAATTGAAAAAATACTGCGTAAACTTATAGATTGATGATTGAATTTTATTTCTGATCGAAAAAATTACAGTTAAAAAATAACTTATTTTTGTTAATTAATTCGAACTCTTTATGATAAATTTGAAGTTAGGTGTTTTTGATGTGTTTCTCAATTAAGGGCCAGTATTTCAGTACGAGTTTAAACTTTACTCAGATTAAACCGAGTTTAACTCACCGAAATTGGACGTTCAACTCTGACGTTTAACTAGATATTTTAGCATTCGTAAAAGTTAAACTATCATTTGATGTGTTTCTTTTTTGCCTAAATTGAGCTTAAACGTTCTATTTTGGTGAGTTAAACTCGGTTTAATTTGACTAGATTTTAAATTCGTACTGAAAAACTGGCCCTAAGAGCTATATTTTTTGATCTAAAATTTTAAAAATAATCGTTATTTTCCATACCTGAAAGTTTTTATTAAGTACTGTACAGAAAATAGAGAATGATATGATACTGTATAGAAAAGTACTTCGTAAGCACATGCTTTACTTTAATCGGATGGTTCAGAAATATCCAAATATGTTTGAATACCGCCAAAAACGTCTCCTTCATTCTATACAAATCGCTACCTTAATATAGAAAGGCCCTAACTCAATTTTTTTTACATTATAGGAGAAGAAAAAAACTTAATAAAAAACAAAGTTCTGCAATTTCTACAGTAAAAAGAATTGTAACATCGCTACATCACTTATAGTTTTTAATAAAAAAATTTGTTTACAAAAAATTCGAAACTACAGAACTTCATTTTTTATTAAGTTTTCTTCTTCTCCTATTGACTTAGGGCCTTTTGAGATAGGACATTTCTATATTAAGGTAGCGAAATACACATGCATAGTTCTATATTGTATGTTGAAAATATCTTTCATCTTTCCTTAAAAAAGTTTTTTTAAAAATATGTTTATTCTTCAGTTCAGAAATCAAGTCATTCATTTAGATGCTTACTTATGTAATGAAATAAAGCAAATCATGCCTTTATTATTATTGTTTTTTGTTTTTACTAGTAAAAATCCTAAGATGACAAGTTTTTTACTATAGACCATGCAATTAAGTTATAGACATTATGTCGTTATAAACTTCAATACTCCGTATTAAAGTTTTATTATTTTAGGAAATAAAATGTTGATATAAAACCTAAACTTTAGTACGTACTTAAAAATAAAAGTCACTTACTTCTTTATCGCGCATTAAAATGCAATAAAAACATTTTTTTTTTTTTTTCAATAAAAACATATCTTTTTATTGCGGACCACAACGCAATTGCATTCATAAAAAATAATATTACATCAAACACGTTGATAGCAGACATATAATTTTAAATAATTTGAACTTAATAATTTTAAAAATAGCGTTACTAGTATAACATTTGAAAATATTTTGTACTCAGTTTATAAAATTCACACATAGTTTAAGATAAATAATTTTTAAAGTGCGTCAGTTTCAATGGATATTTTAAATTTTTTAAACTTCAGTTAATTGCTGTTTTAAGCTGCACATCCGAAAACGAATATGTCAATTTATGTGAATTCCTTTGAAATTTATAGCCCCACTCACGTTATAATTACGGTCATCAACAGCCGTGGTGCCACCTCGCCTAAGCTGCTGCTGCAGGTTCGTGCCAAGTTAAGCCAATGAAAGTCAGAGCAATCCGCTCATGAATAATAAAAAAATTGTCAAATAAAATAATTTGTTTTATTTTTATTGCCTCTTCATCATGTCACACTTAACGCATGTTGCACGCTATGTCTTCACCAAAAAAGCTGCCAAAAGTGGATGAGTGACTATCCTTTCCGCTCACTCCTTCCAGTAGTGTTTGTCTCATTAATTTTTGCAATTAATTACGAAATTTAAGTGTTTCACGACAAACAAGTTGATGCGATAAAAAAAAAATAATTTTAATTAATTGCATTTGCAATAAAGTGTAGCAGATAATCGTTGCAACAGTGCGTAAAACACACTCACTACACACTCCTACAAAAAAAAAAAAAACAAAAAAAATATACCATCTGTGTAGAACACGTGCACCTGTGTCTGATTATTCAATTCCAAGTATCTTAAATATAAATCTAAAATTTTGCAGACTAAAACAAGCACAGCAACAACTTTCTATATGAGTTGTTTGAACATAGAACACACATCTTAACATTACTTTTTTGGACTGCTGGAAAAGGTCCAAAGTGAATTATCATTCTTATTTTTAATGGACGAAATAAACTATATATTTTTAATATGCAGCCGTTGAAAAACATAAAGCAGAACTTTAAATCGAATTCATTTGCAAACAAGCAAATCTTTTGGATAGCTTTGGGAAGTCTAATTTATGTATGCTCATGCTTCAGTTCATGTCGTTCTGGCAAGCAGTGTTACACAAACTTTCTTTTTTTTGCTATGCCTTCTTTTGAATTTCTCTAGCTGTATAACTTAAATATCGACAATAATACAAAGGACAGTAAAATTTTAAAGGTACAAAACAAGAAGTCATAAATGTATCCAAATATATCCACCTCAACGAAAAAAACAAAATATCGACGTATCGATATGGAAATTACGACACTACACACAAAAAAATTTGTATATAATTTTCACACCGATCGGTGTTGCAGGGAGTCCTACACCGTTCGGTGTTAAAAATCACAGTGCCAAAGTGCTAGAATTTTATATCCGAAAGGGTTAATTTTGTCCACACCGATCGGTGTAAATAAGTAAACATTAGATAGTATGTTTATTTTATACCCAGATAGGTGTTTATTCAGAATACGCAAAATTATGATTTTGTTTTAATACCGATCGGTGTAATTTTTAACTATTCGAAGGGATGTTTTTTGAAATTTATTTATTCGAATGGGGGAAAAAAAATTTTATACCAAAAAAATAACAAACATGTTCAGAAAATCGATTTCGATTAAGTTCGATTTAAAACGGTTCTTTCCGTTTAAGAAATCGCTACAATCGCTACAAAATTTCGATACAATTCATTAAGTAGAAACGTCTAACTACTTTTCCAGTGGCGCACCATTGAGCAATTTCTCGATTAGATCGACGTTTCCAAGCAGCAAGCGGCGAAAACAGTTGCGGTTCAAGGTCAAGGCGTCGAGTGCATCGTATCTGTTTATTAGGCTTTCAGCAGCCCAAAATAGGATTCCCATTTGTTGCCATTTATTTTTCCTCAAGAAAACAACGTATCGAAATAATAATTTTTTTTTTAAATTTCACAATCAGCAAATTAAATCCGTGTAAAATACAAAGCGTGAAACAAATAAAAAAATGATACCGTGATAAATAAATTCAGTCGATTATTGATATTTTAAAAATCGAAAAAAAGCGTTATGGCTTCATTTTGTATTCCTATCCGATCAATCGTTTCGTTCAAAACAGTGTTCGTTCGTGTTTTTGAAATTTGTAATTCGAACAGAATCAAACAACGATAACAGCTGATCAGCCAACGAACGATGCCGTAGTACAGTTATATATTTGCAATACGTATTTCTAACGAGCACTGAAACCACGAATCCAAACGTCAAAATCAAACGAACACTTTTATGCTATCGTTGTGGTTGCAAACGTTAAAAGAATGGGTAAAAAATTAAGAATTCTGAACCTAAAGGTAAATAAATTATGAAATATATAAATATATACAGTGTTTGAAGGCTGTGAAGCACTTGAAGCACTTGAAATACATAAATTAAAAATAAAAACTTTAATAGCTGCATACATTTTATATTGTTATGTCAAAAGCAAGCACACAATCACTAAAAACGATAATAATGAAAAGCAAGTCCGCAAACCACTTAATTGCTCAAAGTTTATTTATTGAATACACAAACCGGACAAAACCAAAAAGCACTGCCAACATATAAGAAACGAAGCAACATATTAAAAACATCTTTGAAGTAAGTAGACAAAATACAGAAAACTTCCCTAGTGTTTGATATGGCAGTGCCACATTTGACAACTGCTTGTGTATAACAGTTTGAGCGTACATATCAAACAAAAGCTTGACGAATGAGCCAACGATAAGCTTCGTTCGAAATAAATATTTCCGCTTGAATTCAACATCGTTCGCATAGCCATCGTTCGTTGAATGCTTCGTTAGGAATACAAAATAAGGCTATTAATGCCGAATTTTATCGATACCGTTTTCTGGAACATGACTAATAATTCTAAATCGATTTTTAGAATAGTTTTCACTTTTCGTCTTGAGAAATTTCAGTTTTCAATTTATTTGTCAATGATATTGTGATTTTAATGTTGCTTTTCTTCTTTGCCTTTCTTATTTCACACCGATCGGATAAGTTCGGCATTTCACACCGACTAACTGGTGTAAATTAACACTATTCGGTGTTAAAAATGTAAATATCCGCTCACCGGTGTGAATTTATTTTGGAAATTTTTTATTGTGTAGTATTTTTTTCACAATATAAAGTCACTGACATTTTAATTTGGGCACTATTTTTTTTTTGTGACAAGCGAAAAGTATTAAATCTATGACAGCTATCAACAGCAAGTATGGAGGCTTAGTCATGGATAAAATTTATGGTCGAGCAACACATGCAAATTGTGAATACTTCAAAAATAGTGTAGAATTTGCGAAGACAGTTCGCTACACCCACACACTTCTCGATCATCATCGCAACACTGTGGTTAATTTAATCAATAAATTTGATAACACTGGCTGGCTCTATTGTGGACGCGAAAAAGAGTGGTCGTCCCCGTTCCTGAGGCTTAAAAAGTTTCCATCAATATTTGAAAGAAAATGGTTTTACTCGGATCTAAACGGAATACTGTTCCCAACTAACACACAAGAACACACTAGAACTATAAGGTTAAGGAATTTGAAAATTCACTTCGACATTTCAAGGTTCGTTGGAATCGCTTTTTACAGAGCTTGCGGCCGAAAGCTAACTATGTAATGAAGTCACAGTTAATATCAAAATCTTTTGTGTAGTTTTTAGAAACTTTTTACAGGCTTGACACGATGTTTCCGATAAGCTATCGAAAATAAATTTACAGAAGTTATGGATAACTTCCAATCAGCTTCAGAAAAATTAAAAACAAAATTTCCGTCGATTAGTCTACAAAGAGTTGTCATAAAAATTAATTGATGGCTTTATAAAAAACTCGCAATACCCGGTGTGCGGGTATATACTGGGAACTATTTTGGAAAATAATAAAGATATTCAAAACATTTATTAGACCCTTAGTGTGACACCACGCTCATTGTTCAATGTTACTACATTCTGAGTTTCAGTATATGTACGAAGTATATGCACTAAGTCACGCCCCGCTTTGCAATGCCAGTTCCAGTTTCTCAGTAGAAAAAACAGGCCAATTGGAACTCCATACCAAGTTTAATTTTAATGCAACAACTATAAAAGAAAACTAGTGGAACGGCACGTATAAATCGAAGTCGAATACCGAATTTCGAGGCTGTGCGACCTATAATTCCAAAACTATTCGATATTACAACTTTGTATTGTATGGGAGGTGCTATGCCCCCTTGTTTATACCCAGCAAACAATATTTTGGAATTAGAAAATCTAGAAAAATTTTACGATAGTCTAGCGCAGCGGTCGGGAAACTTTTTTAGCCATTACCCAAAAATATTTTTGTGTAAGTCGATATTACTCCACATTCTGAAAAGCAAAAAATATATCACGGTAGATTTAGATTTATTTATTATTGATTTAATTTATTGAAATTTACATAAAAACTCTTTATAAGATTCGGCTTTTATTACTGCTAAAAAACTAACAGGTTAATAAAATAAATTTTTTTTAGATGTCCTTATTACCCCCAATTGTTTATTTTTTACGCCATTTGGGGTTATATACCCCGATTCGCCGACCGCTGGTCTAACGATATCGTTACGATAGTGCATGTAACGATAGCATTGCGATATCATAACGATATTTATATTAAAAATTTCTAGATATCATCATGATAGTGTAATAACGATGGCATTTCGACCCAGCAAACACAAGTCAAAGGTTTCAGAATTATTTTTTTCTCAAACTTCAAATCATCAAATTTCAAATTTTCAAATCAGAATTCAAATCATTTTCAAATCTAGAGATTAAACCTATTTCTCAATTTGAGAATAAAGTCCCCTTTTTGCTATAATTCTCAAACCAATCTCAAATCGATATCAAACATTTGACGTTTGAGAAATACATTTGATATCAAATTATTCTCAAACCTCAAACCTGTTTTTTGGGGATGTCGTAACGATATTTATATTATAAAAATACTAGATAGCGTTACGATAGTATAATAACGATAGCATAGCGATAGTTTCTTTATTGAGCATTAATATGTTTTCGATATCGTTAACGTCATCATTACGATATCGTCTCGTAAAGCGTAAACGATAAACGATAATAAAGATATCGAAATTTCTATATTGTTTCGATATCGCATTTAATACGTTTTTGATATCGTTAACGATATGTAAATTTTAATCGAAATCAGGACTTTTCCGCTATCATAACGATATCGTCTCGTGTATCGTTGCCGACAGAAATTATCACCTTCGTGATATCATCTCGATATCGAAACGATATCGTTTGGCTTACTGGGTATATATATATAGGTGGGTGGTAACTAGGGAGGGCAATCTCGGGATCCGGGGACCCCGGATAACAGTTAACATTTGACTTTTCTTTTTTCTATCAAAAGTATATATTTCAAATTTAATTTTTATTTTTTTGATCAAAAAAAAAAAGTTAAAGTTCCTTCTTTCTTTATAATACAGTTTGGCTGAGTGAATAACATTCTGATAAAGCGTAAGTGCATCGTGGGTTCGAATCCAGACAAAACCGAGCAAAAATATTATTTTATTTAAATAATTTATCAATTTAAATAAATTATTGAAGTTTCTTCTCTTGAAGATTTAAGTTTCGGTAAAGCTTCTAATAATAATTTTTATTGTTTTAATAATAATAAGTGCCTTGCAAAAGTTACTTCCTGAAGCTTCCCAAATAGCTTCTATAAAAAAATTCAAATTTCGCCTTTTGGCTCTCATAGTGTTCATAACGAGCGCTTTCAGAAGTAACATTACTTCTATAACTCCTTATATCTTCTTGCATGCTTAATAGAAGTATTGGTGTATTGTTTGGGTATTTGATAAATATAACAATTGTTGAGAAGCACTGTTTCTGCTGCTGGACCAAAGTATAAGCTTCATCTTTGTCAAGCACATACATTTTGCATACTCGTAATAGAGAATTTTGAAAATTTCCCACTACACCAGCACACACCCACATTCACACACACACATTCACACACACCCACATTAAATATTGGATAAGCATTGAAACATATTTTTTGTTTTTTTTTAAATAATTTCTTAAACATAAATTTGAAGAAGACTTTATATATGACGTATATTTTTATGTTTTCTATGGGGGTGACTAAAATGTGGACAGAAACGCATTAATGCTCAATCTCTTGTCATATAGTTGCTGGTATATTTTCATTTCACAAGCTATTCTGTCCAGAATTTCATTAGCAAATTTCGCAAAGTAGGGCCACACAATTTATTTATATACGAAAATATGTATAATTTTCTATACTTTGAGCTTGTTATTGTTAGTATAATTTTTGTTGTTGTTTACTTTTCTTTATGCATATATACCTATATATTACATATACAGGGTGTCCCGCAATTGAGTGCAACTATTTACTGAGGTGAAAGGTTATGTCGCGCTGAGAAAAAAATCATATGAGAGGGGGGAGGTCTATTTTCCCATTCTTAGGAGCTACAGGGTTAATTAATATTTCACGACTTTGATTCACGTTATTGTTCCTAGCACAAAAACTAAGTTACGAAAAACTTTATCTGATAGCTCATTGCAAAGGCAATAAAATTAAAATGACCTTTTCAACGGTATATCAACAAATAGCACTGACTTAACCGTTACCAAGCTGTGCCCGTTCAAAGATGAAATCTATCGGTTGAAACTACCAAATTTTAACTTTGAACACAAATTTCTCAGAATTTCACGTAATAAATGCATTTTGTTTTTTATAATCAACTTTGTAATTTATTAAATTTTCTTTTCAATGACACCAATAACATAAATGTATCTTAAAAAGCAAAAAAGTTGGCTGTACTAAAAAAATTATACTTATTAGAAAACAACGATATTATCTACTTCATAAGTTATTGTAATGTCATTATTTATCACTATTTTCTAATAAGTATAATTTTTTTAGTACAGTCAACTTTTTTATTTTTTAAGATAAATTCATGTTTTTGGTGTCATTGAAAAGAAAATTAAATAAATTACAAAATTGATTATAAAAAAAATTTCATTTATTACGCGAAATTCTGAGAAATTTGCACTCAAAATTGAAATTTGCTAGTTTCAAGAGCACAGCTTGGTAACGGTTATGTCGGTACTGTTTGTTTATATACCGTTAAAAAGGTGATTGCCTTTGCATCAAAAAAAGTTTTCCGTAACTTAGTTTTTGTGCTAGAAACAATAACGTGAATCAAAGTCGTGCAATTTTAATTAACCCTGTAGCTCCTAAGCATGTGAAAATAGACCCCCCCCCCCTCCCATACGATTTTTTTTTCAGCTCGACATAACCATTCATCTCCGTAAATAGTTGCACTCAATTGCGGGACACCCTGTATATTTTAATTTTGTTAATAGATAACAACAGACCATAACATTACCATGTGTGCGTGCTTCAGTGCGTATACACATACTTACAGCATGTGTCAGCGTCATAAAACAACAATGTGGCAACGTCATTCATTTACCTTACTTATTGTTTTTGTTGTAGTGTTTAAGATATTCTTGGTATTATTGTTGTCTATTGTCTATTAATTTAAGGCACATAAAGTAATCGTCTTAAGTACTTATATATAATTATCTCCTTGTGCCTCGGGTCTTTGCTGTTTGCAAAATTGTTTGTTTTTGTTGCCATGCAATTGAATTCGTAGCAGTTTTACATAATTAATAGCTATTATATTTAATTAAATTTTTGGCTAGCAAATATTTTGGAAATTTAATGAAAGTTATCCTTAGTAATATATAAAAGTGGTTCGTTGTCTGTTTGTTTATTTGTCCGTCTTTTACGTCTTGAACTGTGTTCTCTAGCAGGTATAGGCTATTTTAAAAACTCTACAAAACGTGTGCATAATAAATTTAACAGGAGACTCAATAAGTCCGTAGAATAAGTAAGAAAAGAACAAAATTTTGATAAAACTCGATTATATTATTCAACATAGTTGCCTTCGAGAGCGATTCAACGAGTATAGCGATACTACTTTTGTACTACGATTTCTCTTTCTCGTCAAAATGGGCCTCAGTTTCAGCGATTACTTCATCATTGGGCTTGAATTTCTTTCCAACAAGCATTCTCTTGAGATCTGAAAACAAGAAAAAGTTGCTGGGGGCTAAATCTGGAGAATACGGTGGGTGGGTAAACAATTCGAAGCCCAATTCATTCAATTTTGCCATCGTTTTCATCGATTTGTGACACGGTGCGTTGTCTTGGTGAAACAACACTTTTTTCTTTTGCAAATGTGGCCGTTTCTTGGCGATTTCAGCCTTCAATCGATCCAAAAGTGCACAGTAATAGTCGCTGTTGATAGTGGTTCCTTTTTGGAGATTGTCGATGAATATTATTCCTTTCGAATCCCAAAATACAGACGCCATCACCTTGCAAGCCGACTGTTGGGCCTTTGCTCGCTTTGTATTCGTTTCGTCGACTGCTGTCCACTCAGTGGACTGTCTTTTGGTTCTGGTGTGTAATAGTGAAGCCATGTTTCATCCATTGTCACATATCGACGATAGAATTTGATTTTATTGCGGTTTAACAGCGCCAAACACTACTCTGAAGCATCAATTCGTTGTTGTTTTTGGTCGACTGTGAACTCACGTGGCACCCACTTTGCACAGAGCTTTCGCATACTCAAATATTCGTGTGAAATGGTAAAAACACTACCATCTGATATCATTACAATATCAGCTAGCTCGTGCACCTTCAATTTGCGAGCATTCATAACCAATTTGTGGATTTTTTTGATGTTTTGTGGAATAACAGTCTGATTTAGATGTCCACTGCGCTCTGCATCATTTGTGCTGGTACGACCACGTTTAAATTCAGCAATCCACTTTTCTACCATTTGTCTCGATGGAGCAGAGTCCGGATAATGTTTATCAAGCCATTGTTTGGTTTTCACTGTATTTTTTTTAGTTGCACACAAAATGCTATAACTCACGAATCAATTGTCAGATTGTTGTCAAATTTTTATACGTATCGTTTGAAGGTTGGTACTAAATAAAAATCATATGTAAAGAAATCTAGTAACGCCATCTATGTGTCATCCTATGTACTTTTTAAACGTTATACTTCCTTACAATCGATATAGGGATGGGTATTTTTGCAAAAGTTGAAAGAAGAGCGTCACAAAAACTGTATAGATTTCAAAAATAAATTTCCATATGATGCAATTGACTGATTTGAACAAATTTAGACTTGTTGGAAAGATCAACTCAACAGAAAACTTTTAAAATATAATTTAAAGTTTTTGAAGCTCACGCGGTTGGTAGTAGTAGTTTATTAACAAATAGTAGTTGACAGGACCAGTGTTGCATTTAAAAAGTTACTGACTTCTCAGATAGTGTTCGTAGAGAAGTTGAAACCAAATATAAGAAAATAACTTTGCTTACAAAGGGTATAACGGTGATTCCATATCAAAACGCCCACGTTTCTGACATCACAATTTTTGAAAATTTTGAAACTCTGGGTTGAAGTTTTCCTGAAACGTATTATATCTGCATACTTTTTTTTTTATTTTTATTTATTTTTAAAAGATATACACTGTAATAAATTGGAAAATAACTCCAAAAATACAATTAGTGCATGTATTCAAACAGCTGTAACTTCGAAACCGTAAGTAAGTCGTACAGAAAAAAAACTTGCATATATTTTAGAAACCTTAAATGGGTCTTTCTTGTGGTGTCCTTTTTTTGAACTGTTTTTATGAAATTTTTTTAGACTGAAGTTATTTGAATGTTCGCAGTAAATTTTTCACCCTTTGAACATAGTGTCATAATACATTAATTCGTAAGGCTCACACAAAGTTTTTGCTTGGGATACCAACGATTGCTATTTTTAACGAATTTTTAAAAAAATGCCTACAAAAGATTTTTTACTTTTATACCGAAAATTCCATATCTTTTTTGAACTGAACTCCTCCTGAATGACTTTGATCAAATTTGGTGTGTGTGTGTGCGGCTGGGTCTGTAGATGTTTTAGGTCTAAAGTTTGTCCCGGTAGGTGGCGCTGTTGCTGCTGTGGCAGTGTTTCAAGGGGTATTTGAAAGTATAACTCACAAACGAATTGAAAAATTGTCATGATTCTTTTCCTACACTATTACTTTTTATGTAAAAAAAATTACAAAAATACAAAATGAATAAAAATAAACAAGAAAAAAAACTTATGTCCACTTTTTATAATGCAAAACGATTCGCAAGCGAATGCTTCGTTTGTATCAGAAATCTAATTAAATCTACTTTCTGTAAATCACTCGAACATGTTCGTGTATTCGTCGAAAAAGCAAAGTGTTATACGAACGTGTTGTCAATATTTATTACGTTCGTATGTTTTTGTTCATATTTTATTCATATACATTTTCGAATCAATAACTTTTATAAAACTAAATACCACAGAGGCAACGCTTCCGGTCTTATCAACTAAAGGTGTGTGGATCAAATCCAACTCAGAATTTATTTTTTTCTTTTGTTAATAAAATTATTTTAAAATTATCTGCTGCAGGAATATCTTTTATAAATGATTCATCCAGTTGCAAATACTGCCTTCTTAAAAAATGTTTTTGAGGTTTTGGTACCTCTTTGGTTTTTACTCAACAACTCCAGGTATAAGAATATTTATAAATTGGGAGGCAGAACTCTTCTGAAAGCTATTAAAATTAGATTTGAAATAAAATCGGTTGCAAAAGCTGGCAAATTTCAAATCCCACACCACGAGTTCAGATGCACTTTATTCGATTTCACTTGTTTCTTTGATGTTAACAGCTCTCATAAAAATTGGTAACTATATTTTAAAGATATGTTATGTTTTGAAGGCCAATCACTACAAGATTTGTTCGTCAAAAAATTCAAGTTCTTACCACCTTTTTATTGCTTTTATTTCCAGGCTATAGCAATCTCGTCTATTTAACGATGAAAAATTTGTATTCGTTTAGTTTTCAAGTTCAAAACATGCGTTCGCATAACAGAAAGCAACATTTTTATGTCGATAGAACTGTTATATTACCATTTTTTTCAAATTCGTACGGAAATTTTTTATGATTGTTTTATAAAAAGCAAAAACTAGTTTTTTTCGTGTGTTTGACGAATTATTCGTGTAAAATCAGTTTGTTTCGCATTAGAGAAAGTGGCTGTTAAATTTTTATGATAGTTAGGCTTGAGTTTTCGATTTATAAAACGTTTTTAAATTTTTACTATAGAAACTTTATGCAAACCCTACATTCATACATACATACCATATGAAAGAATATTAAAAAAGCCATTTTTGGTTTTGAATATTTTAACCAAACTTTTTTGCGAAATAAAGAAATTCGTTTTTTTCTGTACGACTTACGATTTCGAAGTTACAGCTGTTTGAATACATGCACTAATTGTATTTTTGGAGATATTTTCCAATTTTTTACAGTGTATAACTTAAAAAAAAAACTGTTTTCGCAAAAACAAAAAAACACAGCTTAAGTTATTTTTACGAGCACTACTAACCTACAAAGATTAAAAAAAATCGGAATCACAAAGGTCAGATTTTGCTCAAAAATAGTCGAGTTGATATGGAATCATCGATAATCATTACTATTTTCTAATTGATTAATTTGGCTCTAAAAATTCAACTCGAAAAGTATTATTGTTATCTACTCTACTCTACTCATCGCTGAAAATATATCAGTGAATACCTTTTTACTAAAAACTCGAACTTTGTTTGTTCCATTGAAATCATTGAATTTGCTTAAAAAAGAACAACATAGAAAACGCAGTCATTAGAATAGATTAAAAAGGAATGAAAGCGTGTCATTTTGGCAGTGTCAATCGTCACCAAACATCGCCTGCTTCTCTTTCATAGCGTTGCACAACTAATTCAACATGTTTATTTATAATCCATGTGTGTATAACTCATCTTAAACCAAGGCAAGAGCCAAACAATTTTCCACGCTATGGAAACATAATATGACGATTTTAAATACGCCGTTGAACTAATAAATAAAGTTAAAAATTAATGAGCACAACAAATTTGAAGGAACAATTGCAATTTAATTTTTATAAATTCACAAATATAAAATTAAGTGTTTTTTTTTTGTTTTTTGTTTGTTTTTGTTGTCGAAAATTTTACCTGAATAAAAAAAAACAACTCAAAACAACAAAATGATTCACTAATGTTATCGCTTACGAATCGCATTTTCGTGCATTTCATTCATTAGCAATTATTAGAGGCGATTCACTTATAATATCGCGAGCGGAAGAAATTCCACATTAGTTAACGAATCGTTAAAACCGAAAAAAGCAATTCGTTAACGAGTTGCCAAAACTATAAAAAGCAATTCGTCAACGAGCCGCCAAACTAAAAAAGAAAAAACCATTCGTTAAGGAGTTTCCCAAAGCTAAAAAAAGCAATTCAATAATAAATCATGTAAGTTATTAACTTTAAATTAATTTAAAACTTACCACGTTTTAAGAATAAAAACCACGTTTTCTGAATGTTTGTCCGGCACCTCACCCATTCGGCTATTACATTTGCTGAATATATGTTGTTTAATTTGCTTGATAATGAAAGCCAGCATTTGAGATTTAAGATTTGACTTTACAAAAATGCAAAATTAATTTTGTTTTTAGTTTTTTTTTACCAACTTTTTTCATATAAAACTTAAAAAAAACAAGTATTAACTTAAAAGACGTAGAAATAACAGCGAACTAAAAAAAAGTTTTCAATAAAAAAATGTTCATATAAAAAAGTCGGCTCGTTATACATACATTCGTTAAAACCGAAAAAAAGCAATTCGTTAACGAGTCGCCAATACTATAAAAAGCAATTCGTTAACGAGTCGCCAAAACTACAAAAAGCAATTCAGTAATGAGCCGACAAAACTATAAAAAGCAATTCGTTAACGAGTCGCCAAAACGACAAAAAGCAATTCGTTTACGAGTCGTCAAAACAATAAAAAGCAATTCGTTAACGAATCGCCAAAACATAAAAAAGAATGCTTTAACTTATAGAATTCTTAACTATTCATGTAAAAATCTTGAAAGGATTATTAGTGGAAATTATTTATATAAAAAACAGACACGAGATAGTATAACAGAATAAAAAAATTTTCAAAAAAATTTTCTCATAAAAATTTATGAAAAAAATGCAAATAAATTCATGAAAAGTTCTTTTTTTACATAAAATTAAAAAAACAAATATTTATTAAAATGACGTATGCAGGCTAAGGTCGGGTAATGTGTACCATAGGGTGATGTGTAACACGTCGATTTTTCTTACAAAATCTTAACATATGAGTGAATGTTTGCAGGGTTAAAACGTTTTAGTTGGCATTCAAAAAATCCTAAGAATATTTTTGAATCATGCAAAAATTTTGAATTGCACACCAGCAAGCACTTTGCAGAATTTAGAATTTAGTTCGAAATTGGTGCAGATTTTAAACAATTAATAGAAGGAAATATTTTCAAACCATTCATTCGAAATAAGTTGTCGACGAAGTTTTCGTTTAAAGAATCGCTCAAGGCGCCCTCCCCCCCTCACGACTCTTCTGCGACGTTTCTTAGAGATTCCCTAGCGAGCCTTTAATACTATTCGTTCGACTCTTTTTCGCAATTCGCTTAAGGCTCCCCCCCAGAGACTCTTCTGCGACGCTTCTTAGAGATTCTCTAGCGAGCCTTCAATGCGATTCGTTCGCGACTATTTTTCGCGATTCGCTAAAGGCTCCCTCCAGAGTCTCTTCTGCGAAGCGTCTTAGAGATTCTCTAGCGAGCCTTCAATGCGGTTCGTTCGCGAATCTTTTTCGCGACTCCCTTGCAAGGAACCAACTACTCACAACGGTGGATTCGCTGGCGATGAAAATGCGAGCTCGCTGGCGATGGTTTGGCGAATTTTAGACACTCGCTGGCGATGCTTCTGCGATTATAAATGTTTGTAGGGTGATGGACCTGTTTTTTTTATTTTTTTTTAAAGTAGATAAAATTTATTGGTTCCTACACCTAAGTTATAATAACATTGGAAGGTTTGTTTTATTTTTTTGAGCATTTAAATTGCAAAAAATGTGAAAAAACTGTACTTAAAATTCAGATGCCCGCCATTTTTGTAATTTTCAACTATTTGTAAATATTATAGGTATAAGCTCAAGCAAATATAATTTATAAAATTTTTTGTTTTTTTTATTTTTGATGACATAATCGTTCTATGCGATGGAGACCGTTTGGATAACTTTTTTTTTTTGATGTTTGCATATTGACACTTCACATTACACTTTTATTCACCAAAACAAATATTTTTCTTCAGTTTAAGAATCAATAAATAACTTCCAAAAAACGCAAAGAGTTAATTTACCTCCTTCTGTGAAAAAAAAAAAATCAGGAACACCACCGTGTTTTTCGAGCTCTATGTGAGAACCTGCCCTTGACCATCAAGCCAACCTCTGACGAAGTCGGTACAAAACTATTCGAAAACAATTAAAAAAACAATTCATAAGCGATTCGTTAACGAATCACTCCTAGCCACAATGTTTATTGGGTATTCTTAATTTGAAAATTTATTTCTATAAAAATACTTATTATTATGTTAATAGTCTATCACCAAAGTTTTCCAAACATGTTTGGAATTTTAAGCAGAACAATTTACAAATTAATTCCAACTGTTGATCATTATTTTGTTGGTCTTTATTATTCATTACGTTTAGTTATATGTTAATGTTTGTTGCTGCTAGGTGAAGACAAAAGTAACCTTAAAATTGATTTGCTTGGAGTATTTAACGTGTTCTTAATTGAGAGAAGAAAAAAGAATGCCACCAAACTTTTCTGGTTATTTTAAGCAACGACAGTCTTAAAAAAACACCTGTAGAAACCTTTCTCCGGTTCCCTGTTCGCTTTTTGTCAGTCACAGTTCATAATTGAAACCCGAGACGCTACCTAACGTTAGAGGCGCGTGCCACGATTCCGTCATATGAAGGTTGATGTGCCACTGAGTCATAATTTTTTCAATAGTAAGAATTAAAATAAGTCTTGTTCAAACAAACGCACTCAAAGGACGCACACTTGTCTAGCTCTAGCCGACATTACTTGTTTATCACGCCCACCTGCCCTCCTACTTTGTGTCATCTATCATTTATTAGCTTTCATGCGTATTCGTTGATTTATTATGTGCCATGTTTTGTGTTAACTTTTTGTTAATTAATTAATTACTGTCATAACGCAATTGTAAGAACTTTTTTCCATTCAACTAGTGCTCATTTTATTAGTATAAAATTTTTAAAATTTTGAATTAATGAGTTTTTTTTTTAAGCAAATGATTTCCACGTCCTTTTCATCACAATTCCACTACATAATATGTCTGCATTATTTAAGATTATAAAAAATGCCTTAAAAAAACTATGACACCACAAGTTGTGGTTGCATTTCCGTCCATTGTCTGATTATTTTTGTTCTTTATTAACTGATTTCTTTTAATTTCACCACTTCTCCTCCCTACTGCAGCATTTCTAGATATTTTTTTTTTTTTGGTTAACATGCTATGCTGAAGGATGTTTGTAATAAAGTAGTAAGAATTTGTAAGGAATTGCTTTTCATATTCCTTTGTGACTCAAACTCGTGTTTTTTTGTTCTCATTATTCAAATTTTTTATGCCTTTTAAAATTTATATAAATTTGTGTATATTAGGGTGCCTTATATAAATTCTCATTTTGCTCTTTTTGTGCGGGCAATTTATACAAATTTTTGTGGTTCTATGGTATTTTATTAAAGAAAAAAAAAACGTGTATTTTCTTTACCTACATCCGCCTCAATTGCTTTTAATGCAAATTTAATAAAGTTGATACTCGGTTTAAAAAATACCAACCAAAAGAGTCGTATATATAAAAAATGCAGACCAAAATAAGGTAACGATAATTTTATTGTATACAAACTCTAATAGAGTAAAAAATTCAAATAAAAATAATCCGTCCTCATGAAATTCATTGATATAATAAATCACGCTTAAAAGAGTCCCAATTGCAGAGTCTGAGCTCTACATTCTAAGTCCGAATAAATCAGTTTCAATAAAAAAAGATAGCAGGAGGAGATTCCAAGATTCTCGCAGGATATATGAAAAAAGTGATCAGTCAAACACAATATGACAGACACGTCTTAAAATCAAAAGTTGCAAAAGTCATAAAAAATCTAATTTAGGAGGGGAATACCAGAAAATTCATTATTTTTGAGATAATTTTTTTTAGTGTAATGCAAATTAAATTTATGCCTGCTTATACAAGGGTATAAATCAGGAACCGTAACTGTTATAAGTTTTATAAAAAAAATCCGTTTTTAACAGTTATTTGTATTATTTTTCCCCTTAGGGCGCGTTTATAATACCGGCTGGTTGCTGTGCCGTGCCGATCCGAGAAGGAAAGTTCGAAAACGCTGCATCTACAATCATATAAAAAAAAAGCTCAAATTGTGTATAGTGCCAGCCGAGCAGGCAGCTTAAGGCCGCCCGCAGAGTAAACGCAGGCAGGCAGGCAGACAGACAGGCAGGCAGGCAGGTACCAGTGCGATAAAAGTGGCTTCATACAGTTTCATATAAATTGCTCGAACTCCACATAGTGACGGCAGGCAGGCAAAACAGGTACAGCGAGAAAACTGGAGTGTCCTGGTTTCTCGCAGCTGATTTTGCGTGTTTGTCTAATTTCCATATGAAATTTAATAAAATTTAGATGCAAGGAAAATTTGAAGGACATTTTTTTTTTAATGCAAGGAAGAATTTTATTAGATGAATTTTTTGTTTATTTTTTCGTTGGACGAATCATACACACAAACATAATAAGCATAAGCGCACATGTATATATAATGATAAACACACAAAAACACCACCATGCAAACACAACATATCAACGAGTGTGAAGATTGTTTTTTTTTCTTGTGTATCTATATTGTTGTGGGTGATAAATTTTGCATGACTGAAATAGCGAAAATCATGCATTGATCAAATTAGCAAATGCTAAGCATATAAAATAGATGAAAAATAATCCTTTTAATGCGATGTAGTTCGCATTTAGTTCAGATTTTGTTGTTAGTAAATGTTTTTTCGTGGAGAATCATTCATAACAAAAGAAATGCGAAAAAAAACAACTACAAACTATGTCGCACCGATCGGATCTGCTTCTCGTATTCACTCTGCGATGCTTATTTGTAGAGCGAATTGCTGTCTCCGCCTGCCTGCCTGCCTGCTTCGGCTTTTACTCTGCGGGCGGCCTAAGCGTTTATAGTGAAATTATATGTCGAAGATTATTGTTGAAGCTGAAAAACGCTTCATGTATAATCATATGGAAAAAGCTGCAAGTGTTCATAGTACAAGCTTATTTCGAACCTTAGGGCACGCTTATAGTGAACGCTTATTCCGAAGCTTATTGGCACTTTAAAGCATAAAGCAGCTTGTTTGATCTTATTGTGCATATAGTGAACGCTTATTAATTACAATTTAGAATCGCTTATTGGTGTTAATAGTGCACGCTTTTTGTAGCTTATTTATTATTGTTGAAAATTTTGAAGTGAGAAGAGTGTGCAGAAGGAAAAGAAGAAAGAATTTGCACTGATTATTAATTAAAAAAAAAAAAAAAAAAAAAGACATTGCGTTGTTAGTAGATTTTAAGATTTCTATCCAACAACAAAACGCACATGCAAAAACAATAGCGAACGAGCAGAAGCAGCGAGGCTATCAGCATCAACATTCTGGAGTGTTGTTTTTTCTTCTTGTGCATGCGTTTTTGTAAATGCTCATGTTTTTGCTTTTGCATTTTCGTGGAATGCGGTCGGCAATGTGTAAACAATAAAATGAAACCATAAATAAATCGCGTGAGCAAGCTTTTCATACTTTATTTTGTTAAGCGTTAATTTTTTTATGACCGCGTTTATATTTTAAGATCTATACTGCTACTTTATAATTGCCAATTTGCAATATGATACTTAAGAAAAAACTTAACGAAATTCGAAATTACATTTATCCTCCAACAATAGCGATTAAATTTTATTTTTCTAAAAACTCCATGCGTAAAATGATCAAAACAATAACAAATGAATTCAGAAGAATAGAGGAAATGATTTAAACAAGCGAAATTGAAGAAATAAGCGCCGAATATTATCTTAAAAAATGCAGAATGGCAAAACATAAACAATTATATAAAATAAAAATGCATACTGTAAGAGCAAGCGATATAGAGATTTAAGCGCCGAAAACATCTTGATAAGTCGCTTAAAGTTTCTAATAAGCTTGCACTATGTGCACTTTCAGTTTTTTCCATGTGATTATACATGAAGCGTTTTTCAGTTTCAACAATAATCTACGGCATAAGCGTTCACTATGAAAGCGCCCTAAAGGTCGTCCTAAAGGCCCTAATTTTTGTTTTATTTTATTGTTTATTTTTTGCCATTTTGCTTTTTTAAGATGCACTTAGGCGCTTATTTCTTCAATTTTGCTTTTTTACATTTTCATTGTTTTTGTTTTATTTCTTTGCATTGTTGTTATTGCTTCGTTTTGTGGTACTTTTGAAGATTTTTTTTTGCACTTGTGTCTTCTATCTCGCTTGTTTACATAGTTTTCGTTGTTCTTGCGTGCAGCAAGAACAGTTGGATATTTGTCTGTGGTGAACATTGGGCCGTTATTATGCTTTGTACTTTCAAGTTCCTTTGAATACATTTGTTATTGTTTTGATATTTTGTTATTGATCATTATTTTATGCGTGGAGGTTATAGAAATATAAAATTGTATCTCTATTTGTTTCTTCTTTGCCTTCTCCACACTCTTAAAAATTTGTATTTAATTCGCAAAACGCGAACACCAATAACCTCACTAAGATACTGTAATATGCAAGCAATAAGCTCGCACTATGAACACAATAAGCTCAAATAAGCTACTTTAGGCGACAGCGCAAATAAGCTTCGGCATAAGCGTTCACTTTAAACGCACCCTAAGCTGCAAGCAGTAATCGCCCTCTTTGGATACAATAAGCTCAAATAAGCTGCTTTAATCCAAAGAACTAATAAGCTTCGGCGTTCACTAAAAACGCAATCTGAGACACAATATGACACGCCTTAAAATCGAAAGTTTCAATAGTCATAAACAAATAACTCATTTAGGAGGGGAAATACGGGTAACGACCTGAATTATCCATAATTTTTAGTTCATGTTTTGCCTAGCTTATGATTTAATTTATTTTGAAAGATTTCGATCATTTGACTTCAATGACTTCAGACTGACTTCAATAAAGACTTGAGGTGATTGCAATTTTTTTATAAACAAATAACTCATTTAGGAGGAGAAATACGTGTAACGACCAGAATAATCTATAAAAAGATTTCAATCATTTGACTTCAAGAATTTCAAACTGACTTTAAGGACTTCAATAAAGACTTGAGGTGATTACAATTTTTTCACATGAAGTAAGGAATGCAATCATTTTTGTTTTAGACTCATGACTGCGTTTTTTTTATTCATTCAATAACTCAAAAATGGTTTCAGGACTGCTTAAATTGAAGTCATTGATAAATCAAAAACCATTTAAAGATTGCAATCATAACCTGAAGTTATTGGCTATGAAGTCTCTAATTGCAATTAAAAATTATGGCAATATTTACAACTTTTATCAAAGTGTCATATTTTTAGTTCAAAAAAATATTATTTATTTATGAGATACCTAAAAATTTAAATTAAGGCGGTCTTCTCATTCAACACCCGTTTTTTTGACCCTTTTTAAAAAAATTGTTATTTGAAAACGCAAAGAATAATTGAAAACTTTTTTATTTATTGTATTACAAAAGGTTCAAAGTAAATAAAAAAATTTTTTTTGCCTCGATACGTGGGCTGTTCAAAAAGTAATGAGACTTCAAAGTTGGTGGTGAAAAAAAAGGTGTCGTCACGGCGGCCACGATTCCGGGTCTCCGGAGCGTCTGAAATAAAAAAAAAGGGGTTATAATCAGTATAGATGTAATTCTCGGGTGAACCTCAAGCTTAATTTTGTGATTTTTTTTGACAAAATGGCGGCCATTCAAAAAAAAATTTCAATTTCGGGTTTTTTTTTGTAGTTTAGTGTAAAAAAAAATAGTAAAAAATTTTTTAAAATTATGGTCGAGGTTCACCCGAGAATGGTGACAATTCTGCGTCGATTCCATTTTGTTTCATGAAAATCGGTTCAGTTGAACTGGAGATATCATGGCCGCTAGTTCGAAAAACGTAGGTTCGAGATAAACGCGTTTAAAGTTTGAAGTAATTTTTTTGGGGAAAAAAAAAAAAAATAAAAAATGTTTAAATGCAGTTTTAAAGAGCTGACAATTTTTACTTACAAATATTAGTCGGCGATGCCAGCTCCATACAGGCCACCTTCCTCTTTTTCGTAGAAACTGCTTTCTGCTGCCCTCTCTGCTCTGCGAGCCGTTCTGCCAGCTTTTGATGATGCCGCAGCTCGAGTCTCTGATCGGTTCAATCTGTCTTCATTGCGAGATAGTGCGTATTCGTATGCGTTTTTGCCAATCGCAATACCCATCAAACTCATAATTTTAAGTATGGGTATAAAACCGTCGTTGAAGAGGCACGTTGCAATGAAATTGGCCACTTCGATGGTGCGTGCGCCTGAGTTGATGTGTTTGGGCGAAAGTGACCAAAGAACAGAATTGTAGGACTCATTGGAATTCTGAGTTTCAGATCCAAGGCATCTTTCAAGCAAATTATCTGCCGACAGCGCTTCGTAAGCTGGTTTTATTACCTCCATCACCTTCTTGTCCATCAGACCTTGCTTCACAAAAAAGGCTGTATCTTCTAAAGTATTTCGAATTTCTAAAAATCCTTTTAGGGGCATATTCACAACTACCCAAGCTATAAATAAATGCAAAAAAAAAAGTTGAAAAAAAAGTTGCTCAATGAGAAGACCCCCTTAACATAAAAATTCGGGAAAACATATTGAACTCTTTTAATACCAGTGCATCCTGGTGAGAGATAAAGAAATACGTATATTTTATCGCAACTTGTTAAAAACTTTATAGCCTTTTTCACAATAGATGTAATATTATTAAAGGTTATGAGAAAAAAAAGCAACAGAAGACTTAACATAAATTTTAAGTTCTTCAAATATTTTCAATAGTATTACATTAAGTACCTATAATTAAATTTACACATAATTAAGTTGAAATAAGTTTTGTGTGCTAAAGAGATATAAAATTGTTTTACTTTTCGTTACTGTTAATGGCATAAATTAGAGAAAAGCAGAAGCAAAGGAATTTAAACGCATTTTATAATATTTTCCTTTCCTTTTTCTACGTCTCTAGTGTCTACTTTAACAAGAAAATCAACAAGAGGAATAAGTAAGCAAAAAAAAAAAAGCACGAAATAGAACAGAATGTAATGCTATGGTTTAGTTGGGTAGGACGAGAAAGTATGTAATGTTAATAATGGTAGTGGAGCAATTGATACCAGTTTTCCCACACCGCTTCATCACCTCAACCATCCTGAAAATTGGACCGACTGTCGAAATCAGTGCAGTATCAAACGTCGGGATACAGTCAAGTTGCTCAACCACCCACTCACTACAATTGTTGGTGCTTTTTTTATTTTTTCTTTCAAGACTGGTGATAACCCAGCATTAATGTAGGATTATCCTATTCGGATGAATGTCTTACTTGGCACAACAAGCTACAACAAATATTTTTCAGTATTCAGATGCCAGAGCCAGAAGAACACTTGGAACTATTATTTTACTGTGTATGTACTTTGTAAGAGGGTAAAAGGGGGATTGGCGGAGAAGAAGGAGAGGTGTATGAATGAGGATGTGGTTTGAAGTCGTGGTGTTTTAGGGCGTCGTACTTGAAGCAGCACAAGTTTTGCTCATAATTTGCTGCTTAACTCGGCAAAATTGTTGAAAATAGTTAAGTTGCTGTTGCTATTTTAACCCATTTTTAGCCCACTGCAATGTTTTATTCTAATTTTGCTAAGAGTGGAGCAACATTTTTTATTTTGAATTTCTTTGCTATGCGTTGGATTTATTATTAAAATAAACCGAAAAAGTTTTCTAACCATTGACTTTTCAACCTTTTTTATAAGAACTTAACCTAAGCGCTAATGAGTTAAAATAGGTTACGTTTGACTTTTGCGCAAAACACTTTTTGTGTTCAAAGGTACCCCATTAACTTTTGTTGTTAAATTTTATACCGCAAGTTTAAAAAGTAAGGGCGGGCAGCCTCGTATTGGTTCGTGGAGTTTGTTCCGGGGAAATCCGTTATTATTGTTTTCCAGGTCACTAGCGTCGTGCATTTGACAAAAATTAGAAAAATGCATGGTACTTCCGTTGACAATAACAATAAACACCAAACCCAAAGGATTGTTAACAATAGAAATTTCGTGTGAGTTATTAGTACAAATAAGAAGTGCAGTAAATTTAATCATAAGATAAGACATTAATTTGATAAGACATCAATTTGAACTTAAAATACATACATTATTTGTCCTATCATATCTTGTCTTATCTTATCTTATCTTATCTTATCTTATCTTGTCTTATCTTATCTTATCTTATCTTATCTTATCTTATCTTATCTTATCTTATCTTATCTTATCTTATCTTATCTTATCTTATCTTATCTTATCTTATCTTATCTTATCTTATCTTATCTTATCTTATCTTATCTTATCTTATCTTATCTTATCTTATCTTATCTAATCTTATCTTATCTTATCTTATCTTATCTTATCTTATCTTATCTTATCTTATCTTATCTTATCTTATCTTGTCTTATCTTATCTTATCTTATCTTATCTTATCTTATCTTATCTTATCTTATCTTGTCTTGTCTTGTCTTATCTTATCTTATCTTATCTTATCTTATCTTATCTTATCTTATCTTATCTTGTCTTATCTTGTCTTATCTTATCTTATCTTATCTTATCTTATCTTATCTTATCTTGTTGTCTTGTCTTGTCTTGTCTTGTCTTGTCTTGTCTTGTCTTGTCTTGTCTTGTCTTGTCTTGTCTTGTCTTGTCTTGTCTTGTCTTGTCTTGTCTTGTCTTGTCTTGTCTTGTCTTGTCTTGTCTTGTCTTGTCTTGTCTTGTCTTGTCTTGTCTTGTCTTGTCTTGTCTTGTCTTGTCTTGTCTTGTCTTGTCTTGTCTTGTCTTGTCTTGTCTTGTCTTGTCTTGTCTTGTCTTGTCTTGTCTTGTCTTGTCTTGTCTTGTCTTGTCTTGTCTTGTCTTGTCTTGTCTTGTCTTGTCTTGTCTTGTCTTGTCTTGTCTTGTCTTGTCTTGTCTTGTCTTGTCTTGTCTTGTCTTGTCTTGTCTTGTCTTGTTTTATCTTATCTTATCTTTTCTTATATCTTATCTCATTTTATCTTATTAAAATACGAATACGAATAAATACGAAAACTTACGGATATTATGTATGTTATACGTACGAGTACATCTGCATTATTTATTGTATTAATATTGCTGAAGATTGACAAAAACAAAATAACAATCGACAAAAACGAAAGCAACTGATATGTATGCATAGGTATATGTAAATTTAAATACATATTAATAACAACAACAACACAAGCCGTTACTGAGAAACATTGGTAAAACGATTCGCTTACGAAACCAACAATTATAACAATATAAGCAGCTACTAAGTATTTTATGCATGCTTTTTCTCATATGAAAATGTGAATTTTCTTCTAAGATTCTGTTATTTTCCAACTTTTTAAAAAGGTGGCAATCTCCAAAGTTAAATATTCGTTTCATTTGCCATATAACTAATACTTTGACATGTATTTTATCTTTGTACGATGAAAATGAAAGGCTGTAGGTATACTCCAAAAAGTGAACAAATTGCATGTACTTGAAAAAATTTGCAAAAAAAAGACCCCCCATACAAACCATGCTGTAAGACATAATTCTACGTCAAACCAACTTTTCCAGTGATGATGACATCGTTGCACAAGAGACAGACTGTTCCTTTTTGCGAATGAAGCAAAATATTGTACTGAAAAAAGCTTCATATGCTCCTCATTATCGCAGTGCGGCACCTGCTCCGTATAGCCTTGAGCCCGATGCCAGTATAGTAAACGAAAGGGAGGTTTAGTCTCAAAGAATACTTGATGAAAGTTTGGTGAAAATTTCTGTCCGAAATTTTTGTTTCAGTATTATAAAGCATCTTTTCGGACAAAATTTGATCTTACATCCCATTCGATTTCTTATACTCGGGTGATGCAAATTAAAAACTTAACAGTATCGAGTTGCAATATCCGTACCCCATTACCGCTGTGTAGGATTTTTGTAACATTTGGATAGTGTAGGTTCGGTTCTAGGGTCAGTACACTCAAAATTCGAAACTTTTGAAAAAATGGGAAAAAATGGGAGTCCCAAATAACGGCTTATGGTAGTTTTTAACTTTACCAATTTTATATCAGTTCAACATTTTGAGCCTTAAGATGGAGGTCTCAGGCTTACACTCGCTCATTTTAAAAGTAATTGCTTTGACTGACTTTATGTCTCTGATCGTTTTTGAAGTTGGTAATTAAGGAAATTCAAGATTGCTGTTTTCGTTTTTGAGCCAAAAGTTGAAAAACTCATAGATTTAATAGAGAACTTATATGTCTACATATAAACCGAAAATCGAACTTAAACCGAAAAAATTTTTTTTCAGATGAACCAGTCTCCAGATATCTTGCTCACCGTAAATTTAAGGTATTTCGAGGCATTGCACTTTTCTATCTTATCAACGAATATTGTTGGACCGAAATGTCAGGGATAAATCCTGAATAGTTATACTTTAATAATCTAAAAAAAAAATTTTGACCTAAAATAAAATTCAGACTCAAAAAAAATTTTTTTAAAAAGGTGTTTTTTTTCTTCAAAAACTCCCGAAGGCCCTTAATGAAGTGAGAAAATCTAAAGTTTGATATTAGTTTCATTTGCCATATAACTGATATTTTTGCATACATTTAATATTTATACGATGAATATTAAAGGCCGTAGGTATACCCCAAAAAGTGAACAAAACGTTTGATATGCTTAAAAAATACCCCCATACAAACCGCCCTGTAAGACATTATTCTAAGTCAAAAAGTGTAAAGTAAACCTAATAAAAAATTTCAGTAGAATAATTTGTTTCCAATGCAAGTAAAGACAGTAAAAACATTCTAGTAGAATAATTTGTTTTTCAATGCGATATATGATAGCACAAATTGGGCACATTGTAGCACAATTCTTGTTTTATTTTAATTATAAAAAAAAGTGGCATAGTCTCCAAAAAGTTCCTTATAATTCCAAGCATACTTAATGATATCATTACAAATATAATTTATATCGGGTTTCTAAGAGTTGGCCAATCTGAAGAACTGAATGACACAGAACATTGATGTTTTTATTACATGTTTCAGTTGTAATGACAGTGCTCTAATGGTTTTTGAATGCTGATTTCGAAATATATTTAAAAATTTCAATATTCACAGTTAGCAAATTGAGTGTTTTATAAGTATGTACGTATATGTATGAACATGCCCGTCTTCTCGACATGTCTGCACGAATAATAGCACAGTTGTCATTTTAAAAATTTTTTCGTTTTCATGATTAAAATATCTACTATGACACAGTGATATAAAAAATAAGCCGTGTTTAAATATGTTTTTACTTCACAAGCCAATTGACAATACATGAGCACAATTTAGAGAAATCGTTTGATGAAGCATGCATTTGGCAGCATTGACATTCAGTGCGCCACAATTAAAGACCTGTCAAACTTGTTCATTTCTACAACTTGTGTTTAAATTGTTGTTGGTATTACTTTTAAAAAGAAAGTCACAATTTTTGAAGCAACTTAAAGTACAAGTTTAAAAAAGTTTCTCATGCTACAAACAGTTGTTACAATTTAACAAATCTCCTCTTCCCTCTCCCGCTCTTCTTGTCACACAACAAAATCTGGCAACATATCATTTCCATATAAATCAGAAAAGGCCTATTTTTTACCTACTGAACATGCGCAAAAACTTATAATAAAGTCAACTTGTTAACAATTGTTAACTTTTTATATTAACCAACCAGAAATTATTGTCAACAAGCAACCTAGTTGCAACAACAACTACAACAACTAGATAGAGTGCTATCCAAGAACATTGCTCACTTGTATAAAGTTTTATTTTGTTGAGCTAGCTAGCAGCCCATGTTTTAGAACATGACAAAAAAAAATTGAGAAAAGACAAACAAATTGCAAAAAAATGAAGAAAAAAAATAGGCAAAAACCAAAATCAAGCTATCAGGATTACCAAGCCATAAATGTGATAATTGGCCACAGATGTTAATTGGAAAAGTTTACAAATCTTGATGTAGGTAGGTTGGATTATTTAAACAAATAAAAAGAGAAATAATTGACCATTATAGCCTAAGGACTTTGTTCGAACTTCTTTTTAACACTCATCCTATGAGTATGTGTGTGTTGTGTTGTGACAAGTAATCAATTTTGCGGACACTAAATGTACGAAACTTTTTTTTCCAAGAAAATAGTTAGATCTGAACTTTACCATTAAGCCTGCAAAGTCGTAACGATAGCAACTTTGGTAAAGATTTTTAATAATACTGATTCTATCATTTAGGCAATATCTGCAATTTCTTGGAATTAATCAGATTCACATTCTATTGAAAGTACTGAAAGATACTGAAATTGTACACAAATATAAGTTTTGAAAACAAAAGTTTTTCCTAAATTTGAGCTTGCCTACTTTAGAATGACGTAATTTTTAACACGTTTCTAACATTGGACCTCCTAGAAAAAATGGGCTAATATAATTAAGTATTCATGGTGCGTGCTAAATACTAAGTTTTTTTAAATGCAAATTTTATAGATATCCAAATATATTCTTGTTAATGACTACGTAAATGAAAAGCTTGACTTACGCAGTGTTTTTGCATTAAAATTATTTATACACAGTCAACTGTAGAAAAGAAGGTTTTATGCGAACTCGAACAAATATTTTAGTTATTTTAAAAGTAGTAGCACGGCAGCCCGTATCATAGATTTTACCGCCATAGTGAATTCAACTAATTGTAAAAATAATCGATAGCAGACAAGTTTAAAAACAAAGAGAACACGGTGTGACTGAGTGCAACTTGCTAAAAATATTTTAAGTTTATATAATTATTATTAGAAAAAAGTTATTTTTTATCTTATCGCGGAAGTAGAATAAATTAACAGATATTAGAGGGAAATTTGTGTTCTTTTAAAACAACTTGGTACGACAAACCTTTTTCTGCCTCATGTATTTATCATATCGATTTAAAAAGGGAGAAATGCATTCGAGTGTTGCTCTTACCACCATTTTCAAAAAATCCGAGTATCCCAGTCCAAAAGTGGCGAAAAAACTTGTCATACCAAGAAAACCTAAGAGTAGGCTTTAAACTTTGAATATAATTTTTTTTAAAAAATATGACAAAGTATTTTGACCTAAAATTGCGTTTTACAGCGATGTTTGTATGGGGGTCTTTTGCGCAAAATTTTTCAAGCACTTGTGACGTTTTTGTTCACTTTATGGGGCATGCGTACAGCCTTTAATATTCCCCGCACAAAAATAAAATTTAAAATAAAAGAAACCAATATCTTACTGCAAATTTTGTCATTTCTTTAATAAAGTAAAAAAAGAGGAAACAGTATAGCGCGTTGAATTTTCTGAAACTATTTTGTTGAGTGAAATTCTCTCTTTTTCTAGAATAAGAAGGTTTTAGTGTGAGAGAGAGAAAGAGAGAGAGAGAGATAAATAGCGAGAGATAGAAAGAAATCGGTAGAAAGAGATGGAGATAGAGATAGAGATAAAGATAAAGAGAGGAATATACAGAGAGGGAGAGAGATAGAGATAAAGAGAGGGATATAGAGAGAGGGAGAGAGATAGAGATAAAGAGAGGGATATAGAGAGAGAGAGAGATACAAAGAAAGCGGTAGAGAGAGATGGAGATACAAAGAAAGCGGTAGAGAGAGATGGAGATACAAAGAAAGCTGTAGAGAGAGATGGAGATAGAGATAGAGATAGAGATAGAGATAGAGATAGAGATAGAGATAGAGATAGAGATAGAGATAGAGATAGAGATAGAGATAGAGATAGAGATAGAGATAGAGATAGAGATAGAGATAGAGATAGAGATAGAGATAGAGATAGAGATAGAGATAGAGATAGAGATAGAAATAGAGATAGAGATAGAAATAGAGATAGAGATAGAGATAGAGATAGAGATAGAGATAGAGATAGAGATAGAGATAGAGATAGAGATAGAGATAGAGATAGAGATAGAGATAGAGATAGAGATAGAGATAGAGATAGATATAAAGATAGAGATAGAGATAGACATAGCCATAGAGATAGAGATAGAGGTAGAGGTAGAGATAGACATAGACATAGACATAGACATAGACATAGACATAGACATAGAGATAGAGATAGAGTTAGAGAGAGATAGAGATAGAGATAGAGATTGAGAGAGAAAGAGAGAGATAGAGAGAGAAAGAGAGAGATAGAGAGAGAAAGAGAGAGAAAGAGAGAGATAGAGAGAGATAGAGAGAGATAGAGAGAGAAAGAGAGAGATAGAGATAGAGAGAAAGAGAGAGATAGGGGGATAGAGAGAGAGAAAGAGAGAGGTAGAGAGAAAGATAGAGAGAGCTAGAGAGAAAGATATGGAGATAAAGAAAGAGAGATAGAGAGGAAGATAAAGAGATATAGAGAGCAAGAAATAGAGAGGAAGATAGAGAGATACAGAGAGCAAGAGATATAGAGAGAAAGATAGAGAGAGTAAGATAACGAGATAGAGAGCTAAAGTGAGATAAAGAGCGAGAGAGAGAGAGAGCTTCTCAAAAAAAACACAATACTAAATTCCATACAAAATATTCCGTTTATTCAATATTTACAATATAATTAATTTGTGCTTCAAATGAAAATACTGACATAAATGGTTTGTGATAACTAAAATATGAGATATGTATTAAAAGTTTGTGTATATAAAAAATATGTGATTAAAAATTTTCGAGATAACGTGAAAAATTTGCAAATATTGTATTTTCGGATTTCGTTGTTGATTCGTTGGGATTATTATTTATATGCAAATCAAATTTTTCGTGAAAAAAATTAGCTAGCGCAAATTGAAGAAATATAAGAAATTTGATGCTTATTTACGTTAAAACCTCCCACGAGAATCATGGAGAATTACAGTCAACACCAATCACCTGTAAATCAGTAGGGAACGATGTATGGAATAAAAAATTCAAAATGGCTAATAGCGTTGCCACCAGAATTTTTTGTATTTTAACAAAATCAGTGCTGGTGCGAACGGTAGCTAAACATGGGTTGCTGAATCCGAATCCGTTGTCAGATTTTTAAAATTACAAGATTTCTCAAAAACACAAAAAATTTAGATGGCAGCCCTATCCGCCGTATTGAAATTTGAAGCTGTAATATCAGATTGGAAATCAAACCGGTTGTCAGAATTTTAAAATTACAAGATTTCGGAAAACACAAAGAAATCTAGGTTGCAACCCTACCCCTCCATCATGTAATTTTAAAATTCTGATATCAGATTCGAAATAAGCGACCCCCTAGAACTTTAGATGCTGTTTAAAACTCTTAAAACTACTTTTTATTTGGTGGCAATCCTATGGTGAAATTTTTCGTGGCAACTCCACCCGCCATCTTGAATTTTGAAATTCTGACGTCTGATTCGAAATCAAATCCGTTGTGTAGAATTTCAAAATTACAAGAATTCGCATAAATAAAGAAAAATCAAGATTGCAATCCTATCCTCCATCTTGAATTTTAAAATTCTGACATCAGTTTCAAAACCAGCTATTCTCTAAAACTGTCAACAACGGTGTCTCTCTTAGGCAGCGCTTATATACATTTAACGTGTTTATATACAATGTTTACAAAAAATATTTCCAATGTTTTGTTACCTGTTTATAAACCAAAACATTTCACTTATTTGTTACATGTTTATAAACATGTATACGTGTTTTTTTTTTTAATTTTTTACTCAATAAAAATCATCACATCGCCGTCTAATTGTTTCGTAAGAAAGAAAAAAAGGCGAACAATAAAAACTTAGACGAACAATTTTCTGTATATATTTGTCGGCCAAACCTACACACAAAGAAAGTTCCTTATAAACGTTGAAGATGCGCACAAAGTGAAGAGTAAAAAGCTCGCACCTTTACGCCAAAATAAACTCTTTTTCTATTTTCTGCTTGCCGTTCACATTGCACTCTCTTCTGAGCGAGAGAACTGGTGGCGAATTCATTAGGAAAGTTGGTTCGTTCAGAAAAAAAAAAAACAAAGAAAAATCGATCTAATATGGTCGAATTTCGGCCACAGACGATACTTGTTATAGAAAATGGCTAAAATTCTTCTTAACTGATACACATATTAAATATTAGTCAGACGCAAACTTTTAAAAGACTAATGGCTTCATTTTGTATTCCTATCCGATCAATCGTTTCGTTCAAAACAGTGTTCGTTCGTGTTTTTGAAATTCGTAATTTGTAATTCGAACAGAATCAAGCAACGATAACAGCTGATCAGCCAACGAACGATGCCGTAGTACAGTTACATATTTGCAATATGTATTTCTAACGAGCACTGAAACCACGAATCCAAACGTCAAAATCAAACGAACACTTTTATGATATCGTTGTGGTTGCAAACATTAAAAGAATGGTTAAAAAATTAAAAATTCTGAACCTAAAGGTAAATAAATTATGAAATATATAAATACATACAGTGTTTGAAGGCTGTGGAGCACTTGAAATACGTAAAATAAAAATAAAAACTGCAGTAGCTGCATACATTTTATATTGTTATGTTAAAAGCAAACACAATCACTGAAAACAATAATAATGAAAAGCAAGTCCACAAACCACTTAATTGCTCAAAGTTTATTTATTGAATACACAAACCAGACAAAACCAAAAAGCACTGCCAACATATAAGAAACGAAGCAACATATTAAAAACATCTTTGAAGTAAGTAGACGAAATACAGAAAACTTCCCTAGTGTTTGATATGGCAGTGCCAAATTTGACCACTGCTTGTGTATAACAGTTTGAGTGTACATATCAAACAAAAGCTTGACGAATGAGCCAACGATAAGCTTCGTTCGAAATACATATTTCCGCTTGAATTCAACATCGTTCGCATAGCCATCGTTCGTTGAATGCTTCGTTAGGAATACAAAATAAGGCTATAAAACACTTTACATACTACTATAATCTGCTGTTAGAATTTTGTTATTTTGGAGGAAATAAAAACAAACCTATAATTGGTGTTATTAAATAAAAATTTTATTGTCAGCTTTCAGCAAATTTTATTGTCGCAGCTTATTATTACTTTACAATCATTTCATTTCATATCTAATACATAAATGTTTCACATGCTGCATAAATTGCCAGCATATAATCCTAGCTGTTTTAATCTTTATATTATTTTCACCCAAGCAAATAAATCGATCGTTTTTTTTTTGTGTTTTCCGTCTTAAATATATAATGTAGCTTGACAACGTTTCTGCTCAATAGTTCATTCAAATGACAATCTTGATCACAATTTCAGTTTATAGCTCTAATAAAAAAAGACACACACACACACACCCAACTATACAGTTACATAATCATATTCATTAAGTAATGACCTCTTGCAAAGTGTCAGAAAGCTTTTAATGCTTGCATATTTACAGGCGCATATAAAAATAATTCGAAAAATCAAACTAACTTGGTTTTGTTGTTGTTGTGCCTGACCTTGACTTAAAGCACGCTTAAGTATGTCAGAAAAGATTTGATTTAATGACATCCATCAGGAGCATTCAAAGTCAAAATAAGCTACAGCATCCTTGTGCATATTTTTGTCCCCCCCACTTCTTTTTTGTGGCATATTTTCACTGCAAAGCCAATGAAACTCATTCATTAAGTATTTATTAGCGTGCCTTTTTATGACTTTTTCTTCTCTATATCATGGTAAGAACTTTTGTTTTTTTTTTTTTTTATTAAAAGCCATGGCTACCAAAACTTTTTATAGCTTTTTAAGCAAAAATTTTATTACTACATTAATCTTTTGCCGCTACATTTGATAACAAAAATTATAATCATTCTTTTTTTTCTCTCACTCTCATTGCAGCTGCCAATACTATTTAAAAAGTCATCCATGGGTACCTGCCTTTCAGGGTGTGATCACATTTTTCGTCTTAGCCAACTTTACTCTAGCCACATTTATGGACCCCGGTGTTATACCAAAAGGTAAACACAAATATTATTAATGCTTTATTATAACCAAAAAAAAAAAAAAAAAAAAAACGCGAAAATTTAAACATGTCTTCAAGCTGTATTTATTAACAAAAACATGCTAATACATAACTTCTTTTTTTCTCTGTTTATTTCTCGCTTTCTATCTCTTTTCCTTTAACTCACTCTCTCGATAGCCACTCCAGATGAAGACCGTGAAGAGGAATTTCGTGCGCCACTTTATAAAAATGCCGAAATCAATGGCATTACAGTGAAGATGAAATGGTGTGTCACTTGTAAATTTTATCGACCGCCACGATGTTCACATTGTTCCGTATGCAATCATTGCATAGAAGTAAGTTTTTTCGATTCTATCTTAAAATTCTATCTTTCTTTATTAAATTTATTAATTTTACTTTTAGACATTTGACCACCATTGCCCATGGGTGAACAATTGCATTGGACGCAGGAATTATCGATTTTTTTTCTTCTTTCTCTGCTCGCTTTCGATACATATGCTGAGTATATTTTCGCTATGTCTATTTTATGTGCTCAAGATTATGCCAGAAATTAAACATACGGCGCCAATTGTTTCGTATCCTTTTGAAAAAAAAACACTTATTTAAAATGTTAACGTTTAGTGTATTAGTATTGTTTATCTTTAAAAAGTCTTTAGTTTAGGATATTATATAAAAAAGTAAATACCTATGAGTACGATACCCCCAAAAAATGTTATGCTTCTATCATGCAAAGCATGATAATACACAAAATTTACACGCATTATTTAAAAGAAAAATATCAAAAGGAAAACTAAACGTATATAGTAACGGGAGTTTGTTTTAGAGGGTGTGAATTTCCTAGAGGGTTATCTATCCCAGTTGTCAAAGTAAACACCAAAAATAGGGTAAGATAGGGTAATGTGTACCATGGGGTGATGTGTAATACGGCGATTTTTCGTACAAAATGTTAACATTTGAGTGAGTATACAACTGTGATACGTTTCTTTTGACAGCATCTAGTTTTTCATAAGTGTTGGATGTAGGCAGACATACATTTCGTTAGAATTCTTAAAAAGTGTGTAAGAATTTTTAATAAGTTTTTTCTTAAATTTACAAAAAATAGCGTCTGGGATAAAATTTTCTTGAAATTTTAAAAGTGAGTAGATGTAAAATGTGGTATTGTTTAATATCTTTAAATGTAACAAAAGATTTTATATTTCTTCACGCTGTGATAATATTTCATTAATGAGAAAAAGTGGCTTACATTGGGGTGATGTGTAACACTCACGGTGGGGTGATAACTAACACTCTTACACATTATAATTGTCATTAAAGAGGCACAACGTTAAACTCTGAAATGCAATTTCATCAACGGCATTAAAAGAGATGGCCCAGTTCATACTATTCAGCCCAGACCAAAATCCAATCGTGGTAGGAGGTCAATGAAAATCAGAAGCGTCCATATTTTCAGGAGGTGGAAAAAAAAGTATGGAAAAGAAAACCAAAACAAAAAACAAACAAAGCTAAGCTGCAGGAGCTTGGCCGCAAGACTGTCGCTCTTCGTCGACATCTGAAGAAGATCGAGATTTTTGCATGATTTGTTGCGACTTTTTGCCAAAACATTAAAATCACAAAAATACACTTGAATGCAACAAATGCAAGCGCCTTTTTTATTTTATATGAGCCATTTTATTTGTTAGAATTGTCACTTCGATAAAGATATTTCCAACGAATAATCATTTTGCAATTAATAAAGCCATTCAAATTCTATTGAAGGTAACGATCTTTTTTTTTATTTCAACGTATGTGTGTGTGTTGCTAGATGGATATTATTTCATTAACTTCTTATCATAATGCTTTTATTAAACATAAAAAGTCAAAATAAACACACAAAATTAAAGTTCTTGGTAATTAAATCAACATTTTGTTGATGTTACACATCACCCCATGGATTTGAAAAAAACCAAAAAAAAAAGCATTGGAAATTTTTGCTCTACTTCATCCATTTCTCAAAATATTCAACAGCCATGAAAACATTCACTTCGAATTGGTTCATCTGCAAGGCATAGGCCTTTAAACTAATCAAAAATTCAATTTTTAAACACTTTTATTGGAGCAAATAAAAACGTGTTACACATCACCCCATTTGAGCCTATGTGTTTGACATTTATCATCAGTATACTTTGGCAATTTTCCATGCAATGATTTACACCGCAACAACCGTTACAAATCGTGAAAATTTATTTCCAAAATTTACGTTCTGAGCGGGAAACTTACAGAGCACTTCGCACACATTACGATGCGCATAATCGTCCATCTGAGCAGGTTATACGCAAAATGAGGAATGGTTCTATGTCTACGTTTACTCTTATGCTATGAAGCTATCGCCGCTGTAGAAGTGAGTGTGACCGAGGACCCAAATTTATTGATTCGAAGCCGTTGTTAACAACTCAGCCTTTGTCCGTCTACTACGTGAAATATTTTGAGAAAAGACCTTGGCCTACATCCACATAAAATCTAACTGGTGCCATCAGGAATTGAAGCCATCAGACCATCGTCTGAAAATCAATTGGAAGTTGAACCGCATTTTTACCTTGAAATCATCTTCAGCGATGAGGCATATTTCTGGCTTAACAGGTACATAATAAGCAAATTTGCCGAATTTGGAGTGAGAACAATCCTAAAGAGACTATCCAGACTCCCTTACATCCAGAAAAATGTACACCCTTACATTCTGAAGTTGTCTGGTGTGGTTTGCATTCCAAAGGCCATCATTGGTCCTTACTTTCTCAAAACTGTAGATGCAGCCAACGTTACCGTCAATGGTAAGCGCTACAGGCAAATTATTCGCGACTTTTTGGTTCCCCACGTCAATATCAATCGTCTATGTGCTAAATAATTCCAGGAGGACTGTGCTACAAGCCATACAGCGCGTATAACCATCATTTTATTGAGACGAACTTTTGGTGACCGAATCATATCAAGATATAGGTCTGTCAATTGATCACCTAGATGATGTAATTACACATCGTTAGACTACTTTTTGTGGAGGCACGTCAAGTCACTGATCTATGCTGATAAACTAGCTACGACTGACCAGTTAGAAACCATCATTCGGCGCGTTATTGGCGAGATAAGGCCGGCTAAGCTGGTAAAAGTTGAAACCACGCCTTAAAAGTTAATTAAAACCACACCTACCTCCCATACAAAGTGACTTTATATTAACCGTAAAATGTCTTTAAAATCCACAAAAATTAAAGAAATGCCTTTAAATTAGGCACGTAAGCTTTGCTATTCAATTTTAATCCTGGCTATGAAATTTGGAAAAATCGGATGACTACCACACCTACCTCCCACAAAGTGGCTTATTTTAAACGTAAAATATCTTAAAAATCTACAAAAATTAAAGAAATGTTTTAAAATTTTACACAAAGTTTTGATATTTCACATAAACTATCTGTATTATGTATGGCAAAATCGGATCAAAACCACGCCTACTTCCCATACAAAGTGACGTCATCAAAATAGGAAAACTTGCGTTAATATATAAAACTGAATGTCATCGTGTATGTCGTGGCTAAAGACTTCGAATATACTCCAATATGGCAGCGGGGGGATTTTAGCTTCGGTACTCTGCCGAAGCTCCATCCTTACTAGTTTTTCATTTATCTTCAAGATAAAATTTGCTAATGATTAAATTAGAATTTTTATTTCGTTTTGTTCCTTCAACAATGCCTTAAGGAAATCTTAAATAAGAAGTTTAAAAACTTCTATTTAATAGTTATAAGAAATATTATTTTTACAGAAGCAAAAATTTCATTGGACATAAAAATAGGGCCAAAGCAAAAAAATAGTTAAACTGAAAAAACCGAATTATAAATAGATGCTTAAATTAATATTTTGTTGAATATCCATTATTATCTATTACGGCCCGGCATCGTTTTGTCATCGAATCCACTAAATCCGGACACGTCTTTTGTGGAATGGAGTAGTAAACATTCTTCACTAGCTCCCATAATTCAGCCTTATTTTTGGGCTTTATTGGGGCATTATGTTAATTGGTTTATTGGTGCATAAATTCTCTATCGGGTTAAATACCGGTGACTGCGCAGGCCAAACCATTACTTTGACTCCATTATCCCAAAAACCATTTGAATAAAAAAAAAAAAATCAAATTTCATCAACACAAATTTGAAGAAGAACAACGATAAAACCACAAAGTTGTTCAATATTCTGTACTCAAGCGAGTACAATGGCTGTCAATGAGTTAACAAATTAACTACAGATAATATATAAATAATTTTTTTCCACGCTGAAACTATGTGTTTAGAAATAGTTTTTCTTAACTCTATACTTAATTATTAATAAACTTAGTATCTGTCTGATGGGCATCGTTACCATTCTGGCTATACCTATTTTCGGACTCACAGGTTTTCACATGGTGCTTGTGTCACGAGGACGCACAACGAACGAACAGGTGACTGGCAAATTCAAGGGTGGTTACAATCCATTCTCACGCGGATGTTGGCACAATTGCTGCTATACTCAGTTTGGTCCACAATATCCCAGGTATGTATGGTAGTGCACATGTTAACTACCCACTCTACTCCACATTCCAACTCAACAAACTTAAATACAACCCCTTTTTTGTTTTTTGTTCTTTTTGACAGTTTACTCAAACCAGAAAAGTATGCAGCACGACGTTCTCACAAAGAAAATCAGGCCATCAGTACCATCACTTCCGAGCGAGAAAGTGCAAACGGCCGACATGGTGGTCATGTTGGTTATGGTGGCGGTGGAGGTTTAAGAGGCAACAATGCACAACAGCAGCACTCGCCACGCGGCATGCCACCGCACAGCTATTACGATAGGGATCGACATACTCAGGTAAAGACTTATACGGACCAGGGCAATGGTTATAATCAACGGTCGGGCGGCACAACTCTTTATAGTAAGGTAAGGGTACAATCGAATTATGGCGCTAATTGTATTTGTATTTGTAATTGTATTTCTCAATACTTGCGTATTATTGTTTTTGTATATCTTTATTTAATTTAGTTTAGTTATTGTCTTGAGTTGTTTAGTTAGTTATTAATAATTTCTGTAAATTTTCCAATATTTTTTCTCTTTGGCTGCACTCTAAAGACTGCTTGTTGATTATAATGATGATGATGATGATGATAATGTTGTTGGCTTTTATTGTGTTTAGCTGCTATTGTGTTTTTCTCTTGCTTTTTTCAGCTTGTTTTGTTTAGAAGTTTTTGTTTGTCTGGTGTTTGTTGTTGTTTAGGTTTATTGACATTTTAATCAAAGTGGTTATGGTTTTTACTGCTGCACTTGGTGAGAAACTTGCTATTATTTTTATTGTTACCTACATATTTTCCATGTTTATTTTTACTTTATCTAAATTTACATGCTTCAATTTGCTTGGATTCACTTTCAATTCACTTAAAATTAACTTTAAAAAAAAAACTGTTACAAAATTTTGCTTAGTTATTGAAAAAAAAAAACCTAATTTGAAATCTTATGTTATAAAAATATTGATTCCGAATATTTCCCAGAGTCTTGCACGTAGTCAAATGATTTGAAATATTTCAAGTATCACCATCATTTCATAAGGAAAGACTTCCTTGTTTTTCACGGTACGTTTGTTAAATTTGTTTACACGTGCACTTAAATTGTTGATGTTTGAAGTTTTGTTGCTTTAATTTGAGTTCATAATGATCTACAAATCCTTTCAATCAACACAAATAATTTTATTCATATCTTTATTTAGACAACAATACAAGCCGTTACTTAAAATACACATCTGTTGCTTCCTGAAAGCTTCACACACAATTGTTGTTTTAGTATAAATTTGTGTTTTCGTTCGTTTATTTTAGAATCTTTATATTAATGTTATTGTTTTAAATACTTATTGCATAACTTTGAGAAAAAAGTTGTAGCTGCGGTAAAACGTAAGCTTAATAAAGCTTTAGCTTCAAAAAAACCTCGTTTTTAGTTTGTCAATAATGTTTCTTAGTCAAAACTAATTTGACTATGCAAAATTTATCAAATCCAATATCTATTTCTCAATATAATCCCAAATATAAATGTATCCATTATTTGTCAATATAATTTTCTAATATAATCTCAATTAAATTCTCTAAATAATGATAAAGCTTCGGGAGTATTAATTTACCCAATATTTTTCAATTTGGCAACACAAGCCATGGAAATTTATATTCATTAAACGAAGAGCTCATTTCGAAAGTTATGGTAAAAAATATAAAGAATTCAAAAAATATATATATAAAAAAAAACGAAATGGCCATTTCAGCCCTTGAAAGGACTTTGACCGAGCTTCTTATGATCAATTGTCTTGTGCGTGTTGTGAAATGCTTGAACACAAATGATTGAGAACTGGACCTACAAGTTTTAAGCCGCTCCGAACGCCTTATGTTCTCAGGAAGCTTTTCATGGCAGTTTTTTTCTCTCTGAGGTTTGCCATTGTCTGCAGAGAGGTGACGGCCGAACAGAAAAATTAATTTAATTGAAAAAACTTTCTGTGTCAGGTGGGATTTGAACCAGGGTTCTCTGGCGTATGGGCCAAACACTCTAACCACTACGCCACGGCAGCCACAAAAAATATATATATAAAAATATAAGAAATATAAAAATATAAGAAATATAAAAATATAAGAAATATAAAAATATAAGAAACATATCAAATTTAAAAAATATAAAGAATATAAAATATATATTTATAAAAATATTATAAATGCAAAAAATATAAAAAATTTAAAAAATAAAAAAAATAAAAAAAAATATAAAAAAATATAAAGAATATAACAAATATAATTAACATAAAATTTATATATATAAAAATATAGTAAAATATAAATATATATAAAAATATAATAAAATAATAAAAAGTTTAAAAAAATTTAAAAAATGTTAAATGTAAAAAATGAAAAAAATGTAAAAATATAAAAAATACAAAAAATAAAAAAAATAAAAAAAATAAAAAAAAAAAATAAAAAATGCACAAAATGTAAAAGATAAAAAATTATAGTAATTATAAAAAATATGAAAAGTATAAAAAAGTATAAAAAATAAAAAAAGTATTAAAAATACAAAAATATAAAAAAATATTTTTGTAAATTAATTACGACCTCTTTTCATAACTTTTATGTTTTGTGTTTTTATAACTCTAATAATTTTTTAATTATTAATTAAAAGTTATATTTTTCGAGCTTGAGCTGAAGAAAACAGCTGAAGAAAAACAACCAACAACAACAAGAATACCCTTGTATAGAGTAATCACAGCGGACTAGACAGACTGTTTCGTTGGCCGCTACACCAACTCATCAGTAATCTTGCGTAATCGCTGTGATCCACTTAGCTGTTTATATTCTATTTGTTTTGCCAATGTTACGAGTATATTGCTTCGAAAAACATGCACGTAATACAAATGATATGAAACAGCTTAAAGTTCTTCTGATTTTTGATGCTACAAAAGGGTATTGTTGTTGTTGGTTGCTTTTCTTCATAAAGCAACGTTGACCTTGAGCTCGAAAAATATAACTCTTAATTAATAATTGAAAAATTATTAGAGTTATAAAAACACATTACAATAAAGTATAAAAAATATAAAAAAAAATATAAAAAATATACAAAATATAAAAAATATAAGAAATATAAAAAATATTTTATTTATTTATTTATTTATTGCAATATACTTTACAAATAAATTTGAAAAATATAAAATGGTGTAACTGGGCCATTTACACCGTTAAACAGAAAATTTTATTTCAAGAATTATTATCCAAACTATACCAAGTTTAACAAATCATGTTTTCTTAAGGCTTGTTTAACAACTTTCATTGCGTCTTTTTCTCTGCAGTCCAATAATACTTCAAGCGGATGATTAATTTTTGATAACGGACAGTCAATCAAGATGTGCGAAACTGTCAAAGCAGTTGCACATGCCGTGCATTGCATTGGTGTCGTTTGAGTATACTAATGTTGGGTGCTGAATAAAGTTTTGCCTTGTCGAACTCTGGCTAAAGTAATACATTCTTCCCTCGTGAAAAAATTATTGTAGTTTTGTCGAACTGGATAAGGGTTGTGGGTCTTCTGAAGAATCTGAAGATTCCCATTTGCCATATGTCACTTTTTTCTGGAATGCATTAAAGCTACTCATGATTAGTGTATCTAAGCACGGAATCTCAGCAACTAGGGGGAGAGATATGGCCTGCTATGCTGCTGAATCTGCGAGTTCATTTCCATGTGTTTCTATATGGCCCGGTAACCAAATGAGTTTAATATTAAGGTTTTCAGGTTCTAATTGTCTACAAAAATAATTTTACGCGCTTCCAGATCCACTTGCCAAAGCTTTAAGAACGCTAAGGCTATCAGAACATATAAGCGTCTCCTTTTTTTGTACAGCTGCATGAGTAACTCCAAAAATTATAGCCTCCAGCTCTGCATGAAATACACCTGAGTGTAAAGGCAATAGTCCTTGTTTTAGAATTTTGAAGGTTGCATTTGAGATATGTTGCGCGACAGCATAAGAAGTTGCACCCTCAAGAAAGGATCCGTCTGTATACAGTGTTATCTATGGAGAAAAAATAGATACTGCCTCGGAAGAGAGTTGCCTGAACACCTCAGGATTGGTATTATTTTTTGCATATTGACACAAAAAAACAATAAAAAATATAAAAAAAGAAAACAAAATTATAATAAAATTAAAAAATAAAACAATAAAAAGTAAAACAAAAAATAAAAAAGAAAAATAACGAAATATAAAAATATAACCCGCCAAATAACTGCCAACAAATGTTTTATTCAATATATCTAGCTAATAAAGTTGGCACAGTACAACTTTTTTTGCTTTTTTATTGCATAAAAAACATTTTTTCAATTACTTTCATTTCTAAATTATTTTTCATTACAATTCCAGTAGTTTACTTTTTATTCAAGTTTTCGTTGGTATTCGATGTTTCTATTTTTTTTTTTTTTTTTTTTTTTTTTTAATATTTGTATACTGATATCCTCTATGCTCTCACATCAGTTGCTGTTGATGCTTAACAAATATCTAAAAAAAAGTGTTTCATTTCTTTATTGCTCTTGATTAATCAAAATCAAAACAAACCCGAAAACTAATTTTCTGTCTGAAAATTTATGTCACTAGCTAGCGTTGATATTCAGTCTTTTTTGAAGACACACTTTGATCGTATTTTTTAGATAGCAAATGCTGTTTTTTCCTCCTTTTCTTTATTTTTACTTTCTTTATCTCTTTTTAGCATTTTAGCAATACAAAGTTCAATGTTAAAATATCACTCCTATTAAAAAATTTTTTAATCCTTCGATCTCTATAGCGAATTCTAAATAATCAATAGAATATTTAGATCACCCTGAAAGTACTTCAAAGTAACTAATATGTATTTATTAAATACGTACTTGTATTGTATTTATAGAATTTATGTCAACATATGTATTGTGTAAAGATATGAGTGTTTACCATTCTTATTATCTCATTAATACAACCATTATTCTTTATGTAAACCTTGTGAAAAATCTCTGTACAACTCTTTACACATCTTTAATATTCTTCCAAATTCTCATAATTGAAAAAATTTCACCCACATGTAAAAATACAAAATCTGACGCAATGGTCAAAAGAGCTTTCCAAGGCCATAGCATGTTTTCAAAACTTAACATATTTGTTTTAATATTTGTCGAAATTATTAGGTTCCTAAAAAGTTTCACCTATTTTTAATATACAAGGAAGAAATAGTTTCCCAAAGAATAGAAAGTATTGAGTTATATTTTTGATAGCGCATTCTAAGAAAAACAAATTTTAAGGCATCTTTAATATTCCTTCAAACCTTCAGTATTGACAAAGTGTCACCCAAATATGTGTAAACTAGGCTCTCGATTTTGTACGAACTTAGTTCGGGTACCAGAAATCCCGAGCAGCTCGAAAGCCCGAGTAGTTCGATCATCGGTGCCCGGGTAGTTTCAAACTTTCGGTTTGAAACTGGTACACGGGCAGTTTCGAGCTTGGTTGTCGGTATGTTCAGAATTGACCTATCTAGGAGTCAAAATATTAGGACCAACTCATACATTTCACTCCTTTTAGGAGTCAATTCGGAAGAAATATGAACTATAATCTTGAATTTCTTGAGTTTTTCTAGGGGAACCCCCAGAAGAGTAACAGGTTTGGGGGAAAAATATTAGGACCAGCTCGTACATTTCACCCCTCGGGGTGAACGTACCCCTCACTATAATCGTACATTTTCTTGTTTTTGTATTTTTTTGTAGTGGGACCCCAAGAAGGATGGTAGATAGGGAGTGGGTGTGTTCAGAAGAAATGTTGCGGGGGTGAAAATAATAGGACCCGCTTATACATTTGTCCCCTCTTGGTGTTTATTCGGAAGATGAACTATAATCGACAATTTTCATCAGTTTTTGTATTTTTTCAATGGGAACCCCAGAAGGGTGACAGGTAGGGGGTGAGTGTGTTGAGAAGAAATGTTGAGGTGAGAAAATAAAAGGACCAGCTCATACATTTGGCCTCTCTAGGGGTCAATTTGGCAGAGACATGGACTATAATCAACAATTTACTTCAGTGTTTTTTTTTTTTGTAGAGGAACCCCCAAAAGGGGGGCAGATAGGGGATGGGTGTGTTTAGAAGAAATGTTGAGGGGGTGAAAATAATAGAACCAGCTCTCTAGTTGTCAATTTGGAAGAGACAAGAGCATAATCCGACATTTTTATTGTGTTTTTGTAAGGAGGCTCCAGAAGGCTGGCTGGATGGATGTTGAGGGTGAAAAAATAATAGGACCTGGGAGGTACATTTCACTCCTCTAGGCGGTACCTCAGGGAAGCAAGGTTGCCAGTTATGTGGGAAAAATCCCATTAGTGATAATTTTTAATTGCTCTTGGGAATTTTTTTTTTGGGAATTCCCATGGTATTTTTTAATTAGCGTGGCAATTCAGTGTGGTATTTTTAAATTGCCGTGGGAATTTGGGAATTTTTTTTTCAAATGATTTTTTTCACATTTATTAAGCAAGACTTCATATGCAATCATTGCCATTATACGCATTAAACGCTCTGTTTACACCACAATTTTATGTCGTGAATTACCTTTGTAAAATTCCTTAAATTTTTGTTGTTGCAAAATACGCTTCTGTAAATATATATCGCTCTTATGCTATGAGCATCATAAATACGGTGTTCATTGAATACCACTATTATATCTTTGGTTTTTTAGTTGTAAAGTGTTAGAGTAAACGAAGTGTTACGACCTTGTTCGTACGTTTTCTATTTCTTATTACAAAATGCTTTCTGAACATCTCCAGATTTTCCGAAAATTTTGATTTATTATGGTATTTTTTAATGCGTATGGGATTTTTTTGGGATTTTTAAATGCATATGGGATTTTTGTGGTAATTTTCAATGATCGTGGGATTTTTTTGTGGTATTTTTTAATTGCGGTGGGAATTTTTTTATTTATTTTGAGCGTGGTAATTTTTGTGGTATTTAATTTATGGTACGGTGGGAAAAAGGTAATTTTAGTGGGAATTGTTCCGAATTTTGACTGGCAACCTTGCAGAGAAGTTATGATATAATTTAATTAAAAGCTTACGAACGCTGAACTTAAAATGACCAGGTAACTGGCATACTCGAAAATACCCGGGCAACCCGGTTGCTCGAAAATTGATAAATATATTATTGTAATAACCATAAAAGCAATACTTTTAATTATAACGATATATTTTTGATAAAATTTTCTTAAACTAACATTTTTTCCGAAATTGAAACATGTTCTATGTTTTTGCATATTCCAACTGTTGAGATAGTGTCACCATGCACATGAATATACATCAAAAAAATCGGCTTCACAGCATTATGTTATATTTTTGTAAGCGCTTTTTCAAAATTTTTGAGTATTTCCGAAAGAAATTCATCAATTCTTTGATAAACTTTGTTCTAGAAATCAATCACATCATTTTGAAATTGTACGGAGTTTTTCAACATCTTAACCATGAAACTATTTTGCAATTTGATTGTAGTATTTATCACCGACATATATATTTTTAGAACTTATCTAATGCACCTTTGTACGAATTTGCATTTATTTAAAAAAAAAAATTATTTTTCGCCTTAACTATTGTTTGTATTTTTTTTGTTTAATTTATAATGATTTGAATGTAAGCAAATTTAACCCCACTAACTTGCATGATATATGTTTTGACATCTTTTAATTTTGAAATTTGCACATTTTCTAATACAATAATAAGAAAAAAAAACTATTTAAATTGGTCATAAACAAATACAAAACTCCACACTAAATGAAAGCACCAAAAAAGGTAAAATCAATAAAATATAAATTTATAACATTTAACTAAATAAAAATATTTAATTTTGATTTGATTTTTTTTTTTTTTGTTTCCTCTTTTGCAAAATATTTTTAAAACCAAATTTCAAGTGTTTTATTCTACTTCGTCTTGTTTTTTTTTTTGTGTTGTTTTAATATCAACTCAATTTTTGTGTTTTCAACTAATTTCGTTTCCATGTTCATGTTAACGTTGCCACATTTTTACACCGTTTTCGCAAACACATATACACACACATTGATTTTTTTCACATAGTGTTTTTGATGACTTGATTTTTGATACAGGTTTTTCTAATTGTTTTTTTTTTCTCTTCCACTTTCTGGCTCTAAAGTTTTCTATCATCATAGTCATGCGTTTGTCCTTATTGATTAAATTTTTTTATCGTCCTTATTCTGTTCTGTCTGTTTTTCTATATTTTTTTTTTCTTGTGTATTTTATACAAATATTCTCTTTTGTGTTCCTCTCAGCCAGTTGTTAAAATTCCTAAAGTTGGCTGGAGGCAACTGGGAGGTGCGAGTTTTTACGAGTTTGTACTATAATAAAATCATTTCAATATTTATAGCATACTTTTAGGAGTTTTTGAATTTAATTCAATTTATTCAAACTTGTTACTTTTTTCCAATCATTAAAATAAACTTTAACGTTAACTAAGTTTTTTCTTTAATATAATAAAAGTTGTTGTTGATTCTACAACTTTCATTATTCATTATTACAATTTTTGAATTTGTTCGTTAACATCTTGTTTATATCTTTAATTAATTTTATTGAATATTTTTAAAATTTTATGTTGATTTTGTCTTCTCGTTCTGTAGTGTCTTATTCCACACTGAGCTCCAAAATGTTTGGCTTTTTTTTTATTTTTTCATGAACAGCTTTCGCCAGGTCGTGAATGTTCTGATACTGATATGGAACCGACTGCATCACAGAGTCAGGATTGTGAGCCGACACCTCCGCTACAACGGCACAACTCAAACAGTTTCTATTTGCCACCACTGGAGGTTGCCAATGGTGTGATAGCTACAGCGGGCGGTGCTGTTGGCGGTGGCGGTGGTGGAGATTCACCGCGTCATATTCGCTTGTATCATCCCAGACATAGTCCACATGCGCGGCAGCGGTAAGTTGCTCAAAATCACTTTGTGTTGCTCAAGTGTATATATTCTTTTTTTCACTCTTTTATTAGCGGCCTGGAACCTCAACGTGGCTACAATCCGGATGCACTCTCACCCGACCATCCAGCGCTTGTAGGAAATCAAACGCGCAGCGGGACAAATGCGACACCTACCATGCAACAACGAATTAAACCGCTTGGTGTGGCAACACCTCTTGTCATGGCTAGTCCTGTGCGTAGGTAAGTTTCACAAACTTCAAAGATATGCATTTTTTAGTTTTTTGCAAACGAAAAGCATCATCATTACTTTTGAGTGTATACAAATTTTAATTTACTTTTTTATTGAAATATTTTTTCTTAATGAAAAAGATGGACTTAGCTGGAATAAATGTAATAAAAAAAATTTTACCGCAATCGGTAAATAAATCAATTGATCATCATGTCCTACCCAGCTCAAATCTTTGACATCGTTGTAGTAGCTTTTAGCTGATGCCTATGTTGTTGCTAAATGTTGATTATCTGTTGCTATTGCGTGTCATCAGCAGCGTTCATTATGCACGGCTTTGCAGCGATTTCACTTTTTTAATGATAGTAGCTATAGTTTTTAGATTTGCATTTGAAAACATTTTTTTTTTTTTTTAAAGCATGTGCATAACAACAAAAGTTCTTCGATTTTAAGAAAAGGCATTTAAATCAATTCTAGTTTACCTAAAAAAAAAAAACGTTTAGCTATCACAAAAAAAAAACTTTTTTTTAAACTTGCAGATTAAAATTCGTTCATTATGTAGATTCATATTAGGGCTAATAGAAATTCATTCAGGCTATCATAAGTAATTTTTTCGCCCGGAATCGAAAGAGGGAATTTTCGTTTTTAAGATAGAAAGTAAGGCTTCATTTTTGCACTCATGAACATTGACAAATTTGCATTAAAACTGTCAAAAATTTCTTTAACTTCATCTTAAAAAATGGAAATTTCCTTTTTCGATACCGGGCAAAAAAAAATACTCATGATGGGCCTGATTATATTCAGTAAATGAACACTTTTTTAAAACTTTAATTGATTAATGATAATTAAATGCGTTTTGTGATAATATTCCGGGATAATTGTGACATTTAAAGGGACTTATATCCATTTTTTTGTGAAAAATGTGTTTTATGAGAGAATTAGAAAATAACATTTAAAGACCTTGATTTAAAAATTTTCGAAGTATTTATTTAAATGAAGAAAAACTATTTTTTCTGTGTCGTCATTTCTTTTTAATAATAAAATCACAGAGGCACCAAGAAAAAGTCGGTGGGCAAGATTACTCAAAAACTAATCGGATGATTAACTTGTAATTTTTAGTGGGCCTTAAGCAACCTTTTCCAGGGACTGATATCGAGTTTTTTTTTTTTAATTCTACAAAATCGTATACACCTTCTTTATATAAGAATTTTTACAAACATTTTTTTTTATATACTAAACCAACGCTCAGGGGATGCCCCATATAAATGCGAAGCATTATGTTGATTTGGAAGCCGAGTGGTAGTTGGAGGGTCGAAAGATGAAGTAGTGTCGATGAAGATTTGTTTTAAATTTACACAGCCCGAAAATGCCGGGAAACACGTTCGCAGGGAGATTATTCCCCAATCTTACTGAGCGACCGAAAAACGAATTATCTCGGGTATGCGATGTTCTATTGGGCAAAGAGACAATGGTAAAGGGATGGGCTTTGAAAACTGCCCAAGTGGACCTAGGAAACACACGAGCTGGTGGCGTCAGGCCATGTATCACCCTTGAACACTTCCCATGATAGTGCCTGTACAGAAGGCTTAGGCAACCAACATTGCGTCCATGCCCAAGAGAGTTAAGAGAATATGAAATATTTTTCTCTCCTATCAAATACTATATCGCACGACGTTGAATTCGAACCAGAAGCTCTAAATATGATCTTGAAGCCCCTACCCAAATATGCGAATTTTACTCCATTTTCGGCGTTATATATGAGTTATAGATCACGCGAAGATCAGATGGAGTGAAGTATTTCTTGCACCGTTTTAAAAACCTAAACACTTGGCCGCTTCTTTGGGCACATCGAAAATGTGATCATTCCAACGGAGATCTGATTGTATCGATATACCCAGAACATCAAGAGCATCTGACTCCAAAAAATCTACACCGTTCATATTCAGGGTTGCTAAGGGACAGTTCCTTCGTTTGTGGGTTAACAGGCAACTCTGGGTCTTGCTAGCATTAAATTCTACTCTATTAGCAAGACCCCACTCGAAGATTTTTTTCAAGTCATTATTAAGTGCGTCCATTATAATTTGCCTTTTTCTCTCAATCTCCAAAGAGTCTGGGCGTTTTTTTAAGAAATATGAATGGCAAATGCAGCTGTCGTCCGCAAAAGAATGAATTGGGTTGTAGGTCAACGACAGAAGGGCGTTGATAAAAACCAAAAACAAAGTTGGCGATAGGACTGAAGCCTGCGATACTCCTGCGTTAATGGCGTGCTCATTTGACGAAATTCCGTCGGCAACAACACGGATGCTTCGGTTCTTAAGGAAACACGTGATCCACCGAGCAAAGCTATCACCGACACCAAATGCAATTAATTTTGACACAAGCGCTTAATGCCACACTCGGTCGAACGACTTTGAAATAGCCAGAGCAACAACCCTGCTCTCACCGAATAAGTGAACGCATTGGTTCCATTTTTCAGTGAGGAACGCCATCAGGTCACCAGTAGAATGGGCCCTACGAAAACCATACTCGCGATCACTAAGCAATTCGTTGTTCTCCAGATAGTTCATTAGGTTGAAGTTAATTATGCTTTTCTTAACTTTGGCGAGCGTGGAGCATATCGCTATGAGCCGGTAGTTTGCAGGGTTCGTGGCATCGCCATTTTTTGGTACCGGCTGGACATTTGCGACACTCCAACGAGATGGAAATACTACTGTCCTGTAGGAGATGTTTAAAAGTTTGCGCAAAGGCCGAGCCAGTGTAGAAGCACACGCTTTAACCACAATTTGTGGTATGCCATCAAGACCATAAGCTTTGTTTATGTTGAGATTTGTGAGGACCATTTTACTGCTCTCGTTTGAAAACATAATTCTTGAATTGAAGATGAACCATTTTCGACATAGGGCAGTGGCTGATTGCTATCCGAGATTGTGGAATTTTGTGCAGACAATCCTGCCAATAGGTTCGCTTTATCAACCGAGTCTGTGAAGATTTGGTCATCTTTCAAAAGAGTTGGAATCGACAAAGACGTTTTATTTTTAACTCTTTTAACAAATGACCCAAAGTTTTTGCTCCCTTTAGGGCAGAGAAAAACCTGTTCTCTAATGCGAGTATCGTGAAGAATCTTTTCGCGTTTTAAAATTCAGCATTCTATTTAGAACGCCAATTCTGATAGGCTTCTTCTTTGGACTTGACTGCAATCCTGCAAGTCTCATTAAACCATGTGCGGTCTTTTTGGTTCAATGCTTTTCTCTAATTGGGGATAAAAGACCGCATATCCAGTAAGATAATTTCTTGTACCATGACAGCCGCGGCATTCACATTTCTATCAGCGAAACATAATTTCCAATTGAAGTTGCGATAAAAATTATTTAACGCAGTCCAATTTTCTCTTTCATAAAACCATGCAGTCCTTTAGGGGGCTTTAGGTGAAGAGGTGCGAAGATTAGAATATGAAAAAATAGCGTAGATGGTACAATGGTCCGAAGTACCAAGAGGTGCATTGACACTCACAACATATTTTTTATGATGAGAAGTTAGAAAAAGGTCTAAGATGTTATGGCTTTGCAAATCATTTCGGGGTTCGATTCAGCAAAAAGCTCAACATATTGTCCTTCAGGTGTAGTGTGACTTGAGTGACATAACCAAGCCGAGTTGTGGACATTAAAATCGCCGGCAACAACGATTTCGCTGTCAGGAAACAACCGCAAAATGTGCGTAATCGAATCAGAGAGAGAGAGTCCAATTTATTAAAAGTGGATTCCCTGCTCTAAGTGAATTTGACTTCGCCGAGCTACAATTTTTTTATAAATCAAAAATTTTTAAATTAAATGTCAATCCGTAGTCTTAAGTGTGTGGCAGAACTGATTGTTTCGGATTTTCCAAACCTGAGATATCTGGCGCTATGAAAAATCGCCCAAAAGAAAATTCGCAAAATATGAAAAATCACCCAATGAAATTTCACCCAACAAAAACGAAAAAAGTTCAAAAAATTTTTTAAAATTGGCCCCTAAACAAAAACGAAAATTTAACAAAAAAAATCAAAATCGCCCAATTTTTTGCATTGTTCACAGGAGACAAGTTTGCCTTGTACGAAATAAGCAGAGCTTTCAAGGCCCATTTTTTCATTTCTTCAAGGACAATTTTGATTCGATGAATCATGCTTAAAAATCTTTGAAAAAGCATTTCATAGGAGCAATTACTTTTAAAAAAAAAAAAAAAATTGGAGCTAAAAATGCTTATGGTCAAAAAACTTCAGGCCTCTCATGTAGCTAAGACGTTACAGATATTTGATTATAGTTAGTGAAATGGGCCTAAAAACTTGATTTGTTCGTGATTTATTTTTTAGTTTTCCTATAAAACTAAGCGTTATGAATATCAAAACAAAGGTTATGCTCAAACCTATTCAACGAGCAATTAACCATAATCCATGCAATACTTTTGAAGATATAACTGGTTTTATACTCAGAACATTTGAAGTAATCGCGCGATTTATATAAAAATTTTTCATGTTTTGGTTATTGCGTAAAACCGTGAAAAGAAGCGCCGCAGTCGAAAAAGGTTTACTTTTATAAAAATTATAAAAAATTATAAAGAGAAATAAAAAAAAGGGAACCGCAGCTTTTACTTTGAATATTATTATCTCTAAGAACTGATTCACGTTTTTTGCCAAATATTGAAAACGAAAAATCACAAAAAAAAAAAAATTAAAATTCATCCAAAAACAAAAAGTGCATTTTTGCCCAAAATACAGGGTGGCGCAAAAGTAACCTTGCGATGTTTTTTGGCTGTAATTTAAAAAAAAATGAAAAACTTTGATTCTTCTTGTGGATTATTTTTATTTAGTATTTTAATTTTTTTTATATCAAGTCGAGAATATGATGTCATGTAAATGGCCGCCGCCACAGTTGATTGTCATTTGAGCCCTTTTTATGACATTTTCCATCACTTTGGCCAAAACTTCCGGCGATAGGTCCTCACATTCTTGACGGATATTGTCCTTAAGAGCTGCAAGAGTCTGAGGCTTGTTGACATAAGCCCGCGACTTCAAAAAGCCCCACAAAAAGAAGTCTGGAGCGGTCAAATCAGGCGATCTTGCTGGCCAGTGCAAATCGCCAAAACGGGAGATTAGGCGCCCGGGAAGTGCATCCTTCAGCATATCGGTTGTGGCACGTGCAGTGTGTGCCGTTGCACCGTCCTGTTGGAACCACATGTTTTCCAATCCCAATTCATCAAGTTGCGGCAAAAAAAAATCGCTGATCATTGCTCTGTAACGCTCACCATTCACAGTAACCGTTTGGCCCGCGACGTCTTCGAAGAAAAAAGGTCCGATGACTCCTCCAGCGAAAACAGCACACCATACAGTGACTTTGAGCGGGTGTAATGGCTCTTCGTGGGTTACGCGCGGATTTTCAGTGCCCCATAAGCGTAAATTTTGCTTATTTACGTACCTGCTAAGATGGAAATGGGCCTCATCACTCATGATTATTTTTGATGAAAAATCGTCTTCCTCTTGGTGGTGATTAAGGATGGCTTGAGCGTATGTTAGACGCGATTGGTAGTCAGCAGCTAACAGCTGATGCACCGTCTGGACTTTGTACGGAAACATCTTCAAATCTTGTACCAAAATTCGCTGTAAAGACCGTCGACTGATACCCATTTGCGTGACACGTCGTCTGGTCGATGTCGACGGCGCTTCCATGACATCCTCGGCTACAGCAGCAATATTCTCTGCAGAACGGCTACTCCGGGGTCTACCACGCCTGGCAGCATCTCGTGTTGTGCCAGTCTCTTCGAGGCGAGCGGCTAAACGTCGCAGTGTTTCACCAGTAGGCGTTGGACGGCCAGGAAATCTGCGACGAAATTCACGTTGTGCCAAAGTCACCGACCGATTATTGGTCAAATAAATAGTCAGCAATATTCCGCGTTCTGGAGCAGTGTAGCGTAACATTGTTTATTAACGTGTATTTCGCATGTGTTTACTACACAAATGTCAAAACAGAACTGACATTAGGGGCCAATCGCATAATTCATAGCATTTTCTGATAGGAGGATTACTTTAGCGCCACCTTGATTTTGGGTGATTTTTCATATGAAAAATCTTTAAAAAACAAAAGCAAAATTTCACCCAACAAAAATGCAAAATCGCCCCATATCTTTTTGGGTGATTTGTATGAAAAATTATTGGCTGATTTATATGAAGAATTATTGGGTGAATTTTTTTTTACGATTTTTTTTTTTTGGCGATTTTCCGTGGTGCCGAGATATCTTGCCCGCCAAATCCTTTTTTCTTGGTAGTACCTCAGGAATTTCATTATAACGAATAAATGACGTGACAAAAAAAAAATGTTTTTTTAATTATACTTTAAATATATATATATATATATATATTCATTTTCTAAATTTTCATACAAAATGTATTGTTAATGCTTGTTAAAAATATAGTTTTCAAAATTTATGGTTAAGCATTTTACTTAAGATACCTTACGAATTCCTTGATGATTTCACATATAAACAATTTTAGAAAAAATGTTTGAGCGGCGGAAATGATATAGCTATTTCGATTCAGTATTTTTTTTCGATTATAAAAACCACTTTCGAATTTTAATGTTGGTTCGGTTTTTATTTTTAGACCGATTTTTCGGTTTTTTTATCTTTCGAAAAATATTGCCCTAGTTATGTTCAAATAACTCCAAAACTATGTGATCATTAAACAAATTCGATATATGGTCAAAAACTAGACACTTCCACCTTTTATTCAAGCTGTCACTCGTAACGTTCCGCCAATTTTTGGAGAAATTTTCTGAATACTACATTCGTATAAGAGTTAAAAAATAAAATTTTTTAAAAAAAATCAAAAGTTCAAAAACGCCGAAGAATAATAAAAATGTAAAGTTTTCCACCTTTTTCCCCTGAATGTTATGGCGAATATTTTTACAAAAATTTAAAGATATATTGCATGTTTGTAGCAGGTCGGATTCATTATTTACATACGTTTTAGTGAATTTACCCAAAATTGAGTTCACAAAAATCGACTTTGAGTTTTGATGATGACTGCACTTTTCCTAGCACATACAAAAATTTACTGCAGATGTAGTAAATTTATTACAATAGTGCGATTATCAAAATTTTACTCTGAATCAGAGTTGCAACTCTGTAAATTCCTATAATAAAAACTGGGGAATAACCTAATAAGCCACGAAATAAAAAATGACAGAAATTCTTGATATTAAAAAGTTTCGCTCGCGTTATTATAAAACGTTTAGAATTTGGAAAACAATTTTGTAAAAGTTGTGTTTCAAAATGGCAGCAAGATTATTTAAGTGTAAAAACTCCCCGGACAATTTTTGTTACATTTGTGGTTTATTTACAACAGCCAAAAGTCGAAAAGCAATTAATGATGCAACTCGCATGGCATATGAAGCTTATTTTCGTGAACGTATTCAAGAAAATAATACTTGGACTCCAAATTACGTTTGTAGCGCGTGCTGTTCTAGTTTGCAGAGATGGACCAAAGGAAAGGGAAAAATGACATTTGGAGCTCCGACAATTTGGCGAGAACCAATTAATCACGAAAAGGAGTGCTATTTCTGCATCTGTCATTAAATGAGCTTTAAAAGCCTACAAATCTTTCATCGATGTGGTCAACGGTTTCTTGGGAAATAATCGTGCTCGAAATGCAAGACAACTTATCAACAAATTGATGGACAACTACCAAGTAGTTGGAACTAAAATGTCCCTAAAAATGCATTTTTTAAAATGCCACTTTGAAACTTTTCCGGAAAATTTAGGTAGTTTTAGCGACGAACATGGTGAACGTTTTCACCAAGATATTTCAAAAATTGAAGAACGATTTCATGAGCGTTTTGGAGTAAAGATGCTTGGAGAATACTGCTGGTCTCTTCTGCGTAACTCTACGTTCCAATATAGTATAAAACGATCTAGTAATCATTTTTGAAAATACTTTTTTAATTGCATTACTTTTTCAAAAATAAAAGTCATCAATATAATAAAAATTCTAAAATGCATAACTTGACTTTAAATTTCGATGCACATAACGTTGCATAAGGCAACATTAAAATTTGTGGAATAAAATATGCAGGTTTATGTTGCGAAAACCTCGAATTCCGATCTTGGGTTTTTTAAATTTTTTGCAAAAAGTACAACAATACTATTTCTAAAGAGTTATTTCATTCAAATTAATGAAACTTGCGTTTTTTTTTTTTTAAATTTTTGTGTAAGAAATCTCAAAGTCGATTTTTGTGCACTCAATTTTGGGTAAGTTCAGTAAAACGTCTGAAAGTAATGAATCCGATCTGCTACAAACATGCAATATATCTTAAAATTTTTTTTAAAATATTCGTCATAACATCGAGGGAAAAACTTGGAAAACTTTTCTTTGTCGTTCTTGAACTTTGGATTTTTAAAAAAAAAACGTTATTTTTTAACTCTTTTACGGATGTAGTATTCAGAAAATTTCTCCAAAAATTATCGGAACGGTACAAATGACAGCTTGAATAAAAGGTGTAAGTGTCTAGTTTTAGACCATATATCGAATTTGTTTAATGATCACATAGATTTGGAGTTATTTGAACATATTAACAACTAGGGCAATATTTTTCGAAAGATAAAAAAACCGAAAAATTGGTCTAAAAATAAAAACCGAACCCACATTAAAATTCGAAAGTGGTTTTTATAATCTAGAAACAATACTGAATCGAACTAGTAATGTCGTTTCCGCAGCGCAAAATCACTGTTTATATGTGTTTTTAGTACTGGGATTTAATATATATAATAAAAGTTTCCTTATCTGCTGCTGTTGCCATGCTCATAAAAGAGTTGTGATATATTTCTAGGCGCCAATTGCATATTCATCCATTTATCGTGCTACATATAGCAGTCTATAAGCAATAAATATTTTCTCCATAATTTGCCATATAATTTATTTCGTTTATTTTTTTTCCTCTCTTTTTACACTTATATTTATTCTAAATTATTTTGTTTTTTTTTAACATAATGATGATAGTTTGTACTCAAATCAATCTGATACCAATTCTGACTAATGTTATGTTAAACTATCAACTTTCAACTTTGAGCGCGTGTGGCGTAGCTCAACCCTCCTCACCACTTCCACCTTTTCGAATTACTCTTCCGCTTCTACTTCTATACTTCTTCTACTACTGCTACTTCTTGCTTGCAACATATTCGGAGGTGAGTTTTTTTTTTCGTTTATCTTTCGTATTTGGTTAAATAAAACTCTTATTTTATTATCTAAACAAAAAAATAGCTTTTTTTTCCTTTCTCTATCTTTCTTTATTTTATTTATTGCCTGTATTTAAAGAGTTATGGTGTTTGATGGAACTCATTCAAAACCATCCAATTCATTGTTTATTTCATTTAAAAAACAAGGTTTTGTCTGAAATTGTTTTAATATTCATTGCATACTTAATATTCATAAATTCAAGCAGTTTAAATCATTTCATATAACATACAAAGATTTATATTATAGTTTTAAAATTATTTAATATGCAAAAAAGTTCTTTGTTTGAATACAATCGATTTTTTTTTTTTTGTATAGATACAAATTTTGTTGTCATCGGTAATAGTTTGGGTGAATATTTTTTGTTATTCATAAGATTTAGAATATAAACTTTTCAAAAAGCTGTACATAAGTTGCGACTTTTTGCGCTGTTGAAGGTTTTTTTTTTTTTGAATTGGTTAAAAAAGTTTTTATTGCAATTGACTTGCTTGTATACTGCAAAAATCAGGCTAGATCAATATTTTTCTCTTGTAAATTTAAATTTTCTAATAATCTTGAGAATGCAGTCAGTTTTTCTCACTTAATACATGGTGGAATTAAATTAGGTGAGCGCGATTTTTTTTTTTTTTTTTTTGTATAGATACAAATTTTGTTGTCATCGGTAATAGTTTGGGTCAATATTTTTTGTTATTCATAAGATTTAGAATATAAACTTTTCGAAAAGCTGCACATTAAGTTGCGATTTTTTGCGTTGTTAAAGGTTGTTTTTTTTTTGGATGACCAAAAAAATTTGATTGCGGAAAAAAAATTTTAAATCAAAAATTTGATTTGAAATCAGGCTAAATCAATATTTTTCTCTTGTAAACTAAAACTTTCTTATAAACTTGAGAAAGCAGTCAGTTTTTCTCACTCAATACATGGTGAAATTAAATGAGGTGAGAGCGATATTGTTTTTTTGTATGGATGAAATTTTTGTTGTCATCTGTAATAGTTTAGGGGAATATTTTTTGTTATTCATAAGATTTAGAATATAAAGTTTTCGAAAAGTTGTACATAAAGTTGCGATTTTTTGCGCTGTTGAAGTTTTTTTTTTTTTGGTTTTTTAGATCCACAAACAATTTTGATTGCGATCAATATTCACGCTAAAAAATCACGCTAGATCAATATTTTCCTATTGTAAATTGAAATTTTCTTATAATCTTTAGAATGGAGTCAGTTTTTTCACGCAATACATGGTGAAATAAAATAAGTTGAGCGCCGGATTTTTTTTTATCTCAAAAAAATGTTCACGACTCTGCACCATGATATAATAATTTACATGGTAGGATCGACAGTTTTTTTGTCGACTAGCATTTGTTAAAAACTCATACAAAAATAGAAAACGAATAAGCATCAAAACAGATGAATAATTAAACCTTGTATTGATTTTGACAAGTGTTGGTCGGCGCTCTGAGAAAATATGTAGTTGTCAAGGCCATGATATAATGACCAGGTAATATTAATCGCTACTTTCAATCGCAACTTTGGGCATATTGTGTCAAATAGCAGTATTGCAATCACAGTAAGAAGTAAAAGGGGATTTTTGTTTTTACTTTTGCCTTGATGTCAACATTTGCATATGAACTCGATAATTTTTCTGCTGAAAGGTTATTTCTAAAATATAAGCATTCTTATTTTGTGTGTAACTTTTTAATTAATATATTATTATAATCGTGTGCGCAACATGTGGCGCTAATACAAAACAAGGCCAAGTTTAAGTTTTTAGCAGCGGTTGAGACTTTTGTGACATTCTCACAAAAAGTCTTTAAATTTTTTTAATTATTAAAATACTTTTATTTTATATATAATACTAAACTTTTATTGTGAAAAAGTTATTATTTATGAATAAAAGTAAAAGTTATTAAATAAAAGTTATTTATAACTTTTAATTTTAACTCTTATTGGATAGCTTTTATTATTAAGTTCTTTTTTAACCTATATGAATAAAAGTCGGACGAAGTCAAAGAGTTCACAAAGACTTTTATTCTTAAAAATATTTAATAAAGGTTTTTTTTTAGAGACTTTAATTTAAAAAAGTCAGTCATTAGAGTCTTTTGAGACTTTTATATTTTTAAAGTCTTGATTCATCTTGAATTTTTTTAATTTTATTTAAATTGGTTGCAGTTTTTTCCTATAAAGACTTCTATCAAGATTTTTAAACATAAAGTGTCAAATAACTCATATAACTGACTTTTTGAAATAAAAGTCTTTTAATGTCGGCGATACATTTACAGGAGAGTAAAAAAGAGTGATACTGAGGTGATAGTTTTAATACAAAGAAATTTGTTCAGGGTTTCAAAATTTTCAAATTTGGTAATATATACATTTGTTTAAAAAAAATATTTTTTTTTTCAAAAACAAATATGGCGCTGGCTACAACGATTGCTGCAAAGTACCTCTTTTCGCACTGCGGGCATTGTGCTGGCTCCTAGGTTGACCCGAAAAATTTTTTTTTAACATTAAAATTTAATGAAAATATCGTCTATCTGCATGAGACAGAATTTTAAAAAAAGTCTTCTTTAAAATTTTATACGTAGTTGGAAAAAGAAATTTGCACTTATTATCCTTATTTTTGTTTTAAATAATATCTAGTGCGAATGCAAGATATATATTAACAGGTATTAACGATGTGGTGCAATATCGTTTTATTGTGTATCTTTGATAAATTTGATATCTGTAGTTTTAATTCAATTTTCTTATGATTTCCTACAGTTAAATGATGGTTTCAATTTATATTTCCAAACAAAAATACACACAAAAATCAGCTCATTAAAATAATGCAAAAATGTATTAAAGATTCATTCACCATAACGTGGAAATATTGTATATTTTGTAAAAATTTATAACAAACGTGAACACCCCTATTGTGTGCCGATTTCTAACTTCGGCTAATACAAGAGCAACATTGTTTCCACCTACTCGCTACATTTTGACACTTTATGCCCATAATGACAGTTTTTCCACAGCTGATTTTTAGCGAATAATACTACCTGGTGATTATATCATGGTCAAGGCTACCTTGTAAATTATTATATCATGCTCTGAACTTTTCTACAGTTTGCCTCTATTCTCTCTATCAAAATTTTTTGACAATCGTAGCAAAATTTGTAAACGTTACGTTCACCTTGTTTAATTTCACCATGACCCAATACAACTTGTGTGCTTTTCAAATGTGAACCCAATAGGCCCTGGTTCGCTCAGTAAAAAACAAAATTCAAAAACTAGAACTTTTACTTTTCTACTCAAAAATTTTTTAATTAAATATATTATAAAAGTTTTAAAGATAGGAAAAAAATTTATATAACGCAGCGCCACCGTCTCTCACTGCTTCGAATGAGTTCACAAAGAGAAATGTTTCAATTCACCGCTGCTCTTGCAGAGCAACCCGATGAACAGAGTTTACACAAAGACGAAGCTCTGCAGAAACATCTGCACAAACGCAGTGATCTTCCATCCGCACCCACACACATGAACTTCAAGTGGAATAAACCACCAGCTGGCGATGGCAGTGATCATCGACGCGGCTTTATACCAGTTATTGGTGGCGGTGGCCAAAGTAACGAGTATTTGGGCGTTAACGGTAGCAAGCACAGTTGGCGCACCCTTGGCAAGGCAATATTGGACAACAAATCCTCGTTAAATCACAAAGTCTACGCACCTGCGATGATGCAACAGCAGCAGCAGCAGCAGCATCATCAGAACAACAAGGATGATGATAGCGATGACACCGATAATACCAACAACTCAAGTCGTGCACCATCATCAAAGTACAAGCGTTCACCGCACTCCGACTCGATGCATTCCAAAATATCGTCACATTCCTTCAATGAAATTATGAACGATGCGATGCCATCGTACTACAATTTGCAACAAAATAAGTCATCCAATGTCATGGATGGTGATGCCATACATGACCACAACAGCCACAATCTCAATGATTCGTATAAAAGTCTACCAAATACTGGCGACTGGCCAAATTCTGGCAAAATGAACTTCATCATGCTGCTGGGCTTGCTCGTGGGACTCGTCATATCGAAAACGCTGCAATACTTGCAGCTCTACTTTGGCTGGTTCCAGAGTCAGGTTCTACAACTGCGTATCGCATTGCTAGGCAGTATCTCAATCTTTGATTTCTTCAACTTTGATGATAATTCACGTTTTGGTGTGCGGACGAAGTTGTTGCTGCTGCCGGTAGTTGCCACATTCAGTTTGCTTTATGGCACCATCGTTTTTCTACATCATGTAATTCGATTTCTTTTGACTCAAGCGCCCAGCGGCTTGGTCAATTTTATTCAAAAACTTTACATAGATATTTAAAATTTATTGTTTTTGCTGTGCATATTATTGATGTGCATTTGATATCTCTTTTTTTTTTTTGTTTTAGTATTAATTGTCGAAAAATAAAAAAATCGTGTTCTCTCGTAGTGAATGAAATAATTATTGTCTTTGTCGTTGAAATTCGCGAGTTGGCGAATTGATTATTCCTAATAAAGCCTAAATTATGATGAAAACGATTTACGTTCGTTCTATTGGATTGATTGAGAAAAAGCGCTAATCTGATATTTGCCGTTGAGCTGAAAATGAGTTGAATCAAATAAGTAAGAAGTCATTCTCGAATTTAAGCGACATTTATTATATATCATTTCAATCATTCGCGAGAGAATGTGTATGAAATAAATGGCAAGAAACAGTAATTTGAGAATGTAAAATAATTTGAAAACTAAATCGTTAATTTAACACAAGTAAAAAAATATATTGAAGCAGTTTTTGTAACAAAGAAAAACAACTGAATTTGTTGTAATTGTTAGCTGAATACTATCAAGGATTTAAAGTGTTAATAATAATAGGAGCAAAACCATTGATGTGTGCCTTAAATAAGCTATATATTGAAAAGTTAACTAGCTTAAAAAGTAACACTTTGTTCAATCAAAAAACTCTTTGGATATTTCTAGCTGTTGATGTCATATAAAAATTGTTCTATTCTCGGATAAGTCTGAGCTGGCGGCCAAGGCATCTGATTAAGTGCGCGACCCGTAAAGCATTAAAACCCAAGTTCAATCCCATTTGATGCAGAATGTTTTTGCTTTTCATTAAGGAAAGAAATGTAAAGCCGTTTGACCATGAATTGTCCAGAATTCAAGCGGACTACCACAGCCAGCGTTTTTAACAACGAACGTGTTACTTTGAGGAAGTCAATGATGCGGGACAAAAATGTATTGCTACACTTTTTAACATAGAGTGAGGTGGGGTAATGTGTAACACGGCAATTTTTCGTACAAAATGTTAACGTATGAGTGAATGAACAATTGCGATATGTTTCTCTTATGTTGCAAGAAATTTCATTAAGTTCTTATCATAATATGTACTTTTACTAAACATAAAAAGTCAAAATAAAAAAAAAAAAAACGGAATGGAGATTTCAGCCCTTGAAAGGACTTTGACCGAGCTTTTTATGATCAATTCTGTTGTCTGTGTGTTGTGAAAATGTTTTGAACACAAATGATCGAGAACTAGACCTACATGATTTATGCCGACTCCGAACGGCTTATGTTCTCAAGAAGCTTTTCATGGCAGTTTTTAATCTCTGAGGTTTGTCATTGTCTGCAGAGCGGTTACGGCCGAACAGAAAAATGAATTCAATTGAAAAAACTTTCTGTGTCAGGTGGGATTCGAACCAGGGTTCTCTGGCGTATGGGCCACACACGTTACCCACTGCGTCACGGCCGCCATGATAAAAAATAAACATAAAAAATTAAAGTTCCTGGTCTTTAAAACAACATTTTGTTGGTGTTACACATCACCGCACCGATTTGAAAAAGACCAAGATAACCATATTTGAAATTTTTTATCAAAATATTTAACAGCCATGAAAACACTTACTTCGAATTGCTTCTTCTGGAAAGGCTTGGCCTTAAATCTAATCAAAAATTTATTGAAGCAAATAAAAACGTGTTACACATCACCCCACTTCAGCCTAGATTACGTACGAAAGCGACTCCAAAATAGAGAGATTTTGATAAGTATCTTATGAAGACGCAATTCAATCTCACTTCTCTTCCCCCAACTCAGAATGCAGCCAAGCATCCAAACACTCTCTCAGGGCTTTTCTACAAATTAATATGTATAAAATGTTTCTGTAAGATGAACGGCCTTGGCGGAGAAACCAAAAAATTAACTTAAAAGTGGTCGTGGCACCGAAGCTCACTAAGTAGAATGAGTCGAATCCCTTAATTGTGAGGACCTAATGAAGCCATTGGCACCGTTTTCAGCTTTTGCACGATGTTTGAAAAAAATCCTGAACCAATTTTATGATTTCCGATAAAAAATTTTAAAAACACCCTATTTTTGACTTTTAAAAATAACGCCTATTACTTCAGATATTATTTTACTTTAATACTGAATCGATGTTAAATTGAATGCTCTTTATTTTTAATGCCAATATTTGTCCCTGTAAAATCAAAGCTTTTTAAAATATTTGCGAAAAAATAAAAAAAGTTGGAAAATTTTGTAGTTCCTACGGAATGTTTCCTGTTATAGCTCGGTTATTATTGGAGCAATTTTTCTTGTACTAATCTGACGTAAAATTGTATTGTATATCATTTTGTCCTATAACACTTTTCTCTAGAATGAATGGTCTTCGAATAATTTAAATTCAGCTTAAAAGTGAGCATGGCAGGACTGTTCATAAATTACGTAACATGTTTTTGGCCAAATTTAAACCCCTTCCCCCCTATGTCGCACTTAGCCACAACGCCTTTGAAGGCTTTATTTAGCATAATTAGAATGATCTGATTTAGTTCAAATATGCACCGTTTTTTTTTAAGACATGTTGCTATTTTGAAGAAAGGCATAATGAATGCCACTCTCATAAAAACTTTCTTTCATATTGACGAAAAATTGAGAAAGCCGGTGCAGTGTTTTACCAGCAAAATCATTCGCCACAAACAGAAACGGGATGTAATTACTTGGTGCCAGGTCCGGGCTATAAGGTGGTTGCATAAGAGCCTCCCAATCAAGTTTCGAACAAGACACTATCGATGTGTCTGGCCTGGCGTTGTCTTGATGGAACACAATTCCTCTTCTATTGGTCAAACCTGGCCTCTCCTCGGCAATTGCTTTTTTCAGATGGTCCAATTATTGACAGTACAGGTCCGAATTAAAAGCTGGGAGCAGCTTATAGTAGATGATTCCATGTCAATCTCACCAAGTACACAGCAAAACCTTCCTGACCGTTAATTCTGGCTTGTTCATCGTTTGCGCCGGCTTACCGCAATTCGACCACGACTGTTTTAGTTTGACATTGTCGTAAGTGACCATCTTTTCATCAGCACTCACCATTTGCTTTAATTGGAAATTGTTGTTTTTGTCTTAACTCATTTGGCAACCATATATCAACCATACATCAACCTTATTCAAGCGATTTTTTAACGGTTTTTTGTGCAATGTTTAGCTCTTGGGAAATCGAAAAAGTGCTTGCATGATTTCCGTGATTTTATTGACCCCAAAGTCAGCAAAATTCTCAAAATTCAAATTTTTAAGAGGCTGTAAACAAAAAGTTGATGAATCAGAATGTTAAAAAAATTTATGTTTAAACAACTCTTATGTGCTCTAAAAAAAAAAGGTATGACTGCAACTGTTTTCTATTAAAAAAAATTTTTAAAATTACATATCATGTTTTGAACACAAATATGTAATAATTTTTTTTATATGAAAAAACTATTTCATAAGCAACTTTTATATGTCTGATTAAAGGCCAAAGTGTGTTTAATATTAGGGTTTTTAATTCATCATTCTATGTTTAATAGGAGCTAAGAATTAGACAACTTTTAATAAAAATATCAACTTTTTTAAAAATGGTCGAGCACCCGTGTTGCATCAGTCAATTTGGACTGACTCAAAATCAGCTTAAATCAGCTATTGTATTTCTAAAACTATTTCATTTCAGCGCATAAATATGTGAGACACTCAAGCTATTTCATTTCAGCTCTTCATAAAAAATCATTTCAGATTCTTTAGTGTATTGATTAACCAAATGCATCGTCAATCCGGGCTGCGATCTCAAACTTTGGTTGCATTAATCCTCAATATCAATTTCACACTCCATGCTCCATGATGATCCATGCTCTGTGTGTTGGTTTTTGAGTTTTCATATTAAATTGACCTCTAACAGTAATTCATTCACTGTGTACATAATTAAAAAATTTGTTGCTTTTTTTTTTTGCTTCTACTATAAACATTACGAAATACTTACTCAAAATTGTACTCTCTTCACTTCTGCTCTCTTTTTTCATCTCAATCTGCTTGCTCTCCGATGTGAATTTGCTAACTGCAGATCCAATCCAGGAACACCGACACAACCCAGACGGCCGGACTTCATTGGAATTGGACTCAATCCACAGCAGCAGCAACAACAACCACAAACGCAGTCCTATTACGAATACACCACTGGGCTTCCGCCACAGCATCCACAGGCGCCCACAATACAGCAGCAACAGCAACAACTATTGCTGCAACAGCAGCAGCACCAACAACAACGTGCCATGGCGCAAGGTAAGCAAAAATTTTACTAAATTTTATGTTATTCATGGATATTGATTGATTTGATTGATTTGCAGGCGGCGCTATGATGGCCATGAATGCTGCTGCACAACCTTACGGTGGCAGTCCACAACGTCGTTTTCTCTCCGAAGGTGAACTAGTGCGCCAAGGCAACGAACTCTCCTATGCGCGCAGCAACAACACCGTTGACAATATACGTGAACTGGCTGGCAGCCCACAACGTGGTGTCTACATGTGGAAGGATAGCTCACCAGGTGTTGGCCCAGTCGGTGGCATTGGCAGTAGTGCAGGCACTATGCCAAGCTTGCATCAACATGCTCTGCAACAGCCAGCGCCGCAGCAGTACATGACCATCGGTGGCCAGCAACACCCACTGATCATAACGCAATCACGTATGCAACAACAAGCTGCCTTGGATTACCAACAGCAACAGTACGATATGCACCACAATCGCACCTCCAACCCAACTAGTCCCACAATTCCACCCAACTCAATGCCAACCTCTGTCATGCAACAAACATCACAGCCCTACATGCTGCGTTATGGTGGTGGCGGCGGCATCGGTGTCAGCGCCGGTGGCGGCATAGCTAATGCCGTCATTCCAAACAGCAGCAGCTCTTCCTTGACAGCACAGGCTCAAAGCAATTTTGGGCACACCACCACACAAACAATAGCCAGCAGCGGTGGCTATCAGCCACAGCTACGTGGTGGTGTGGCTGTATTCCCGCCCAATCCCATTGCAGTAACGACTAGTTTGCAGTCGCAACAACCATCACCACAAATCAAACGCAAAGCAACACCAACGCGACCTATGTCGTTTGTGCGCGCTCTTGAAATGACCGACTCGATGGAAATGCAGACACTCGAGCAGCAGCAGCACCAGCAACAACATCAGCAACAACAGCAACAACAGGCCCAGCGCAACAACGGCAGTGGTCTAATCAGCACCTCGCAAGCGGCAGTCACTAGTTTGTCTGGCACGAGCAGCAACCTGAGCAACGCTGCACGTGCTACAACACCCACACCTGATCGCGCCAGTGTCTATGATATGAACTATGAAATTTCTGTATAACCCGTAATTGTTCCAATCAAGTCATATCCGCCGCGTCAACAGCTGCCAGTGGCTGCTGCTGCTGCAGTTGGTTCAACAGTCGTTGTAGCCGGTGGTACAGCAGCAGTGTGCAGTGCTCCTTCCGCCTATGCTTCAGTCTGTGTTTTGGCCAAAACAAATTCTGCTAATACAACAATAACAACTGCAACAACTAATGCTCCAAATAAGCGGAAATTTTCCACTTTCTTTTAGAGGCAACGACTACACAACAAAAACAACAACAACCACAACAAAAACTTACCATTGATTTTAATTAATTGTAGCAACTAATTTTAAAATGTGTAAATAATAACTCATAATTAATTATTTTGTAATTTTTAATTGTTTAAAGTTATTTTAAAAACAAGCAAAAACATTTCTATTGTAAAAAAATAATTGATTTATTAAAACTGAGAAGGAAACAAAACAAAAAAATTAAAAATCAACAAATTTTAAACCCACTCGGTTTACCTAGAATACTAACTGTAAAGTTAAGATTAAGTGTTGAACAAAGTGTTGAGCACGACGTTTCGTTGAGAAGTCATTCATTCATCCATCCATTCATTAAACCAAACCCAGTTAAGCTGTAATTTGCAACTGCAGCTAGCTTCAATTTTTGACGTATGTATGTGTGTATTAAGCAGCTTTTGTTGTAATTAGTTGTTAAGAAAACGGCAATTAATAAGAAAAATTTTAACTTAAATTATTATATTAATAATAAAAAAAAAAAATGTTCAGCTTATCGCCCTGAAGTATTTTATATTTTTCAACCCAAGGTTTATTAATATAGGTTAAGTCACTTGAGAGAAGCTCGGTCGAACTGTCAGAATGGATGAAAGGAAAACAAGAAAAAAAAAACCTGAATCTGTGCATTTTTTAGCTAAAAGCTACTTTGACAGTTCGAGTAAAGGCGAAAAAAGAGTGCTTTTCTCTCAAGTGACTTAACCTTTATTAATAAACCTTGTTTAAACCCAACCCTTGTGAGAGACTTGCAGAGGCTTTCTTTCTACTTCAAGTCTAAAACAGCACTTGTACTGCATGTTTAAATTGCTGAATTTTACACAATTTTTAAGCGAGCATTTTTATTAATTTTTAAACTTATTTATGAGCAAGAGCAAAAAAAAAAGCATGTTCATGTACATGTGTAATTCTCAATTTCTAATTTATTATTGCTAGTGAAATATGTGCTGGGATGTGCCTGATATGTGCTATTCAAAAGTTGTGCTGCCATGTGCTCGAGTTGTGTTATATTGTGCCGCAGAAAAATTAAAAAAATATCATTTTTACAATGTGAAGTTAGCTCTGCCATTCATTGTTTTTAGAAATTCAAAAGTTGTGCTGCCATGTGCTCGAGTAGCACTGCAATGTGCCGTTAAGAAATTCAACAATGCCATGTATTTTTTCAAAATTTCGTGCTCAAAAATGTGAGTACCTGCTAAAATTTCCTCAATATATGCTACTATTTGAGCTATTAGTGATAGGTTTTATTCACATTTTAATAAATATTGAAATCGTGTACGAAATATTTTAAGAAAATATCACCTCCCTTAATTTTTTCATAAATTCGGTAAAGAAATAATGCGAAATCTTGACGAAATTTATATCATGGAAAATCACGCTTTTCACTTTCTTTTTAAAATTTTATCCTAACTTATAAACTAAATACAGATTTCAATCACATCATAAAATTTATTAAAATGCGACATTCCATTATATTTAGTCAAGATTTCAACTTCGTTTCTTTACAAAATTTATTAAAGAGAACGAGGGTGGCACAAATTCGGCTTTAAGCAATTTATTCAAATGTAAACAAAACTTAGCTTATAATGGCATATAGAAGCATAACATGAGCAAATCTTAGCAAGTTTGCTTACAACTACTGAAACCATATACTTACAAATTTTCCAACTTTTTAGAAATTCGTAAATATTTTATTTTCTCTACGGCACATTGCAGCACAATACGAGCACATCACAGCACAACTTAAAAAATGTCTGTGAAAATAAAAATTATAAGTGGAAATTCAAAATCATAAAAATTATGCGATTAAAACAAATTTTCCAATACGACACATCAATCACATTGCAGCATATATAGGTTTTTTATGTAAAAACTAAAAATGGCGCTTACAACCGCATGACCTTAAAAAGTTTTTTTATTAAAACAAATACTTTCTATAACTACCTTAAATATTAGAGTATTAAATGTTTGCGCACAAATAAATTAACGTAGGTGCCTTGTCTGATGTTTAGCAATTAACGACAAAAACTTAACACATTTCAATAAAAAAAAAACCAACTTTATGAAAAGCTGTTAAAATTAATAGCCTTTTTTACATTTGCTTACAGTTAATGACTGCAAGCCAGGTGTTGTGTTTAGACTTAAGCCTCAACATTAAAAAAAAAAAAAATATAAAAACAGCCTTAAAACAACCCCACAAATAATAGCTGAAACTAAATTTTATATAAATTGACTTAAACTTAACATTAACCTCTTTTAGCCATTTTTGAAACACTAAAATTTTTGTAATATTAAACCGCAAGTCTCTTTTTAAATGCATATTTTTTTTATATTAAAAATTTGTATATTTTAAAAACCAATGATACAAAAAATGTATACCAAGCAGAACCGACACCTCCAAAATTCGAACATGAAACTTGTATAGTTTCTAACGAAATTATTTAACTATTTATTAATCAAGCGAAAAATTATGGAAAAAAAATCAAACATTTAACTTAAGTAAAAAATAAAATGTTCATTCAAAATAACTCATGCATTCATCTTATATAATACATTCGAAGCAAAGAAATTTTTCATACAAAAAATAACTTTGAATTAATTATTAAAAAAAAAAAAACAAAAAAATCCTGTTAAAAACTAAAAGTTGGCAAGTTAAAAAAAATAAAGCTGAATGTTTTAAGTAACTGCTAAGCAAATACTTGAATTTTCTGAGCGCTCAGCTTTTGTTGCTTGTATGGTGAACATTTATTAAAAAAAAAAAATATTAAAAATATGTAAAACAATTGAAAATGTAAAATTTTGTAAAATTAAATTTTGTGAAATATTATTTTTTTTTTTAATTATTTTTATTTTCTTTTTTGTTTATTTAAGAGCTGAAAATTAGAAACATTTTTAATTTCTTTTTTAACAAATTTAGATTTTTATACATTTAAATATAGCTAAGAATGCATGCATAAATATTGAAAACTTAAAATCAGTATATATATATAAAAACAAAATACATCGCAAAGTTAAACTTAAGTACATTTTATAATCAACTTGTATATTTGTATGTATGTAAGTGTGTATGTGTAAATTAACTTAAACTACATTGTAATTTTTGTCAAACGCTATTGCATTTCGTTGAGTAAAGAAAGAAAGAAAGAAAGGAAGAAAAATAGTAATAAAAATTGAACAATTCACATTATAAAATTTATATTTTTGTTTTTTTTTTATTTTAAACCTTTCTTTAAAAATATACAGCTATGGAAAAAGAAACGCACACTTTTATTATAATGCGTTTGCATCCACTTTATTGTTTTTAATTTTAACAGTTACAGATTTTTTAACCTTTTACATTTACAATTCAAGTTTTTACAACTTAAAAGCAACTTTTTCAGCAATATTTTGACTTGTGAAAAATTGAATTTATAGAAGAAAGAGTTGAATTTAAAATGTAAAAAGCTAAATTTGATGTAAAAAAACTGCATAAGCAGAAGACAAAATTGTTTTACTAGCTTTTTGGTATTTTTAAACCAAAACAAGTCATGGGAGACGCGGTTGCCGACGCCTCCTTGTTCCAAAATATATATATATATTAGCTGAATACCCGGCTTTACTCGGGAGTTGATATAAATAATTTTCGATTTCATTCGTCGCTTTGAAAAAACTCTTCACAAACTTTAGAAGGAATTTTGTGTGCATCTTTCTAACCGGTAACTTTGACGAAATGAGCAAAATGTAGCTTCAACATCTGAAAATTATGAGAAAAAGTAAGGGAAATCGTGATTTATGTGTGCGTGCCGCCGATCGCTTGCAAAAATATATTTTTTAGTCTTATATTGTATTCGATAGATTGCACATTTAAAAAAAAAATTAGAGAAAAAAATTCGCGAGGAAACTGGACAAAAATTAAATAAGCATTGAAAATAGAAACTGCAATGTCAAAAGAAAGCCAACTTACGACGCAACTAGCTTGCGTATGTGCTTATGCGTACTCAAATACCACAGAATTCGTCATCAGCTGTCCTGATTTGCGAAAAAATAAAGTGGAATATAAATTCACATAAAGAAGAAAAGAAGATATTTATCACCCATTGCGCTTTACTACGCCTTACTGTATTTTGTAGTACAGCGCCCTCTGGGGTTCAAGATATAGCAAAATACATAGCGCCAAAAGACTCACCACACCCGAAAACCACTTATAAAAATCATACTTATCAGATGAGTTGTTTTCAGTTTTTTGCGGTATTTGTACAACAGCGCCCTCTGGTTTTCTAGATAGAATACAAAAATAACGCCAAAGCCCTTTCCATACTCGATAATCAAATCCTATATATCCGATATACAAATTTTTATCTACATCGGATGAGCGGTTTTTAAGTGTTTTACGATTTCTTAAGTGATTTGTACTACAGCACCATTTGGTGTTTAAGATAGCTCAGGAAAAAAAGTCCTAGATACCCACTGTATCCGAAAACTCCTATGTAAAAATGTTCACGCAAATCGGATGTACAGCTAGGAGTTTTTAGAGATTTTTAAAACATTTGTACTGCAGTGCCCTCTGGTGTTCAATATAGAACAAAATAGATAAGTCATAAAAACTACCGTACCCAAAAACTCCTAAACACAAATTTTCATGTTAATCGGATGAATGGTTTCGGAGATAAGCTTTAATAACAAAACTTGTGGAACCTGCTCGCAGCGCCACCTACCGGGTCCAATTGCGAATCTGAACCATCCAGGGATCCACTTAAACACACACAAAAAATGTCATCAAAATCGATGCAGCCGTTTAGGAACAGTTTAATAACATACACACGTACAAATTGTACAACAGCGCCCTCTAATTTTCCAGACAAAGCAAAAGAGATAACGCCAAAACAGTTGCCGTACACGAAAATCCTTTAATAAAATTTTTCATCCAAATCGGATGAGCAGCTTTCTACTTTTTCACGATTTCTTAAGTGATTTGTACTACAGCGTCCTCTGGTGTTCGATATAGTACAAAAAAGATAAGTCCAAAACAGTCACCATATTAGAAAACCCCTATATACCAATTTTCATGAAAATCGGATAAGAAGCTTTGAAGTTTTTTAAAATAGTTGTACACAGCCCCCTCTGGTGTTCAAGATAGAACAGAGTCATAAGTCACAAAAACTCACCGTATCCGAAAACCTCTATACGAATTTTCATGCAAGTCGGATGAACGGTTTCAAAGATAAAATATAAAAACAAAATGCCTTAAACACGATTGCAGCGCCACCTACTGGGTCCAATTGTGAATCTGAACCATCCAGGGATCCACTCAAACACACACAAAAAATTTCATCAAAATCAGTGCAGCCGTTAAGGGACAGTTTAATAATATACACACGTACAAATTGGACAACAGCGCCCTCTAGTTTCGACAAAAAGCAAAAAAGATAGCACCAGAACCCTTGCCGTACTCGAAAATCGCTATTTACAAATTTTCATCCAAATCGGATGAGCAGTTTTGGGGTTTTTCAAGATTTCCTAAGATTTGTACTAAAGCGCCCTCTGGATTTCAAGATAGCACAAAAAAAAATAAGTCCAAAACACTCATCGTATCAGAAAACCCCTATTTTCCAATGTTCATCAATTCGGATGCAGGGCTTAGGAGTTTTTCGAGGTTTTTCAAAATATTTGTACTACAGCGCCCTCTGGTGTTCGATATAGAACTGTGGTGATAAGTCAAAAAACTCAGCGTGTCCGAAAACCTCTGCGTACAAATTTTCATGCAAATCGGATGAACGGTTTCGGAGATAAGCTAAAAAAAGAATGCCAGGAACCCGATCGCCTTTTTTATTGGCCTATGTTATGACCGGGGATATAAGGAACCGAGATACCAAATTTCATTTAAATCCATTCAGTGGTTTTCGCGTGATGCTTTAACAGACAGACAGACAGACAAAAATTTGAAAAATGCGATTTTCGGACAGCGTCACTCAAAACGTCCAACGCAAAAAGAATTTCGAAAAAATATTTCATGTACAGATTTTTTTTTTTACAATTTTATATATATATAGATATATAGGCACGATTGGACAACGGGTGTGGTAAAACTGGTTGGCCTTGAATTTCTTTGATTTAAGCTTAGTATGCTGTAGAAACGAAAACAAAATTCCTATAAGAATTCGAACAGGCAGCCGAATTTTTTTCGCTAGGTAGTCGGCTGTGGAAGGAAAAAATTTGTTCAGTGTAGCCAAGTTCACAACCATGTGTGGAGAGTTAAAATGTCAGAATTTCGCTGTTATTTATATGCCCGTACATTTAATTGCAGCGGAAATTTGACAATCAACAATAAAAAAAAGCAGTATGCAGTATGTGTTGGTGTTGATTTTGCTATTAAAAAAAATTTATTAAGTGCTTTTCTCCACACAAAATATTTTGACGACACCAAAATTTCGCGTATAGAATTTATGCCCAAAAATGTTCGTTCCTACAGCATACTAAGCTTTAGCAAAAGGGACAATATTGCAGAAAAGAATTGTATGTATGTATGAAGAAGTAAAAAATATCCGTGTTACTGAATAGATTTCCTTTTTTTATTGCATTTTTGGAACGAAGTTCTTTAACGCGGCTTGCGGGTAAAGTGATTTGTAGTGATGTAGGCCGAATCAAGTATCCAATGTTTAGTATTGGATATACCGCTTTGACTTGAGTATAAGTATAATCGAATTAGAAGTATTAGATACTCAAGGTTGATGTTTCTGTTTAAGCTTAATGCAAAGTCAATATATAATTTAAGTAAAATGCAACCATGTGCGTGAACTGTCGATGTTGCTGCAGAACCTATGCGAACCAATTTGCATTTTTGCATAATATTTATGTTGAATCGCAATAAATATCATTAAAGTGAATGCTTCTAATATATGCAAATATTTATTGGGTAATTGCATGTACACATCTATTGCACAAAACTCTTGTCAAAAACATCGAGTATCCAAACGTACAAAAAAGTATCCAGTACCTTCACCACTAGTGATTTGGTAGAAATCGTCACATAACGAACATATGCCAACAACGAAAAAATACCAACAAAATACACACACACACACACAGCAGCAATCTAAACTATTTTAAGCTGGTGATTTTATAGTGAAGTAAAAATACTTCAAATTGAATAACTGGGCGAATTTTCAACTGAATTTTCAAGCGATTTAAATTAAATAAAACTTACTGGATTAAGAATTAGACAAGTTATTTTATTGCAACGACAAAACGGGACATTTAATTCAAAATATCTCCACAAATTGATCTCAAAGTGAAAACTATGAAAAATTTTAGGAAATTTTTAATTGTTTAATCATACAGAATGCGCTTAGAACAATTTTTAAAAGAAGAAGTTAATTTATATTTAGTTTCTGGTAGAACACTAGCAACGACTAGATATGGTACAACCATTGATGCGATGTTTTCACGATTCGTAAATCATGTAACTTCCGATGTTCACGTGTTTAATAATGAAGATACTATTAATAAAATCCATTCATTTACATCATAATGAATTTATTTAATATATGTAAGTTATATATTTTAAAATTTAAAAAGTATACAATCGTTTCAGTAATATAAGATATGTCATTCACCTCCTTTGACTTTTATATACAACTCAAATTCCAAGGTAATCGTTTTAGAGGAGTTAATTCGAGCGTTTTTTTCGAATTTTCTTTTTCTTTCCGATTACATTCGGAGTTGAAAAAAAACGAAAGGAACTTCGTTCCTGACCGGGGTCCCCCAACCGCAATACTTTTAACTCTACCTGTAAAAAAATGTATTTGAAGGTAAAGTGGTTTTGTCAGTAGATTGAATTCTATTTATTTTTAATTACCATTTTTCAACTTTTTCCTGAGAAAATTTTCATTAAGACTTCCTGTCAATTCTGGTTAGTATATTGGTCTTGTTTTTGGCAGAAAGAGAAGTATGAAGCGTTATTAATGACAGCAAATTTTCTAAGTTGTTCTTTTTTGACCTTAACTGGAGAAGTAGAAATTTTATTTTTTTTTTTTTTTATTAAACGTAATTAATTAATTGAAATTGTATAAATACTCGACATTAAAAGGCCGTACACTCATTATAGTAGAAAAAATATGCCAATTCTATTTCCATAGCTGTATAACAACATACGTAGGTAACATTTTAAAAAAAAAATTATATGGTGCTATTTTGTTGAATGTGTATATGACATATGTCTATTAAATAACATCTGTTCTGTTTTGGCTTTATTTTTTTTATTGGTTTCTTAACCCTTTAATGCCCTAATTTTTATTTTAGCCATTAAAATCAGATTAAACTATTTTTGAGTTGTAACGAAAGAGTCTGCAGTCAGATTTTGAATTTAATGTTTAGCTTACCTGATACAGGTGAAAATGTTAAACATGCCTAAACGCGGGTCTGGGCATTACGCATAAAAAAAAGATGTAAATTTTTTGTAATAAAAAGTATATTTTTGGTTGGAACTGTACAAAAAATTATGCTTTATTAAAAATGCAAGTTTACATAAAATAAAAACCTTGAAAAATAACATTTTGACCGTTATTTGCGGTTATGGAAGGCAAAAAAAAAAATTTTTCGAAGTTGAGTTACAAAGATTGAGCCTTCATTTTGTACAAAAATTCTGAGTTTCAAACTTGCAACCTGGCATTTTGCAATTTTTTTTGTAACAACGATCAAAAAATTCGCACCAATGACCGATCTGGTCTTAACGGACTCTACTGATAAATAAAATCGCTTTGAATAAGATGGTGGTAGAACAGGCGACGCAGAATGAGATGATGGTCTTCCTCGACCACCCAACTAAGCAAAACGCTTCAGCCAGTTCGAAACGAAAGTTGACCAGTGGGTATTTCGAGTCTCTTTCATAAATTCTCTCGTAGAAAACGGAATCAGATGAAATGAGATCAGATGGAATGGGAGCGATTGGGATGTCCTCCAGGCTATCCAAATTGATTGGATTAACGCGAACCTCTGCGGAATTGAGACGTTTCTTGGATAAAATCATCAGAAGGAAAATCGGTATCTTCATCCTCATCATCATTATTGATGTCTTGCTCATCTCCAGTATCTTCCTCGTCGGTTGGAATTGAATTCATTATTGTTTCAATCTCTTTCTCAGACATTTCGGCCACATGACTATGACACAAAAAAAATATTCATTCATTTAAAACTTTCAAAGAAATAATTCACATTACATTGGTTTCATACAAAAGAAATTCATAACCGAGTCCAAACCCGCCTCTGGACGGTTGTACTTTCCGTTGATTTGTAGTAAACTTCTATTATATTATTCGCAATAGTCTTTACACTAATCGTTAGATAAAAATATTTCTTACTCACCAGTATTTTGTTTTTGCCCAAAATCTTAAGAATCATCTTATTTTTTTATATTTTAAACTCACTATTTAAAATTGTTCTTAGTTTGCTCAAAACTCACTGTTTTCAGGCGGTCAAGGGCATTAGAGGATTAAGTGCTCAAAAGAAAGACAACGATACTCTTTATAAATTCAAATACTTTGAAGGAGAAGCTAAAATTATGCAACGGAACCTTAGGGTAGAGGCTTGCAGGTTGCCACCCCATAGATTTTTTGATCGAAACTCATCATAAAATTAACGTATGGTTGACTGCTACATGGAGGTTGCCACTCCTTGAAAAATTGCTAAAAATGTGGAAAAACTCCTGATTTAGAAAATTTATAAAAATTTATTGAATTTAACTTCAACTTTTATTGCTTTAATTGCGTCGAGTAAAGCATCAAAATCCTTAACACCCTCTGTGTGTTGCCATACTAAAAACGCAAAGAAAATGTTAAAAAAAAACACACTTGCAAGTAGGGAATATATATTATCTTCGAAAAAGTTCGAAATTAGCTGCAAGTTGCTTCAGCGTTCACATGTGCAAGTTTATTTAAAAATGTCGTCGAATGCGAAGGTTCTCCCTGCCATTCCAGTATTGCTTGAAATGAAGAAGTTAACCGTTATGTGACTGACGAAAAAACATCTTTATTAGACTGACGGAGTATCCGGGTATTTTCATATAATTTATGTATAAAAATAGCGTGTAAGTGCTTTAATGTTCAGCTAGATCGATGTTTGGTGAATTCTACTATTTAAAACAATTTAGCTTGGCCCTTTAAAGTGGTTATTAATGATCCAATTCTTTGTTTTAAATTGCAAAAGGTACCCGGGTACCTCGTCAGTCACATAACGGTTAAAAAACGAGGAAAACATGTTGCCAGTGTTGCTTCTTGTATAAAATTGCGGGAATCAATCCCGGAAAAATCCACAAAAGCATCACTTTAATCCCTCTTTTTAACATTTACTTGCAGCAAGTGCCAAAATTCACTGCCTCTGAAATTTGAAATTTGAAAGTGTTAGCAAAAATGTTTGGATGTATTGAGTTTTTCGAATTGCACTTGCACGTGTGGACACTGGGTTATACAAAACAAAATGGGAGGTAGCTACCTGTAAGTCAACAAAGGTGCCAACTTACATTTTGACGCCAGAATTTACATAATAGAAAATTACCCATTCATTATATCTTGGTAGTTCTATTTGCATTATGAAAAATTTATGAACAAGCAACGCATCACAAATATTTTCCTTGAATTGTCGATAAAAATGTTAAATTTATGAACAAAGGACAAGTGCACAGTTTCAATTTTTAAGAACTAATATTTTACACATTTTTTAAGGGGGGTAAGGTTTCTTAACTTTTCTTTTTACCATTTCTTTTTATTTTTTTTATATGAATGCACAACATCTCAAGAATATTGTGTCCAAATTTGCAGTCGATCCAAGTAAAACTAGCGGAGATATGAATTTTTAAGTAAGTGTAACTCCAACGTCGATTCATAAGCTCGTACAATTTTAAACGCGTTTTTCTCAAAACTACTTTTTCAAAGTCCGTGTTCACTGCCATTTAAAATATACTTGACCGATTCATTTCAAACTTGGTACACATTATCTACACATAAAATACCTCCTCCCAACGTGTAATTAAAAATTAGATTACATTAAGGGGTTTCCTACCCACAAAATTTCGGAATATTTCGTGGAAAATATCAGTTAACACTTAAGATGGCCACCAAAAATTTTTAAATGAAAAAAAAAATAATCATAGAACCGTAGGGGGAGGATTTGACGATACTTTGACTAAATTTTAATGGTTTTTGATTTCAGATAATTTCCGACCGAGATATAGTGAACAACGCAAATTGTTTTTTTTTAAGACGTTCTAGGTCAAGCTCTGTCATCGGCTTGTTTTTCAATATTTCCGCATTAAAAAATTACACAATATTGTTAAAAGTATACTTAATAATTTTCAAAAGGTTTGAATAAATTTGCTCAATACATACTCTTACCAAAAATTCACAAAAAGTGTTTTTTTACGCTGAAACCCTTACCCCGCTGCCCCCCTTAAGCAGACACTGTTTTATTGCATCTCTCCGCTTCAAAATAAGATTGCAAGTGGCAGTGGCGGAGCTTAGGTTACGGCACTGTTAGAATGTTAAAATACACCAGAGGTGGCAAACGGTGGCAATCTGCAAGCCTACCAAAAACTTTTATTTCGAGTAATTTTATGAAGAAATATTTCAAATCATTTCTGTTCTCCAAAAATAAACTTTTTTTATGTCTTTGAAAACTGGTTGACTCAAAAGTTTTGTCTTAAATTAGAATAAACAGTGGACAAACCTTGGAAACTCTAAGATTTTCGGTAAGGTAAGCCCGTAGCTGATCTTAAAATTTTTAAGTCACAAAAGTTTTTTGAAATATAATTTGAAATAATGCAAAAGCAATTTTTTTGTTTTAATCAGGACAATATTCTTCCTTATAAAAACTTTGACTTTCTTATTGAGTAATTCTGCTCGTATCTATACCATTCCAAATTTTCTTATCATTTACATCAAATACCATAAAACATAGTCTGATTTATTTATATAAAAGTTTTTAATTATTTCTATAAAATTTTCTTAATTTCTCGTTGCTTGTGTACAGCTTGCAACTTTGCATTGTGTAACTTTATATTCATATTTGATGTACTTAAACTGAATACTTAACTTATATAATATGCAAATAATATAAGCATAAAAAAATATATATATAAAAAATTGTTATATAATGCTTTGTATTTTATTATATAACTATGCTCTATATGTATTTGTGTATGTATACATTTGTTAATGTAATTAATCAGCTATGTATTCATTCAATATCTAATATAACATAAAAAGAAAAATATGATCCAATTGTAATCAAATTTAAGGGTATTACAAATATTTTATACCATTTGATATGAAAAAAATAAAATTAAAATCCATAAAGAATAGATTAAAAAAAAAATGGCAGTTAAAGTGTAACGATGTAAAGCAACATTTTGTGATTGTTTGAGTGTTCCCAAAAATAAAAATATACATAAAAAAAAACCAAAATGCAATTAATGATAAAAACATTCTTACATGTAAGTAACTGTGAAATACTATTGCATTTGGTTAAATAATTATTTTATATAATTTATAAAGAAAAGGAAAATTAAAAATACGAATTTGTACAAAATAATATATGAACAGAATAATAAAAAAACAAACAATTAAATTCAATAATCCAATAATGACAGATTTTTAATTATAATTAAAATTTAATATTCTTATTTTTTTTTGGGATTTAGGATGAGGGACCATTTTCAAAACAAATTCAAAAACAATCAAATGAAATTCAGAATATGTAGTTGAAATTCAGAAATGTTTCATACAAATTCAGAATTTGTTATTTGGTAAATTTGATATTCAGAAAATATCAATTAAAATTAAGATTTTCCCATTTATATTTAATAAACATCCTTTGATATTAAGAAGTTATATTTGAAATTCGGAAATTAGCAATTGAAATTTGGAATATATCAAGCAATGAGGTCTTCCTGTGAACTCATTAGTAACTTTGAAAAAAGTATACTATTTTTGAACTGAGGGGGCTCAATTCCCTAAAAACTAGTAAGGATGGAGCTTCGGCAGGGTAGCGAAGCTTAAATACCCCCTCCCCCCCTCGGCCATTTTGAAGTATATTCGAAGTCTTTAGCCGCGGCATACACGATGACATTCAGTTTTATATATTGAGGAAAGTTTTCCTATTTTGATGACGCCACTTTGTATGGGAGGTAGGCGTGGTTTTCATTCGATTTTTCCAAATTTCATAGCCTGGATTTATATTGAATATCAAAGCTTACGTGCCGAATTTCAAGGCATTTCTTTAATTTTTGTGACATTTTACGGTTAAGATAAAGTCACTTTGCATGGGAGGTAGGAGTGGTTTTCATCCGATTTGGCCCATTTTTTGTATCTTGATCTTCCTTTTTTAAAAATAAACTTATATTTTGAATTTCATCGCGATAGCTTTAAAATTACGGCTGAAATCGTGTCGACAGACGGACAGACAGACGGGCACACGAAAATCGACTCAGGAGCTGATGCTGATCAAAAATATAAAATATATATATTTTTCTATACCTGCCACGCCTCCTTCTTGGCATTACAAACGGAATGACAAAGTTAATATACCCCTTACGCAGTACGCGCTGGGGTATAAAAATAGCTGCATATAAAACCAATCTCGTTAAATCACTACAAATTGGAAGATGAGAAACCCATATGTCAAGCTTTGAGATTAACTCTAGCCGTTTCAAATTATCATGAACGGTCGAATTCGATAAATTCAATCTTTAAGCAATCTCACGATTTGTTATTTGCCGGCTTGCATCAATTAATGCTTTCATTGTGTCTTCATCAGCTTCAACTGGCCTTCCAGAAACATGATGCATCTTCGAGATCAAAATTGCCGGATCGGAATTTTGCAAACCAGCTTTGGAACTGGCGCTCACTAAACACAACTTCTCCATACATATCGGATAATTTTTTTCTTGCTTGAAGAACATTTTTACCTTTTTTATAGTAAAAATATAAAATATGCAGAAAATGTTGTATTTCACTTTCTGCATTTAAAAGGCTTTCAACCAAAAACTAATAAATCAAAAATCATATATCAAGTCATATAAATCATATAAAACAAGTTCAAAGTGCGTATAGTGCCAGCCGAACAAGCAGATGTAAGTCACTTGTGCTCTGGTATCCAGCGTGACGATTGTTGCTTTCTTGCTCGCTCGCATGGCTTGCATGTGTTTTGTTTAATTTTACACATTTCTCACTTATTAGTTTCATTAAAAAAAAATAAAAAAGAAAAAGCAACAATTTCAGCAACAACAAAAAAGAACAAATTCCAAAAAAATACATACACATATTTTGTTGTGCTGTTTTTGCAGTTGCGCCTTTTCTAAAACGAATACAATCATTTTTTCAAATCATTGATTGTGATTTGAAATTTTAAATCCCAGTCAATGATTTGAAAAAATGAATGCATTCATTTTAAATATCAATCACATGATTTAAAATCACAAATGATTGCATTCTTTTACAGCTCTAATATATTGTAATAATAATTATAACTTTTTATAAAAACACAAATTTTCTCTTTTATTTGAAATCTAAAGCTTTCATTTTGTATCGTTATTTTCTCGAAAAATTCAAATTCAAAAATCAAAATAAAAGAAATATATGTTTTGTGCACCAATCTTAAATCAGCAACTAAAAACTCTTTACTCTACTATTTTCACTTGATCTTCACCCGGTACAATGCCAAAATGCAACTCATGAGCCCGCTGATAGGCCCATGACATGTGTGGAGATGTAAAGTAGATGCCTATAGTGCCATTTCTATCAATGCAAATGGCACCAGTGGTTTTGTTGAAACGCTGCATTATGTCACTCAACACTTTTTCCGTGGCTTGTTGTGCCGGTATATTGGCCTCCTCGATCTGTGCCAAAATTCGTGATGCCGCATTATAGCGCATTAGTATCTCACTGTCACCAGTTGCCGAAACAGCACCTGCAACATTATCTGCATATATACCACCACCCAAAATCGCCGAATTACTAATGCATCCACGCATTTTACCCGTAATACCACCTGTTGAAGTAGCAGCTGCTACATTGCCGTAAGAATCAATTGCCACGGCACCCACAGCGCTGGGCTCTCCAAATTCTCTATACAACGAACTAGCTGTGAGTTCCTCAAAATTCCCAGAACTGTGCAAATTTTTCTTGAAATTTTGCAAAGCATTAAATGCATTATAGGTAACTAGTGTACCTTCGGGATGCAATGGAAAACCGTGTTCTACGGCGAAATTCATGGCACCCTCACCGGCCATAAATTTGTGGGGCGTTTGCATCATTATGCGGCGCGCCAAGACAATCGGATGATTGATATCCTGAGCACATGATACACAGCCGGCTTCTAGAGTTGCACCATGCATAATCGCTGCATCCATTTCAACTGTGCCATCACAGGTGAGAGCAGATCCATAGCCTGCATTAAAATTCGGATCAGTCTCCATGGAGCTAACTGCCTCCTGTACGGCCTCAAGTACACATCCAGTTTTATTTAGGGTTTTGTAGCCAATGCGTGCAGCACTACGGACGCCACAATGCATGCCGGGTATAGCGTTGTCTGAGATATAACCAGCACCACCATGAACCAACACCATAGGTTCAATATTTAGCTGTAGACAAAAGAGAAAAAAGTTCTTGCTAAGAATGTTCCACGAGATGTTAACATAGCAATATTTACGGTAGAAGTTGCCATTAAATTTGAAGAACTGACAGAATTTTGACGCTTCGAAATAAGTTATCAAAGAAATAATGAAGACGCAAAAAGTAACGTTAGTATCAAATCAAAACTTTAACCGATGTTTGAATAATCTCAGTGGAAATTTGTTTAAAATTGAGTGCTTGACTTACATTAATGCTCAGGGTGCGTTTATAGTGCCGGCTAATTGCTGTGCTGAGACAAACCGAGAAGAAAATCTGAAAAACGCAGCACTGTCAATCATATGAAATAAGCTCAAAGCAGATATAGTGCCAACCAGTCGCTTTAAGCTGCTTGCGCGGCTGGCACTAAACGCACTTTTTTCAGATTTTTCAAACAATTTTAATGTCTGTAAAAATCATGTATAGAGTATATAATATATGGCTCAAAAAGCTTTCTATATAATCATTCTTTTTAAGATTATATTCATAAAAAGTTACAAAACACACTGATAACATAAGATCACTTCATTAAAAAGGAATTGGCTTCCTACATTCCCAATCTTTGTAACTTGGGGAAAATTGTGAATAAAGATATTAAGAAGTCATCCACAAGAAGTTAATATGCAGGCACATTCCATAAACTCATAATGTAATTTATAATTAATAGCATTTTAATTATCTTTTTATTATATTTCTTTTTTTTTTTAATGTTAATTTATATAATTTACTAAGCTTTATTTAAATTCATTTCAATATTACTAAGTATTTGCAAGCGATCATCACCATTGTCGATACCACAATGAAGCTCATCTCCACGCTGATAGGCCCATGCCATGCGAGGCGATGTGAAATAGATGCCCAACATGCCATTACTATCAATGCTTATGACACCAGCTGTCTGATTAAAACGCTCCTTCATATCGTTGAGCACTTTTTCGGTGGCCTGTTGTGCCGTCATGCCTGATCTTTCGATGAGCCCCAAAATGCGAGACGCCAAATTGTAGCGCATTATTGTTTCGCCATGACCGGTTGCCGAAACTGCACCTGCGGCATTATCAGCATAGGTGCCGCCACCTAATATTGACGAATCACCAATACGTCCTGACAGCTTTCCTGTGAGCCCACCGGTCGAAGTGGCAGCTGCAACATTGCCGTATTTATCAATCGCCACCGCACCAACAGTACCAGATTGACCGTATTCACTAAAGAACGGATTAACTTGATGTTCTTTGCAAGGGTTTTTGCAACCCTTTTTATAATCTTCTAAGGCTTTAAGTGATTTCGCTGTAATCAACGCACCCGCAGGCAGTAGCTGAAAACCTGATTTGACAGCGAAATCCATGGCACCCTCACCGGCCAAGTACTTGTGACGTGTCTGTTCCATGATTCTGCGTGCCAAGACAATCGGATGTATTATATCTCTGGCTAAAGATACACAGCCGGCATCTAGTGTGGCGCCATGCATGATCGCTGCATCCATTTCAACTTTACCATCCCAGGTGAGCACACTTCCATAGCCTGCATTGAAATTTGGATCAATTTCCAAAGAGTTCACCGCTACCTGTACGGCGTCAAGTACATTGTCAGTTTTAAGTAGGGTATCATAACCGATGCGTGCGGCTAACTTCGTACCTTCAAGTTTAGCGGGTACACAACCATCAGCCACTTCACCAGCGCCACCATGAACGAGTACCACAGACTGAATTTTCTTTAGCTATGTTGGGAAAATAATAAGCAATAATTAGTTAAAGTCAAATTTAAAATTAGGCACAAAAATATTAATATTTTAAAATTATTTTAATTACATACAGCACAAGAAGACATTAAATTTAAATAATCAAAAAGTTTCCAAATGTTTATAAATAAAAAAAAATAACGAAATAACAAAAACTTTAAAATAACGACAGTTATGTGAAAGTGTTGTAGTTGTAGTGTTTCCAGTCTGAGAAATAACGCAACTTTACTTTTTTGTATTATTTTTTACTTCTTATTTGAAAAGAGGCTTATTTGAAACCTAATATCGCTTAAACTGTAATTATTTATTGCATTTTTCGTCAATATTACAGTGCTTTTACAAATTATACTGTCACACATAAATGTCAAGCATGCTGCTCCGCACATAACGCTGCAGCCACACGTGATAGTACTGGCATGCTAATAAAGAATATGTATTTACTTCGAAAATATTCCGAAATAATCAACAAATTTCGCTGCGGCCACACGTGATAGTAAATTTTCATTTGAAAAATTTCAAAGCCAAAGGTTCGACCACTTTTTTATTCCGTTTGCTTTTATTCAGTGATGCTTTATATGCCAACACAACACCAAACTTAAACGGGGTAAAAATGGGGAACTAATTATGTTGTAGAATGTGTTTATCAATATTTTTCAAAATGAAATGCAACTTATTCATATGATATTTTATGTCATATAAGGGCAATTAAAATAATTGCGTATATTTCACTACAAGACATGAAAGAAAAGTGCATATTTAAAGTTCGAATATTTTAGGGAGAAAATACAACACTGTTTTCTTACTTCGATTTCGCACTGGCTGTGGTTGTCGAAATTCACTGTCTCAGTAAAAGTTGTTGCCAGTGGACTGCCAGTGATGTCAAGGTGTGAGTGTATTAATGAAAAGTGACGGTATATTGAGTTTTTCGAACTGTTACTGTTGTGGGGGAATGTATAAAGTTATTCAAAAATGTGGAATTAAAAGAACAAGTCCTTTTTATGGCTTTAATAATTTATTTACACTTTATTTACACTTTATTTACACTTTAGGAAAACTCAACTGGCTGCGCGGCGGGTTCACGACCAACTAACTTTTAGGGTAGCATGGACCAGAGTCCATGCCACCAAAGCGCATTGAAAATATATTGCAGCGCGCAATATAACGAAGCCGCGGCGCACATAGTGACGAACAACATTAAGTATGTACTCACTTCCATGGTGTGTGTTGGCTATTTTACCGCGCGGCCTTTTATTGGCCAGTCCCACTGTCAGCGCTAACAGTAAGACGCGAGCACGAGGAAACGGGGGTGAGTCGTGCCCTAATTAACCAGTCATCGTACTGGTGCCGCGCTGGCCTGGGCGTTGGTTAGCTACTCCAACACACAGGCCTAAGCGCATTTGCATAGCGTATAACAAGCGTCTGTTGTTGTACAACTCTTGTGTACAACAACAACATGTAAGCTTGTCGTTATTGATCGCATTACTGTGACTCACATAAGTGTATGTCGACAGTCGCTTTGACACGATCACTATGCCTGACAATATGTCAGCAAGACTCACCGACGATCCGCAAAGAATGCTAGAACATTTGATTCCCACACATTATTTGTATACACAAGTATGCAAATGACTAGCTGCCAGCTAACACCAAGCAACAAGTTTCAAGTGGCTAGGAATGTGCTTGGCTCATCACTGTATGATGAGGCAAGCTGCGCTAACCCTTATCGCGTTCTGACGTGAAGGTCTAATAACGACAAAGTGTCGTCGACGTTTTTTTAAAAACCGAAACGCGAAATAATATATGCCGTAGCCGTGAACCCACGCGTACACAAGAGGGTGACGGTACAGAAGGTGCCGCCACAATACTCCCCCCCTAGTGTTTCGGTTAATAACAAACTAGGAATTTATCAATTTACATAACAAATAATTAATTAATTTGTGATAATACATATTTTTGAATTTTTTCTATAAATATGTCTTAGCGGGGGCTCTTACTCTCCTACCGCTCCTCGTAACGACCGGCGATTGTTGCCTTGCTGGCTCTAACCTCGGGTGACACTTGTATTGCGAGCGACCATAGGTCGATCCCACGATGTCCACCGGTGGACCGGAAAATGTCACGGTCTTTTTTTTCGTCTGAACTTTTGTACCGGGCTTACTAGATCCCGCGGTGTCCAACGGTGGGCCGGTAAAAGTTGACTCGGCCAGTTTTGGAGAATTTTTAACTAAATTCTGTCCCGCGGTGCCCAACGGTGGGCTGGTAAAAGTTGACACAGCCTTATTGTTACCACCGCTGGATATAGTACCCCTGCTGTCTGTGCGCGCCGTCAGATTAGCTGGCTCGCCGCCACTCGTCGCTAAAAAAGCTGCTTTCAGTCTATCCACTGACAGCTTGGCTGGTTTTCCCTTTATCGTGATGGTGAAGTACTTGTCGTTTCGTTCCACGACTTCGTATGGTCCATCGTAACTGGGTTGTAACGGAAGCTGCACTCGATCGCACCTTACAAAAACGTGAGTGCACGTCTTCAACTCCGGTTGCACGAAAACTTTTGGTTGATCATGATGAACTACGGTTGCTGGACTTAACCTCTGCATTGCTTCTCGCAGCGCTGCCACATAATCAGCCTCCCCTAACTTCTTTGGAGATGGGGCCAGAAATTCGCCGGGTAATTTTACCGTTGTGCCGAATACCATTTCAGCTGGAGTTGCTGCCAGGTCTTCTTTGAAAACCGAACGCAGGCCGAGTAGTACTATCGGCAAGGCGTCGCTCCATCGTTCATCGTTGTAACACTTAATTGCTGTTTTCAGTGTACGGTGCCATCTTTCTATCATTCCGTTGGCTTGTGGATGATAGGGCGTTGTACGAAAGTGCTTGATGCCCAGCATATTGTTTAACTGACGAAACAAGTCCGATTCGAATTGACGACCCAAATCCGTCGTTATTCTGACTGGAATACCGAAGCGAGCTATCCATCCCGACACTAAGTTTCGTGCCACTGTCTCAGCAGTTATATCTGAAATTGGAATGGCTTCGGGCCAGCGGGTAAATCTATCAATAACAGTGAGGCAATATCTATTGTCCCGAGATACCGGTAAAGGGCCCACCAGGTCAATATTAATATGTTCAAACCTTTCGCTAGGGTTAACATACGTCTCGAGCGCCGTTTTGTTGTGCCTGCTTACTTTATTTTTTTGACAGGGAACGCATACTCTGACAAAGTCACGGACATCTTTCTTCATGTTGGGCCACACGCATCTACGCTGTACCAGCTGGGTCGTCGCTTTGACGCCGGGATGCGCAATTCCGTGCAGTTTAGTCAGCATAGCAGCGCGAAATTTTAACGGAATAAGCGGTCTGATTACACCTAAGGAAGTATCACAATGAATTATTTCGTCTGTGTTAGGTAACCTGCACTGTTCTATCTTCAAAGATGTAGACTGGCTTGGTGAATTAATCAGACGCTGTATCTCTTCATCTGTTTCTTGCTCTTTCGCGAGACAAGTGAAGTCAACCCCTGCTATTACCTGTTCTATTCGAGATAGCGTATCGGCGATCACGTTATCCTTGCCGGACACGTGGCGAATGTCTGTTGAAAACTGACTAATGTAGTCCAGATGTCGTGCCTGTCTTGGTGAGGCTTTGTCTGCATTTTGTTTAAATGCGAAAATTAGGGGCTTGTGGTCGGAAAAAATCACGAACTGGCGTCCTTCCACCATGTACTTGAAATGTTTCACCGCCAAAAAAATTGCTAACAGTTCTCTGTCATACGTGCTGTACTTTTTCTGCGCGTTGTTCAATTTTTTTGAGAAGAACCCTAATGGCTGCCGCTCACCACTGACGTTTTGATGCAGAACCGCTCCAATAGCGAAATCTGAAGCATCGACGCTTAAAGACAGCTGCGCCTCTGGCGCGGGGTGATGCAGTAAAGTCGCATTGGCAAGATCGTCCTTGCATTTCTCGAAGGCTGTAGTTGTTGTTATTGACCAGACTAACGGCATTTTGTCGTTCTTCTTGTTGCCTACTATCATAGCTTGCAAAATGGCTTGAGTTGCAGATGCGTTAGGGATAAAGCGACGATAAAAATTTATCATTCCTAAGAAACACTTTAGTTCCCGGGCCGTTTTTGGTTTGGCGAACTCTCTGATAGCGCTTACTTTGCCTTCATCCGGTTGGATGCCATCTTTGTTTACCGTGTGCCCCAAAAATTTTACCTCAGCTTTACCGAAGTCGCACTTGGCTGCATTTATAGCTAACCCATTTTCGCGAAGAAGCTGCAGAATTCTGCGTAGGTGTTCCCTGTGCTGCTTCTCGTCTGGGGAAGCCACACAAATATCATCTATGTAGACAAAAGCGTGATCGGTTTCGGACGCCAACACATTATTTATGTGCCTCTGAAACGTTTGAGCTGCGTTTCTAAGTCCGAAGGTCATAGACTTGAATTGAAATAAACCGAAAGGCGTGGTTATTGCCGTTTTGGGGACGTCGTCTGGTTCGATTCGTATTTGGTGGTAAGCACGCTGCAGGTCGATTGTCGAAAAGACTCTTTTACCATGTAGAATGTTGGTAAAATCTTGAATATGCGGTATAGGGTACCTGTCCGGTACGGTTCTGTCATTCAGAGCCCTATAGTCACCGCACGGTCTCCAAGAACCATCCTTCTTTCTCACCATATGGAGCGGACTTGACCAATTACTGTCCGACGGTTCGCAGATATCATTGTCTAGCAGGTATTTAAACTCTTTTCGTGCGGCTGCTAGCTTATCAGGTGCTAGTCTGCGCGGTCTGGCGTGCACCGGTGGCCCGTTAGTGACTATATGGTGTGTTACTTTATTACTTTTCAAGGGCTGACCCTGTCGCAAGGTGGTAACGTCAGAGAATTCCGTCAGCAAGTCCGCGTAGGGAAGTGTAATATTATTTGCTTGAATATTAAAATGACTTACCCTAGCTGCTGGATGGTCTGCTTGCTCGGCTGCAGTCTTGACAATAAGTCTCTGGTTTCTCATGTCGACCAGAATGCCGTGATGACTCAGAAAATCGGCTCCAATTAGCGGCGTTCTGACACGTGCAATTACGAAGTCCCACTCGAATTTCCGTTTCAGACCAAGGTCCAGGCAGATCTTTCTCTTGCCGAACGTTTCAATGTGGGAACCATTTGCGGCGAACAGTTGTTCTGTGTGAGGGGCGTTGAACCGCTCGTTTCCCCGTGGTGGCACGACCGACACGTCGGCTCCCGTGTCTATGAGGAACCGTCTTCTTGACGAAGTGTCGGTAATGTACAGGCGACCGATCTTAAGGTAGCCAGCCTCGTCGCCCGTAGCTGTTGGCTGCCTGCCTAGTTTTTTGGCTGCTGGTGCCACGAGCAGGGCGGCCGGCACCTTATCGCCCTACTGCCAAACTGCCTGTGGTAGTAGCACTTACCAATTTTCTTCCAGTTACCATCTCGAGGTTTGCTGACCGCGCTCTGCTGAGTCGACTGCCATCGTGTCTGGCTGCGGAACTGCCTAGACTGCTCTCTGACGCGCGATGGACTGACGTGACGCCTTTGACTCGGCTTGTCCGAATGGAAAAACACCAGTTCGTCGTCCTCATCGTCTCGCTCTTCTGCTGGGAGCGGAGCGTTGGCATGGTTGCAGCGGCGGGATCCCTGTCGGCCCCGACGCGGATGTTCCTTGGTATACAAGGCGTCCTCGAGCCGATTGATCCGCCTCTCTAAAATTTCAGATCTCGAACGGTCGGCGTCGCTAGTGGCTGCTTCGATGCTGGCTACGTTACGGGAGCCAGCCAAGGTCTCCATAATCTTATCGGCCAGGGCGGCGCGCTGTGGAAGGTCCACCGTCACTGTTTGCAGCATGCCCTGTACCATCGACGGAAGCCGTGCAGTCCACAAGCTCTCCAACATCTTGTCCGGTAGATTTGCTCCACCAAGCTCGCGCATTTCGCTCAATAGCTGCGAGGGCCGTAAATCTCCGAGCTCCTTCTCTGACAGGAGCTGTCGCAACTTCTCTTGCTCAGACGCACTGAAGAGCTCGAGCAGCGTATCCTTCAGCGTGGCGTACCTGTCCGTGGTTGGTGGCTTTCGCACGATGTCGCTTACCTGCCGCAGCACCGCTTTTTCCAGCGCGCCGACCACCGTGTAAAAACGCGCATGGTCACCGGAGACCTTCAGCTTCGCGAACTGCGCCTCCAATTGCAGGAACCACAGATCTGGCGAATCGTGCCAGAACTGCGGTGTTTTTACCGCCGCGACACCACTTATTTCCGCGGACGTGGCCTTGACGTCGGCCTTGACCGGGGCAGCTGCGCCACCCTCCACCACTTCCTCGTCGGAGATGGTGTGGTCGTGCACTTCCACATTTTTCACTGGTGTGCTCATTTTCTTGTTTTTTATTTTTGTTTTTTTGTTAAGAAATATAAGTTCTGTTCCTTTTTTTAAATTTGAGCACACTATTCACTTTTCACTCGCGTATCGCGACGTCGGGGTCACCAATTGTGGGGGAATGTATAAAGTTATTCAAAAATGTGGAATTAAAAGAACAAGTCCTTTTTATGGCTTTAATAATTTATTTACACTTTATTTACACTTTATTTACACTTTAGGAAAACTCAACTGGCTGCGCGGCGGGTTCACGACCAACTAACTTTTAGGGTAGCATGGACCAGAGTCCATGCCACCAAAGCGCATTGAAAATATATTGCAGCGCGCAATATAACGAAGCCGCGGCGCACATAGTGACGAACAACATTAAGTATGTACTCACTTCCATGGTGTGTGTTGGCTATTTTACCGCGCGGCCTTTTATTGGCCAGTCCCACTGTCAGCGCTAACAGTAAGACGCGAGCACGAGGAAACGGGGGTGAGTCGTGCCCTAATTAACCAGTCATCGTACTGGTGCCGCGCTGGCCTGGGCGTTGGTTAGCTACTCCAACACACAGGCCTAAGCGCATTTGCATAGCGTATAACAAGCGTCTGTTGTTGTACAACTCTTGTGTACAACAACAACATGTAAGCTTGTCGTTATTGATCGCATTACTGTGACTCACATAAGTGTATGTCGACAGTCGCTTTGACACGATCACTATGCCTGACAATATGTCAGCAAGACTCACCGACGATCCGCAAAGAATGCTAGAACATTTGATTCCCACACATTATTTGTATACACAAGTATGCAAATGACTAGCTGCCAGCTAACACCAAGCAACAAGTTTCAAGTGGCTAGGAATGTGCTTGGCTCATCACTGTATGATGAGGCAAGCTGCGCTAACCCTTATCGCGTTCTGACGTGAAGGTCTAATAACGACAAAGTGTCGTCGACGTTTTTTTAAAAACCGAAACGCGAAATAATATATGCCGTAGCCGTGAACCCACGCGTACACAAGAGGGTGACGGTACAGAAGGTGCCGCCACACTGTCTTCGGACTGGCACGTGTGGCTAGGGGGTAATATCGCTCAAACTGTAATTGTTAATTGACATTATTACAGTGCTTTCACAACATATACTGTGCTGAAAAATGTTCAGCTTTAAGGCTGAAATAAAAGCCTTAAAGTAAGCACAGAAAATTTATTAGAAATAACTTATAGTACATCGGAGTACGGAAAGATCCGCTGGCATACCTTTGGAGCCTAACATCTGAAACGGTACACAACAAATGTGACGCATAACCTTGACAATATTTTATCGCTCTCGTTTACAAGCGCATACACTTTGTTGAGACTTTGAGTCTAGTTCTTATGCTGTGTGGCTGCCAAAACGTACAAGCCGAGAACACAAACGAGACCTTTTAATGTTCATCAGGCAGCGGATGAGCAGTTCACGGCAATAAAAAGCAAGAATGAAAACTGAAAAGCTTAGAGAAAAATGTAGCTTCCAGTAGAGTCATTGCAACTTTTATCATTTTTATAGACTACTTAGACAAAGCCCTATGATTCTGTGGTATAAAGGTTCCACATGGATGATCTAGTTGCGTGGAGTCCTTTGACAAATATCTTTGATACAGATTAATAGGTTCCACTTGCAATATTCTTGGAAGTAGTTGAGTCGTTGGAACTTTTTTGGGCTTAAAGGTCTTTTTAGAAAAGTCTTAGATTTTTTACCAAACAGGTTCCAATCGTACAAATAGGTTCCACTTGCAATATTTTGGGAACTAGTTGAGTCATTAGAACTTTTTTGGGCTTAATGGGCTTCTTAGATAAGTCTTATATTTTTTGCCAAATAGGTTCCAATTTGTACAAATAGGTTCCACTTGCAATATTTTGGGAACAAGTTGAGTCATTGTAACTTCTTTGCGATTATTAGACCACTTGGACTAAAACTTTCAAACAACAACAAAATTTTTGTTCAAGAAGTTCATTTAGCTTAAAAAAGTTCCAGGGTCACAATTAGTTCAGAAAATTGCGCAAGTGGAACGTATTTAACCAAGTGAAACTTATTTCTAAGAAAAATACAAGATTTTTTTTTGTCCAAAGAGTTCACTTAACCAAAAAAGTTTCAATGGCCTCAACTAATACCAAAAATATTGCAGGTGAAACCATTTCGTCCAAGTGGAACTTATTTGTCAATAAAATCCAAGATTTTTGTCCAAGCAGTCCACAAATCAAAAAAAAATCGAATGACTCAACTTGTTCTAAAAATATTGCAAGTGGACCTGTTTTGTTCCAGTGGAACCTATCTGTCAAAAAATAAAGGAAAAACTTCAAGAAATCAACTTAATCAAAAAAGTTTCAATGCCCATTGATTTTCAAAAATATTACAAATGGAACCTTTTGGCAATAGAACTATCAATTTTTGTCCAAAGGGTTTGATTATGTTTTTAAATTTCAATGCAAAATATCTATTTATTTTAACTTAATTTGTAATTAATTTACAAATAAATATTTATTTTAACTTTGTACTGACCACCACCCATTGGTTATACATTTATATGAAATATTCATAAGGTAGATATTAACACATTTTCTTTAAAAGTGGATTTATCATATTTGTGAATTTAACCATTGATATATCGAAATGAGTTTACTGAATTTTCCGGACTTATTTATACCATTGGAAAAGAAGTCCTTTAAAAGCTCTCCAAAATAGACCTCAGTTTCAGCTATGAGTTCCTCATTTAAGTAAAATCGCTTACCGGTGAACTATTTCTTCGGTTTTCGAAACAATTGAAAGGGTCTGGCATTTGCGGTGGCTGAGGAACCAATCAAAACCCGATTTCGTGCAACTTCGCTTGTGTAACTGACGATGTAGATCAGGCGCATTGTTGTGATGTTAGAGGATTTTTTTTTTCTTCTTCAAGCGCGACCGTTTTCTTGCGATTTTAAGTTTCAAACCAATCCAATAATGATGAATAATGTGCGTCAGTTATGGTTTTACTTTTGCAACATAGTCGATGAATAGTATTCCACGTGCATCCCAAAATACTGAGACCATGACCATTCCGGTGTATTATTGCGTCTTTGGACGCTTCGGAGTAATTTAACCCGATGAAAACCATTGTTTGACTGTTGCATGGACTGGCAGAAATGGATCCATGTTTATTCATGGTTAAGAATTCGTTTTGGGTCCACTGTGAGCAAACGTGGCACTCATCGTGCGCTGAGCTTCTTCATATCCAAGATATCACGTATGATATTGAACACTTATGACATCTTTGTGGTCTTAACTCGGTCAACATAATCTCATGAATTTTTTTTTTTGTGTACTGACGACTTTTGGGCATCCAGATCGTTTTCATCGGTCGAAAAGTTAGAAAACTATTTTGAATAATCTTCATCGACGGAGTCCAGATTATACTTATCTAGCTTGGCTTTGCTCTCGGTTATCGTTTTCCTAAATAAATTATAGTGTTTTATCAGAACCTTGAAATCATGTTTTTCCTTTTAAAAACCAGTTGGCTGGTAGCTTAACACCGCTGTAACTTGTAAATGCGGGAGCATAAATGGCTGAAGTTTTGACAGCAAAGCTTATGAATGGTTCACAATAGTGCATACTAACGCCATCTCTTAGGATTATTCTATACTTTTTGATCCACCTAGTACGTAGAAACGTCGCTTTTATAGTGGTGATTTTACTTTTGTATACTCGTTTATGTATTTTAAATATTTTATTCTTTGAAAAAAATTTATGAATTTTAGATATACCTGCAAAAATGTTATTATAAAAAAGCATTTGGAATTTGTGTGTGAGATTTAGTGTGAGATAGAGCTTATAGAATTGAAAATCATAGACACCTAAAAAAAATATTAAAAAAGTGGATAAATCTTGTCCCGTTGACAACCCGTTAAAAACGGGACATCTGGCAATACTGCTTACATTAGTTCTTATATATTTTACTTACCCGAACTTCTCCAAGGCAAAAAAGCAAAAGGTATCCATTCAAAAGTAACTGCAAATATTAAGGAATTAATAGGAGACCAAGTAGATAAATGGGGAAAAATGTGTGCTTTTATAATATTTTAGTACTAAATATATGCACCATTATACGGTGCATCATAACGTATTCTAGCATATAATTCTCAGCGTGTATACTTGGGCCAGAGAGTATAAATTAATAAAGAGATTGCATCAACTCTGCTAAATCTGTTGTGTTAACTCTGTTATTTTCACATAAAAACATTTAGGAAAACTCTCTGTTAACTCATGCCAGAAATTTAGCAGAGTTTATGCAATCTCTATTTAATGTATACTCTGCTCGGGCCTTATTCTGTCTTGATCTTTTTTTTTATGAAATTCGAACGGATTCGATAAGCTTTTTGAGAATAAGCCGCCAAACGAATTTCACCAAAGTTATAAAAGCAACTTATTTTAGTTTAATTTAATAAACTAAATTATATTATATTTTCATTTGATTTATTTTTTTTTTTTTGTGTATGTTATTAACGTACATTTAAAGAACTCTGCATTTTAGCTGCACTACCGCGCTGCACCTTGTTGCTAAACTGACTGTATGTACTGCAGCTTTTGCTTAAAGATTGGGTTAACATGTTATAGAAATTTTTCCACAATCTTATCTTATTTGGAATGCAATGCATGTAAGCAACAAATTCTTTAGCTCTGCTTTTGGGTCATTGTCACTTGACTTTTGTCTATTTTATTTATTCTATTTTTTAACGAAAATGAACTAGCTTACTTTTCAAATATTCTATAACGGAGTGTTCAAGTTTTTTGGAATTTGTTGTTTTATTGTTAAGAAAAACCAGGAATATATTGAAAATATATTTATTGACGCAAAATAAAAAACGCAACCGCAAAAGCAGATCATGCTAATTATTTTATTATGATAAAATTATGCATTATAAATAATTTCATTACTTACGCTATCCTTTTTGTTTTCGCCACTTTCGATAAATGCAGTCAAACAAAAATTGCATAAATTGCATAAATTGCACAAATAAACATGGCTAGCGTAGTGTTGCTTTGCGCAAGTTTTATTTACGATTTCCTACATTTCTCACAAAAAGTGTACTATTTTCATACAAATCAAGGAATGTCGTGAATAATTTACCAACGCAACACTGCTGTGATCCCGTGATTTGGCAAAGACAGCCGAATCATTTGGTGACCATTGTGGTCAAAATTTATTCCCTCACTCTCTCAAATTTCCCATTTACATTCAAACAACAACAATGCGTGACCGTGACGTGCCCATGACCGCCAGCATAACATAGCCCTTACGGAGCAACTCGTCTATTTTGGTTGGGCCTTTGACAAACATCTGTGTCTTGTTTCAAACATCTTTGTGCCTACACTGACCTCACTCAACCGTCTCAAGGCCCAACCAAAATAGACGAGTTGCTCCGTAACGAGTAGAGAATTAAGAAAGGTAAAAATTAGAGATTAAACCCAACTTTTTTTCTATGAAAAAAAAACAATAACACAGTACAAAGCCAGAAAGCTCTGTCACACAGTTGCCACAATTGATTGCATCAGCTCTGCTAATACCTGATATACAATGATCAAGAGTTGACGTCAATTCTTTGCTATTCCCTTATAAATTTACCCTCTCTCACGTTAATGTCCGCGTCTCTCATTCACAAATGCAAGACTTGATCGTCAATTCTTGACGAGTGTAAACGATTCATATCTGGTGATTGACAAATGTAAACTTATTGACAACTGTAAACATTTCTCAATCTAAAATGTAATTAAAAGCTCATAAAATGACGAAAATGTTAACACCATACAAAAAGTATTCAAAGCAAATAAATTTGCGAAACCATTTAAAAGTTTTCAACCCCTTGGACCAAAAAATAGTACATAAAAGACTAGTTGGTCAATGAATTTAAAGTTTTCAACCACCAGAATAAGGCTATAAGTCTCTGGCATGTCTTAACAGAGTTATTTTTTCCTTAAATAAGAAGGAAAAATTCTGTTAATCTCTGTTAACACATGACAGAGATTGAACAGAATTAATTCCATTTCTGTTAAACTTATACACTCTGGCTCTATTCAACAGCGTTGCTGTGGGAGAGTAAAATGCTAGAGTGAAGTAATTATTTAGTTAATTATTAAGTTATTAATCAAATTTCAAAGTTGTCCAATTTCAGCACATTTTCAAAAATGCCACAGAATTTAAGTGGTACATAATTATTGGAACATCTTTCATTTAGATAGGTAAAACTAAGCGAATGTTGAAACTTTTACTAGTAACTAGTAAATATATAGATGGCTGATCTTCAATGGATGATCTATATAAGTTAGGACTTGGCAATGTCATTACCCATGTCGGTAAATAGATAACTTACTTACTTACTTACTTAGTTGGTCGTAACAACCCGTGTCCGGGTTTCAACCGACCTCATCAGCTCTCGCCAGGCACCTCTGCTTTGCGCGCGCCTTCTCCAATCGGATACACCAAGTGCGGTTAGGGCTTCCTCAGCCTGGTCCATCCATCGGAGGCATGGTCTCCCTCGTCGTCGTTGACCAGCGACCCTCGCCTCGAGCACCTTTTTCGCTGGAGCTTCGTCGTCCATACGATGGACATGACCCAGCCAGCGTAGTCGCTGCACAGTTATACGCCGAACTACGTCAATGTCTCCGTAGAGCTCATACAGCTCGTGGTTCATTCGGATGCGATAGTCATCGCCGACTCGAACAGGACCGAAGATTTTGCGAAGAACTTTTCTCTCGAACACCCCCAGAGCGGCTGCGTCAGTTTGCGAAACTACCCATGCCTCAGCGCCATAAAGCAGCATAGGTAGAACGAGCGTCTTGTAGAGTGTTAGTTTTGTCGATCGAGAGAGGGCTCTGGAACTTAGTTGCTTACTGAGCCCGTAGTAGCACCTATTAGCAATTATTGTTCTTCGCTTTATCTCCAGGCTGATTTCGTTGTAAGTGTTAATGGCGGTGCCAAGGTAAACGAACTCCTTGACTACTTCAAAGTTATAGCTGCCGGATGAAACGTGGGAGTCTAAACGCCGCGCTCCCTTGTTTGTAGACAGCATATACTTTGTTTTGCCCTCATTTATCGTCAAACCCACTTTTGCTGATTCCTTTTCGATAGCGGCGAAAGCAGCGGTAACATCTCTCTTGGTTCTGCCAACAATATCAATATCATCAGCGTACGCAAGGAGCTGGACACCTTTATAGAAAATGGTGCCATTACGATGCACACCGGCCTTTCGTACGATCCCCTCCATGATGATGTTGAAGAGATCGCAAGACAGTGGATCGCCTTGCCTGAAACCTCTTTCGGTATTGAAGGTTTCGGAGAGGTCATTTCCTACCTTGACGGAGCTGCGTGTGTTGCTCAACGTCATTCTGCAAAGTCTAATCAACTTTACAGGTATACCGAACTCAGACATTGTAGCGTATAGGCAATCCCTTCTCGGGCTATCGAACGCAGCTTTAAAATCGACAAAGAGATGGTGTGTGTCAATTTGATTTTCGTGGGTTTTCTCCAGGATTTGTCGTAGAGTGAAAATCTGGTCTATGGTGGACTTACCAGGTCGAAAGCCACACTGATAAGGTCCAATCAGTGTTTTTGTAATCGGCTTTAATCTTTCACACAGTACGCTTGAGAGAACCTTATATGCGATGGAAATAAGACTGATACCTCTATAACTAGCGCAGATTGTAGGGTCTCCTTTCTTAAGTATAGGGCACAGTACACTGAGGTTCCAATCGTCGGGCATGCTTTCTGCTAGCCATATTTTGCTGATGAGCTGATGCATGCGCCTTATCAATTCATCGCCGCCGGTTTTAAACAATTCAGCTGACAGGCCGTCAGCACCCGCTGCTTTATTGTTTTTGAGTCGTTGGATAGCAACTCGAACCTCTTCATGGCTAGGTGGTGATACTTCCACTCCGTCATCGTCGATTGGTGGCACTGCACTGCGCTCTCGATGGGCGGCATTGGTGGAATCGTCGCCAGTAAGTAAATTGGAGAAGTGCTGTCTCCACAATCTAAGCACACACTGTGTATCCGTATTCAGATCTCCATTTTCGTCTCTGCAAGTGGATGCTCCGGGCTTGAAACCTTGGGTTAGACGCTTAACCTGTTGATAGAATTTTCGTGAATCCTTCTTGCCCTGGTATACCTCTAGTTCCTCACGCTCACGCTTTTCCTGCTCTCTTTTCTTGCGTCTGAAAAGGCGCCTCTCTTCCTTCCTCTTTTCGCGGTAGTTTTTTCGCACAACTCGCGTTGCAGCTGACTGCAGCGTTTTTCTGTATGCGGCGTTTTTTACTGCAGTCGCGATGCGACACTCCTGATCGTACCATTGGTTCCGAGGTTGCAGGCGCCGGAAACCAATGACTTCTTCAGCGGCAGCGCGCATGGAGTGGGATATATGCGCCCAAAGTCCGCCGGCGTCGTCGGGTCCAGAGGTTGGTTGGTTGAGCTTAACCGAGAGTTGAGCGGAGTAGGCTTCGGCAGTCCGTTGTAATTGCAGCTTAGCGACATCTAGCTTTCGTTGCATTCCTGTGCGTATGTTCTTCGCATTGCATAATCGCATGCGGATCTTGGCTGCAACAAGATAATGGTCGGAGTCAATGTTGACCCCCCGAAATGTACGCACATCTAGAACACTAGAGGCATGCCTTCCGTCGATTACAACATGATCAATTTGGTTTCGCGTTTTTTGATCCGGGGACAGCCAGGTGGCCTTGTGGATGTCGAGGTGCTTAAATCTGGTGCTACTAACTACCATGTTTCGCGCCGCGGCGAAGTCAATCAGTCTTAGACCGTTGTTCGTGGAGGTCTCATGAAGACTGAACTGACCGACAGTGGGGCCAAAGATGCCTTCCCTTTCGACTTTCGCATTAAAATCGCCGAGGACTATTTTCACGTCATGGACCGGAAGGTGGTCGTATACGTCCTCAAGGCTAGCGTAGAAAGCGTCTTTGACGGCTTCGTCCTTTTCCTCCGTCGGGGCGTGCGCGCAAATAAGGCTGATGGAGAAAAATTTTGCCTTGATGCGGATCGTGGCCAATCTTTCGTTGACAGGTGTGAACCGGGAAACAAGGTGGCGTAGTTTCCGGCTAACAACGAATCTACATTCAAATTCGCGCCTCTCCGCATGGCAGCTGTAGTAGATATCACAGTGTGCTTGTTTAGAGCAGCCTTGCCCTTTCCATCGCATTTCCTGGATGGCGGTGATGTCAGCCTTTATTGTTTTGAGGGCTTCCGCCAGTTGGATAATGGCACCTTCCCTATAAAGGGTTCGGGCATTCCAGGTGCATATCCGTAAATCATTGTCCGTTTTTCGTTTGCGGTGGTCGTCAACGTAATTGGGGTTCTTATCCGAAGCTGGTTTAGTTTTCATTGGGCAGTAGTAATGTGACGGGACCCAAACCCTGCGCACATTCCATGTTTAAGGTCTATGGAGTGACCCGCCGCTCAAATTAGCCGTCAAACTAACAGATGCCAGTTTGCCGTTGCCCAGGGAACACCACGTGGAGGTTTGAGTCGACTTGAGACGATTTCGACATGGATAATGCTGGCCTCGCCAGGTTGAGGCGGTCAGACACGTTGCCATGTGAAGGTTCGCCCCCTGTTCCCCGGTAAATAGATAACAAAGGCTTCAAAAAACAAAACGAATAAGCCATTTCAGTCGCAGAAAGGACTTTGACCAATCCCTTGTAGAACAATTTGAGTTGTGTATGTTATTATGTTATAATGCTTGTCCACAAATAATCGAATACTGCTTTTTATTGCATTTTTTACTCTCTGAGGTTTGCCATTGTCTGCAGAAAGGTAATAACCGATCAGAAAAATTATTTTTATTGAAACAATTTTCTGTGTCACAATTTTCACTTTAATAATACTATTCTCAATTCTTCAGTCTAATATCAGGTTATAAAATTACAGCCTACTATTAATGCTTCTCCCATAAGAAATAGTTGTAAGCAAAATTCCATTAAAATAGAGTCATGTATTTTGCGTCTAGTTTACACTTTACCGGCATAAAAAATGTTTTGTCGTGGCATCCCTGACGGTGATCTGCATGACCCCGTTCTCACTCGCCATTAGGGGGCTTCGGACTATCCTCCATGTAGGATCAACTTGACAGATCGGATGGACATGTAGGAAGTGTGAAGGCAAATACTGCGGTCCGTCCGACATGTAGGAAGAAGATTAAAAAGTTTTGATTTTTTCTCTTGGTCCGTTCTAAATGTAGTAAGTGTGAAAGCACGTTCATACGACTTCATATATTTTCACACTCTAAAAAAACGTGGAGTGAACATCTGAAGAAAAATTTAAACAAAGCGCAAGGTTTCATATATTAAAATGGCAGCTGTTTTGCATACTGTGTTTTTTCCTTTGTTTTATTGTATTTCTTCTTCCTATTCTTCCAAAACTTAACCAACTATTAGAGCAGCAAGAAATTGTTTTGCCATTGCACGATGATATCTTCTTGAACGCTGAAAAATAATGAAGTCAATCCGACATGTAGGATAGTTTGAAAGCTTGAACAGACTTTCCCGTTATTCTACCGTCCTATATTGTCCATCCTACATGTAAGATAGTCCGAAACCTTCTATAAAAAAGGCAGAGTAATGGCGTTGTTTTGATACTAGGCATCTTCGTACTAGGCATATTCTTCAGCGGTAGGTTCTTATTACAGATTTATTTAAGGCCGCTTTATTTTGACGTCCAAAAACAGTCAATCGATTCTATTGTTAAATTTCGCAAAATTCATCATTTTGTAAGTTTAAAATTAAAGAGCAACGACATGACAACAAAGCAAAATTTAATCGAGTCAAAACACAAGAGAAACAGAGAGGAAACTGACAAACAATGTGTCACAATTTTCACATTAGCAATTCTATTATTCTCAATTCTTTAGTCTAATATCAGTTTATAAAATTAAATTTTATTTATTCATGCATTCTTCCAAAAGAAATACATACCTATAAGAAACATTGCATAGCAATATGGTCGTGTAGATTACGTCTAGCTTATACTTTACCGGCATAAAAATATGTTTGTCGTGGCATCCCTGAATGGTCTGCACCAATGTCATTTTGACATATCTTTACGAACGACGTAGTAAGCCTCATCAGCATTTTGCTTCAATTCATTCTTCTCGTACGTTTTGTTGTGCTTCGCATTCTTATTACAATTCTATTGTATATTATTATTAACTTCTCAGCAATTTAATCGTACATTTCTTATCCTTCACCTAGTAAAGTAAGAAAAAACGAAATAAAGGAAATTAATGATAAAAACTGGCTGCGGAAAATTGCACTTGAAAATAATTAACAAAGAATAAACACTGGAATTAAGCAAGCTGACGGAAAAGGTGAATAAAAAGTAAATGGGTCTAATATAAAATGCGTTGGAATTTTTTTTAGGTTGCAAGAAATATATTAGTGAAAATAAACATTTTAATAGAACAAAATTCCATCACGGTATCATCAGTTTATAAAATTTGGAACATAAGTGAAATTATAAGAACCCAGAATAAACGTCAAGGTCAAGCGTACGCCAGCACTTTTCAACACAGCCTACTAGCATGGGCCGCATCTTCTTGGAGCACTTGGGTGGAGTAAAACTCTTCAATTGCGCACAGTGCAGCGCAAATCTGACAAACAAATCGCAGCTGATAAGCACAAGATTCACAGGAGCTACGGGTAAGCACAAAAATTAATGCACATTTGCATTTATGACTAATAAACAAATGTTAATTTTTATTATATGTTAAAAATACAAACACACAAACATCAACATGCATACAGGTCGTGCTTATCTCTTTAAGCGTGTAGTAAACCTTACATTTAGTACGGTTCAGGAGCGCGTCATGTTGACAGGACGACACATGGTGCGCGATGTCATGTGCAAAAACTGCAGCTCCAAATTGGGCTGGATGTATGAGTACGCAACGGACAATACACAAAAGTAAGTTAGATGTGATGAGATATGGTGAAGGAATTGAGGTGTGAATTGCACAGGGCATTCAATGCCAGACAACAAAGCAGTTTATTAAGCACACCTTTTTTGCGTTTTGTGGGTGGAAAGGGATGAGCGTCGAGTGGAAAGACCTGTTAGTGAAAGAAATTCAATGCGCCAAATTTTTTACGACAATACGATTTAAAGTATTTTTGCATAAATTAACATTCAAGTTTAATTCGGCATTTAAAACGTGAATTACACTCTGCAAAAGAAAATGTTTTCTTTCAAAGTTTTCACCTATATTAATAAAACTCATTTTCTGTCAATTTGCTTGGTTGCTGGATTGATTGTAATTTAAATTTTATGCCTATTTATATATCCTCAAATAAGGGTATTTCATTCTGTTTTGAATATGGCCTAATCATACATTTCCATTTGAGACCTAATAATAATATATGAAAGAAATTTTGACCATAAAATATGTACATAAATAAGCTACACTATATTTGTTTCCTATATATCTTTTTTTTAAATAGTGCCCCGAGTAAAATTTATTATATCTGCTAATAAAAATAAAAGCGTCGTTATGCTGAAAATTATCAGCAATATTTATGCAATAATTAAATGTCATATTTTTATTTATTTCAGATACAAGGAGGGCCGCGTAATTTTGGAATACGCCTTGATAACCGAATCAGAGGGCATACAAGCCGATAACGGTATTAGTCACTAGTATTTAAAAATAAAATGTTAATGAACTTTAATCAAAGCTCATTATACAAATTAAAAATTTTGCTTTTAACGTACATTTATCATTGTTAGCATGTAGAAATCAAAATAACTAAGTTAGAAATAAGCAAGATATCATAAATTTCTGTGAATATCTTTTGATATAAGTTTTATAGCCACGCATTATCTCAATTGTTAACTTGACAGGCTTTTGAACCATCTGATAGGGGTTTGCAAAAAATGCAGTCTTTAAGCCAGTCAGTCTATACTTAAAATCAAACGAGGCTTAATCGATGATTTTGTTACAAAAAATTAATGTTTAAAACTTGGTGATATCAGCAAAAAATGTTCAGCAGGAAATGTCGTTTTGATATATTTAAAACTTAAATCATGATAATCTAAGTTTTTAAATTTGTAAAGTATAAGGAAATTTATAAAAACAGCATCGTTTCTTAAGAAAGTTTAGAATAAGCCAGTTTTCAAAGCAAATACTTTGACCGTAATCTTTGTCAAACAAAATTTAAAAGGGAAAAAGCTCTAAATAATTTTTATTTTGTCATATAAATCGAGTTGAAATATTTGTCGTTTGATATCCAGCGCAAATATTTCATTGTCTTTTAAATGCAAAACTGTGGTCTCCATATAAGCTTCTTTGTTGCTTTTTCAAAAACTACGGCTAAGCTTAAGTAAAACTAAGCAAACTTGGTGCCTACGCGACTTTGCCAAAAATTGCTGTTCAATATTTTTCTTTAAAACACTTACATATTAGTCCCTTAAGTTCCGATAATTCGTATGCCAAATAAAACTTTAATTGTTCTACTTAAAAATAAGAACATTCTTTTAATTTTTCATTTAAACGCTTGTTAACAATTTAATTAAAATTTTTCGTTTTCTATGTTTTAATATATTTTTTTATAGTTTTCACAAAACTTTTATTTTTATATAACAGTTAGGAAAAAATGCCGCCCGTTTAACTCTTAGTTTTAAGTCTCACATTTTTCCTGATTTTTGCGCCATGGCCATCGCATTCTCGTTTGCAATCATTTGAAACTCTTGGAAGCGTTGCGAAATACGTTGATTCATTTTTAAATATTTCTCCATGCAGTTAAGCGAACATTTTTCCTACAACACAATCGAATGTTAATATTCACCGTTCCATTGTTTATTACGTGAATGCATTTACCTCGCTTTCCTTTACTGTTCTGGCTGTGAAGTCGCGCACGCAATCGGTGAAACACATTTCCGATAATTTATTATAGGACATCAGAAAGTCTGAAAACTATGGAACCAGAAGTTAATATACAATCAAGTTTATTGTTGTCGGTACTCAGCATTTTGAATGTGCTGAGGGAGCATAGTTATTTTCTTTCACGAGCACTGAATTGACAACTTGCCGTTTTCATTTGCTCCTTATCCAGGGAGTCAATAGCTACTGTTTGTGCTGCGGTACTCATTGTGATAGTTTAAATTTGATTTATTATTTTAAAACTATTTCAAAGTATTTCCTTCGCTTAAATATGTAATCGGTCACAATGAGGCAAGTAAATCAGCTGTTTTTGATGTTTCCTTCGAGACAGTCAAGGTAATAGATGTGTTTAACAAATTTGTAATAGAACAATAGATTTAGAACGAGACTAGGGATGATCAAGTTCTTTTGACAAATATTCATCGAAATATCTTTTCGCTTGGAATGCGCCGCTCGTTGACTCATTTCGCAAAATTACCTTAGCTTTACAGGACGGTTACACAGGCCAGTGACAGTGAAAGAATATGTGTACTGTTCGAATGATTCGAAGAATTTCGAACTTTCATGCTTTCATGCAAGAGGTGCTACACATGGTAGTGAAAGTTCATTAAAAAAAATTTATCGTATGCGAAGGTTCTTGCTGCTTTTGAATCATTTTAATTTAATGATTTGTTTTTGACTTAATTTTCTTTCCATTGTATATTTTTTTGTTTATTTATTGTATATTGTATATAAAATAGTATATTTTTCACTTTTATTTGCAACTTTTCACATTTGTTTCATTTGCTTTGTAAATGTAAACAAGTTATCAGTGTTGCTTCCTGTACGAAATCGAGGAAAACCCGAAATAAAGTACGAAATCAAAGGAAAACCCGAAATAAATCCACCAAAAGTAATTAAAAACAACACTGATATCCCTCTTTTTGACATACACTAGCCGCTGCTGTCAAAATCCACTGGCTCTGAAATTTTGTTGTTAGTAGCGATGAAAGTGCCGTGAAAGTGAATCCAGTGTGAGTGTATTTGTAAAAAAGTGTGAATGTGTTGAGCTTTTCGAACTACAGGGCCAGTATACTGGCCTGTGCATGGCAGAATTATAAGGTAAGCTCATCACGGAGAGGAATGGAGTAGAAAGCAGAATAAAGCTAGATTGATGTCAAAATCAGTTGTTCATCGCAAATTTCTTTATACTCACGTTCGCAGTTTGTAGTTTAGAATTTGTTACAGATTTGTTTGCAATTTTAAGAGTTTCACATTTTATAGTTTTTATTACACTGTTATAATATTTTCACTCAAATTATCACAAATTTAACACACGCGACCGCACTTTATGGATGTTTATGTTTGCAACTTTATGGGAGGAAATTAAATTGGTGCTACATCGCATGGCCAAGCCATCAACTGCTGCTGGCCACCATGCAGCTGGCGAAGGTACAAGAGGGCTATGCTGATGCCTTGAAGGTAACCTATGACACCTTGGTTTTGGTGTGCAAGGTTTTCTTCTCGCTTTACTTGCAAGATGTGCCAGAGTTTGTGCCAGAGTTTGTTTAGGATTTGAAAACATAATATTTTTATTTCATTTGTGTAGCATGCCTGTTAATTGGAATTACAAATTTATGAACCAACTTAAAGCAACCTTAAAGACAAAAATTTAAAGTAAATGGCGTAAATATATTTTTTGTCAAATTTGAAATAGATTTTTAAGCAAACTTGGGAATTTTGTAAAAGATTAATCCATTTGGTTTCAGGAGTCTCAGAAATTAAAAAATTTTATTGCATTCTCAAACAATGCTTTGTTAAATAGTACATAACTTTTATAACTTCATTTTAGAGGCTGCGTAACTTTAAAGCGGCTTTAAACAACTCATCGTTATTTATAAAGGTTTATGGTCTTGTTTAAGATCTGCGCAACTTCAAAGCCGAAATATGCGTTTAAAGTCTGCTGTCTAAATTTAACCTATAATTTATTGTCATCTTCTCGATTAAGGCTGATGTTTATGATAATTTATCATAGGCATTCATTGACATGCCCCATATCCGGCCTTTGTAATAGTTTTTTTAGTAACAGATTGACAAATGTACGAGAACGGAGAAGTGGTCGTCCTCTTCTGCGCTCTGCGTCACCTTCCATCCGCTCAACATGGCCTAGCCAACGTAGCCTCTCAATTTTTATGCGCTTTACTATGTCGATGTCGTATTCGGTACTCGCCATTGACTCAGATTGGTTCGTAGATCTTACGAAGTATCCTTCTCTCTAAAACTCCCAAAGTCTTTTCATCAGAGCTACGCGTCGTGACTTTTGTTCGTCGAGAGAGGGCTCTGCTTCTCAATTGCCTACTGAGCCCTAAGTAACACCTGTTGGCAAGAGTTATCCTTTGTTTTATCTGACTACTGATATCGTTGGTGGAACGCAAGGTAGACGAAGTTCTTCAGAAGTTCGAAGGAGGTGTTGTCGACAGTGACGTGGGTGCCAAGACGCTTGGACTGTTTGTTTGTTGATACCAGATACTTCGTGGTTATCTGGTAATGCTGCACTGACTTCGCGTACATTATGGCCAATGATATCAATATCATCAACAAACGCTAGCAGCATAACACTCTTATGGAATATGGTGGCGCTTTGCCTCAGATCAGCAGCTCGAATGATCTTCTCCATAATTAGATAAAAAAAGTCGCACGATAAGGAATCACCTTGTCTGAAACCTTGTTAAGGTAACAAATGGGGGGAGAGGTCCTACGCGATTTTAATTGCGCTGCTGGTGTTGCTCAGTGCCATCCTGCATAGATGGATTAATTTTGAAGGTTTGCCATATTCAGACATAGTGGATTATAGGTGGTTCCTAATTGGACTGTCGAAGGCGGCTTTGTATTCGACAAAAAGATGATGGGTGTCGATTTGTGTCTCTAGGGTCTTTTTCAAGATTTGTCGTAGCGTGAATACCTGGTCGGCGGTAGATTTTGGATGTGGTTGCTGTGGCGCAGTAAGTAGAGTGCGTAGCTCATACGCCAGAGAACCCAGGTTCGAATACTGAATTAATTTTTCTGTTTGGAAGAGGGCGGTGGTAGCTAATAACCACTTCAGCAGCCGCACGCATAGAGTGGGAGATATCTCCCTCTGCGCGCATTTAACGTCGATCGGAGGAGTGCTTTCTTGAAGCAGGTGTGAGAGTCGATTGGCGAAGACTTCAGCTGTCCCAAGGTTGATTTATAAGGTTGTCGCAGGGCTGTTCGAACTCTCTCCTCAGTACCCATAATTGCCAAAACCAGCCAATTTTGCGAATGACTACGAAAGAAAAACGGATGATAAAAGAAAGCACTTGCAGATTTTCTATGAGCTGTTAACTTCGATTTGACAATTATGGGTACTCGCTCTCTCCCTTGCGACAACCTTATAAATCAACCTTGAGCTGTCCGTTTTGATTGCAGCTTGTCGACGTCTAACTTTCTCTGTGTAGGGTTGCGCGCAATTTTTGCTAAACACAGACGTTTAACCTAGTTATGCATAGGTTGCCCGCTGCTCAAACTGACGGATGCCAGTTTGCCGTTGCCCATGGAACACTACGAGGAGGTTTGAGTTGACTTGAGACGATTTCGACATGGATAATGCTGGCCCCGCCAGTTTAAGGTCCCTATTATGTATTACAACTCAACTAAGTTGACTGGATTCAATTTCAGTTCAGTTGAACCATGAAGTTTGAAAATTCTTAAAAAAAGATTAAGGCAAACTACATCGTTTAACTGAAATGTATGTAATACGTTATACGAAAAAAATTTATTTGAATCTAGTTAACTTAGTTGAGTTGTAATTCATAATAGGGGCATAAGGCAGTTAGACACGTTGCCATGTGAATGTACGCTCCCTCCCCCTTTGTTGAATAGATTAAAATGCACTTAAATCTCGATAAATCGGATGTCAATCCGCCAAAGAAACTAATATCGGATTCGAAGATCGAAATTAGATTGTAGAACACGTTTCAATCAAATGTCGTTGGAAGTAAATACGATTCCGGCGTGAATTTTAAATTTTTTCACATATATCAAAAGTTGATTATAATAAATAAATAAAGCTAACGTAAAGGCTGAGTTCTTAAATGCATTTATCCAAAATATCATTGACTTTTTCTTTGAGTTGGTGCTTAGTTGATTTACCAAAACTGCGCAAATAGATTATTATTTCTAAGCACGCTTTAGTTGCGCAGTTTTGGTGACTACTTAGCACCAATTCAAAGAAAGTCACTGATGCTTTGCAAAAATGCATTCAGGAACTCAGCCAAACTAAACGACATAGCGCTGATTTGTCAAAACAGAGTTTCTACCAGCGCTGCCACTTCTTAGTGAGGCTCGAATAAAATTTTCTAAATACCCATTGCAAGTTAAAAACTTCAAAATAAATATTAGTGAAGAAGCAATATTTTAATAAACAAGTTATTACATATTTATTTTTGCAACAGTTTAAACATAAAATAAACTTTGCTCCCAAATAGTATCTATGTAACCTATGTAATAGTATTAAATTCTTAAATCTTTGTAACTTAAATAGTTTTTTTTCTTTGTGTGGGTATTTGTATAAATTATGTGTGTGTGTGGCTGGGATGAGTGTGTTTTGGAGTGTTCCTTTTATTTAATAGTTTTTTATTGATTTACTTTTTGAAAATTGTTTATTTAATTTGCTTACTTTAGAAGATACACGTCTAGATTAATTGTTTATTTACAAGTAAGTTTTGCTTAAAATTTCTATTTTACATACATATATAAGTGTTTGTGTGTGTGAATGAGTTTCTTGTTCTAACGACTATTATTTATGTTCAAACAATTACAATATCGTTTAATGCTACATAAAAGCATAATTTAGATAAAACAAGTACTAAGTATTTTCCAGAGTGACAGGTGATTAAAAACATACATATACATACATATATAAAAGAGCTTGATTAGAAATTAATTGGCGCTTAACAAGCTAATACATGAAATTATTTAATAGTTTAATATAATTAAGGTTATATAAAAAGTAGAATTATATAAATTGTATTTTTGTATTATATAAAAAAATTTTTGATTTTTGTAAACAAATAAAAGCTTGTAATAAGTGAGAAGTGTTTTTTTTTTCTTTGTTTTAGAAATATGTATCGCTACAATTATGATTATCTTTGACTGTAAGTTTTATAGACGCGCTGTGTATTACGTGTCGCCGGTGTTGGCGATAAGTTTGGCGACGTTTTCTTCGTAGTTGTAGTCGATGCAAGCGTAGCTGAATTCAAAGGAAGCGCACATTCATTTGTATTGTTCATTTCATAAACTAAGTCACGCTTTTTGAAATAGTCAATTAGTTTCTTTGTTGATTTTATGTGGGCAACAACAGATGCTTCGGACTAAAACAGAACAAGAGATGATATTTTATTACTTTTGGTCATATCAAAAGAGAAGAATGCAACTTACGCTTGCAGTAAGATTCATGAATGTATAGTATTTTTCTAGAACGCTAACAATTTCCTTAAAACCATTGCCACGCAAATGATTGCGTACCATCATTTCGTTCTCATCGCTATCAGTTATTAAATGTCCAATTAAAATGCCAGCGTAACTGCCTTTCATAGTGTGTTCCATGTGATGACCGGCCTTTTGAAGCACTGTTAAAAAATGTAAAAAAAGGTATGGTTATATTTTATATTTGCTTATATTTAATTTTAAGAATTATTATTTTCTTAAGTTAAAATTCAGAAAATATGTGCTTATTTTGATGTGGGAAGGGATATTTTCATTCTCGTCACACCCACAATGGCAAGGAATCTGATGTAGGTCGATTTTGTTGTTCCCAACAAGTTTTAAGAGAATTATAAAAGTCTCGAGCATTGTCTAAAATATGATTTTATGTTGTATTAATTTGTGTTTCCGTTGGCTAATATATCCACAATTGGAGCTTTGGACCATAAACTTGTTTTTCTATTTTCAAATTTGAATGCATCAGTATACCATATCTCTGAAACAAGGACAACTTTGAACATACCTTCTTTGACATATAAAATGTCCAGAAAGGTAACTTTGTTGATCTTCTTCATGCAATAACAATAGAGTTTATCTATTACAGCTTTTTCACACTTTCTCAGCATTAACCCATTCGAAGCCACGACCCAGAAATCATTGAAAAATATAAATGGCTAGGCTCAGAGTCAACACAAGACGTAACAACTAACCATGTTTAGATAGATCTATTACACAATTTTTTGAAATCTTTGTTGACCTTTTGTCAAATTAACATCAAAAACGTTACAGTAGTTAACAAAGGCAATTATCACAACTTCCCTTCACATTGAATGCACTAAGAGAAACTTTTCTTGAGAACTTTTTAAGTAAATTGTTAATGCAATAATTAAGAAGTTGCACTCAGTCGTTGAGTTTGCTTCATTTAAAAATTGTCCAAGCAATCTTCGTACTCGCTTAAGTATTGTTTTTTAGTTCTTCAAATACTTACAGTTATTTACAGTTTCATCAACCTCTTCTTGTTTCTTTTTATTTTTGTCTGAGCAGTCTAATATTGCATCGGTGTTCTTTTCAACAAATCTATAAAAACAATACAATTTTGCTTAATAAATAAAAAACTTTGATATTAAAAAAACTACCGTGCCAACTCTTCGCATTTGTAGAAATAACCCATTACAGCTTGTATGGCGGCGACTTTGTTCTGTTGATCACCATAACGATTGCCAAACTCTGGCGGTGCATATGTCTTCATTATGAGAGTACGATTCGCTGCTGTGTACATGGTTAGATTGATAAGCAACAGTAATACCTGAGAAACAAAAAACTGTAATAAAATCTCTGATATAGTAAAGATGACGAAAACACAAAAACTTACCAAAATATTTAACTCAAATACACAACGATCGGGAATGTATTTCGGCACTTGCAGCAAAATATGAAAACTGGTCTCTATAACATCAGTACGTTTGCCGAGAATTTCAGCACCAAACGAACTAGTTGGATCAAAGGTGTGCGTCAAATTGATTAGTACCTTCATCAGAGGTATAATCAATTCGCGTATCACGATGCCGGGATTTTCTTTAGATGTGAAATCTGTTGTTGGATATAACATCAGTTCACGATCGCATAAACGATAGAGATCGCAGAGTGTATTGACTGCTGTACCCCGCGCATATGTCAACATATACTTTTGATTCTCCTCATTCATTTGGGTAACATTCTCCATAACGCGCATGCAACGTTCAACGGTCTTCATGTTATCTAGCACCGATTGCGTCCAATTAATGGGACTACACTCTGTCGCTGTATCGATAACTGGTCGACAGCAATCGGAGATTGTTTTGATTATGTGCTCGAGTCCACCTAGTTCACGCAGCTCTTCCTTAAACCACTCACCAGCACGTTTGGAAGTAAGCGACAGCAAAGTTTCCATTGCCAGTGTGCCCACTGTTATGGTGTCTACATTAAGATGCGTGGCCTTGCCTTGGGCTTTAATCTCTTCACATAATTCGCGAACTTTTTGCTTATTGCGTTCATAGTTAGCATGATCTGAAGGCTCTGCGGCAACACCTTCTGACTCGAGTAAATTCATCATAAGTTCGAGTGAATCACGATCCAAGTCCATATTGAGTCCCTCTTGCGATAGAATGTACATGATGGCCGTGGTGCAGAGTCCCAGACTAAGATCAGTGTTGGCATCTGAGAGTGCCTGTTGATAAGAGATAATATTATATGTAAAAGAGAGGGGAAAAAAAATATAGAGACGTACCTTGAAGAATTTAGTAACCACGCCATGTGCTCGTACATGCATGCGGAATGTAGGAGTCATGCATTTAGTGGCCAATTGTAACGCTGACAAGCAACGTGTTGGTGTTGGGTTGTGTGGCTGTAGCGCATCTAGTATATATTCCACATCATCGTCCATTTCCTGATATTCGCCAATTTCTTGTATCTGATGGGCTGTCTTTACGTTTCGCACCACGGTGTAATATTCCTTGGCTTTGCGGTCCACCTTAATGCTTGTGATGTTGTCGCCCTGACCACAACCCATATCTGAGTTCAAATCATAGGCGTTGTTATTAGACTGTGGATTCGGCTTAATGACGCGGGTTAATTTGGCCAACGATGGACTGCTATCGCGTGATGTTGCACCACCGCTTAGATCTTCGCTAAAGTCATCAAATATAGCATCGGCTGTAGAGCGTGTTGCTGCTTTTGAACTGACTTCTGCCTTGGTCGCATCGTTCGGTGCTGTGCCGTCCGTACTAATTGCGCCGTTTGCCTCGGCGTCCCAACGATGCTTGTAGAGATGACTGCGTTTCGCTGCAGCTTGCTCAGCCTGATCTGGCACCAAAGCACGACTTTTGAAAATGCTTCCTTTCTTTTTCGAAATGACGAGCTTGACCGCAGCACGTTGATCAACCTCCTCTACGGCAGCAGTTGGTGTGCCACTATCAGCGGATAAGTTGTTCGGCGATATGCTGTCACCCACCGCATTGCAGTTAAACGCCTGAGTCGCTTGATGGTCAAGCATGAGTGTGCGTTTGAACTTATCTTTTATTTTGTAGTCACGACGTGGTGGCGAAACGTTGGCTTCCATGTTACTGTTCTCAGTGTGCGCTGCAACTATGTTGGAATCCGAATTCGATTCGAATTCCATGGTCGGGGTCTGATTGCTGACAACAGAGTTGTTTTCTTGCAGCTCATGCGATGGCAGATCGATCGTAGGTGTCGGTGTCGTCGTTGTCGCAATGGCTTCATCCAAGTTAGATACTTTAGGGGGCGGCGGTGAGTGTTCTCTGTCATCGACAAATGGTTGCAACACTTGCGTTACTTGCTGATTCTTGCGTTTGCGTCCATAGCTGCGTGTATTGTTAGGCGTAGACGTAGAGGCTGCTGCTGCATGAGCAGGCGTTGTTGTCACTTTTGCTGCCTCCTCAGCAGCTCCAGCTTTGGCGGAAAGATCAGCCACGATTTTGTTGATAATATTATTGTTACTGCTGAGATTGTTATTGTTGGAACGTGGACGTCCACGCGGTCTTGAGGGAGGAGGAGTGGGAATAACAGGAGACGCTTTAGTCGGCGAACTAGTCAATTCATTTTCAGTTTTGGTTGGTGTGACTTCTTCCGCCGGTGCTGCGGGCTCAACATCGACCTCCATAGCTGTGCTTGCAGGCTCTTCCAACTTTCTCGTTGTCACTGCACCACGACGAGTTGATCGCTTTGGCGTTGGTGGTTCTTCCAGCACGGGCGCTGCTGTTTTTCGTCCTCTCGTTCTGGTGGTTGGTTGTACTTTTGCTGGAGATGTTTCTTCTTCTACATAGCTATTTTTCGTCGCTCCTGCGCGGCGTCCACGAGTTACTCGGCGTACCGGTACGGTATCTTCCACTGTCTCCGTCACCGTTACCGCCGCTTCTTCTACTGCTTCAGCTGATTTTTCAGCTTCGCCATTCAATGTCACTGCTGGCATGTCCGTGAGTGTCTCATCACCACGCAGCACGGCGAGTATGTCTTCTTGCAGTGGTTCATCCACAATTAGCGGCGCTTTTTGTGCAGCATCGTTTACATCTTCAGTGTCTACGGCTCCTTCCATCATAGATTCCAGACGTGATTCTAGCTCGTCTGATGGTGGTGCAACTAGCGATGAATGTTGACTTGTTTCTAAATCGCTGGTTATTACACTAGAGCCGCGACTATGTATGACGCAGCTTTCCTCGAGCACAGTCTGAGCAAGCGTTTGCGGCGTGCTGTTACCCTTCGACGAGATGCTGCCCAGCACCGAGGACTGTGAGTCAAAGTCACGTTCAGAGAGAGCGGGTGGCGATATAACTGTGCGTGGATAGGGCTGATGCAGGTCGTTGCTGACGGATGACTGGTGGCTATTAATGCCGCCCAGTGCTAGATGCGGGGAAGGCGTTTTAAATTCAACACCAGAAACTGCCGGCGTTAGTTGCTCAATCGCAACATGTTTGGGATGTTTGTGTTTTTTATTCTTTTGTTTTTTCTCCTTCTCGGGTTTCTCTGTAGATGCAGCAGCAGCTGCTGCAGCTGCCGCACGTTCTGCGGCTGCTGCTGCCTTGGCTTTCTCAGCAGCTGCAGCTGCTGCTATAGCGTTGCGTATGACATCGGTTTTAATGATGAGCTTAAGGCGTTCCTTGGGCGGTTTGTCGGGCGATATCTTGACGGTGCAGTAGTTGATTTCTGGTGGTTCGTCGTCGTACACAGGTGTTGCAGAAGCGATTGCAGGTGGAAGTGGTGGTGGCGGCGAAGGCGGTTTAGGTGGCTTCACAATAATTTTCGGCGTCGTCGGGAGTGTAAGTGGCGTCGGAAGTAATATTGGAGCATTGGATGCTTCTTCAATGGAGGTGTGACGGGATAACTTCAGTGGCTCGGATATGTTTTTAGTAACGGTTTCGTGCAGAGGTGAGCTTGTTGGTTGTTCCTCACTATCGGTGCTGACAAGCCTGGAAGTTCCCTGCAAGTTCAAACGAAAAAATTTAATAATGCATTAATAGCGCGAATATTTTAACATCCATTAATAGCAAGTAATGAGTAATATTGAAATTTTACAAACAATATATTGGCAAAACAAATTCAAGTAAAAAATTAAATTGAAAAAAGAAAAGCCAAGTTAAAAACGCGCGCATTTTTAAGTTGTGTTGACAAACGAATATTTGCTTGTTTTGCTTTGTGTTAATTTCGCGTTTTTTATTTTATTTACAGCGATTGTAAAAGATCGCAGCTTTGAAGATCATTAGAATCTATTACATTATGACTGAGGTGGATATAAATAAAAGGATGACGAGTAATTGCCAGATTTTTAAAACTTGTATCAAATGGTATAATAGGAATACCCAAACTTACTTCATTCACGAAAAAACACACCAACGATAAGCAAGACATAAGAAGCAACAGAATTTTGCATGTTCTCGTGTCTTACTTATTGTGTGCCTTTCGTGATAAAAATAAAGGGTTAATACTAATATATGTGAGAAAACATAAATTTTCGTTTAATTTCGAGCTCCAACTCTTGGTATCTCTTTGAAAATTATCATATCTGAAGTATCCAAGTTTTAAGATTTGTTTTTCTCTTTTATATAAGTAGAAACATATCTTGAATATTTGTGGAACGCTAGCAAAATCAATATTAAATACTAAAAAGTGGTCTTATCTATATATTACAATTTTTTTTAAAATTTTCGTTTGGAAAACATATTAACAAGAAATATGATTTTAAGTTTATTTAAGTTGGAAAATAAAATTAAACGTAATGTCCCAGAAATAAAAAGTTAAATGTCAAAAAAGCATTATTGAAAATATGGTTTAGTTGTTACTTATACCATATTACTCAGATACGAGTTATTGAACGAAATTGATTTTCAAACCAGGTCTTATTGGAAATTGCAGCAGAAGAACGTATTGTTCCTACTGTAGCTGTCAAAGTCCTACATACATAAGGTGGGATGGGTCTCACGATAAATTTTGAAAGACGTTTGCCGGTAAAAACCCGATGATTCAGATTATAATCAAACACTTTCAAAATTTTTCTACGAATAAAATCAAAGGGAAAGTTGGACCTTTTAAAGATTGCAAATTTCGTCAAAATGATTCCTCTATACCTTTATTTTTTTTGGGTAAAATTTTGATAAATTACTTCATTTCAACAAAATTTTGGCAGTATTTTGAAATTTTAATTTTTTTATATTGAAAATGAACCCCAAAAATGTTTAGAATAATCGTAGTTTAAGATTAATACATAGATATTAGACTTTGTGAAGATTTCCATACCTGAGAGAAAAATGACTCTCTAATCATCTCAATAGGAAACTCATTCACAAAAAACCTCGCCAAGACTGGTTAAACTGACAGTTCTGTGGCGGCTACATCTCTTACTTTACAATTGTGGTAGACCCATGGCATTTTGACATTTTTGTCTACCATTTTTACCACACATTATTTGCATTTCTTTAAAAGTGTGTCTTTTTATAATAGTCATAATATCTATGATGAATTAATTTTTACGTTTAATTGCTCTATAATATTTTGAATTTAACATTTTAAATAAAAATACTAAATTATAAATGAGTTAAGTATGACATTTAAAATGACAACCAAAATATTCAACGGCTATTAAAAGTGGATGTAGTACGTTTTTGGAACATTAGTTATTTGTTGCAATTGAATTGGATGAACGTTAAAAAATATTAGATTGGCATATTTTCTACGAGGTACTAATGAGGAAAGTGTTGTATAGAATTTTTGTGGATAGACAAAATCCACCACCATTTTTCGAAATCTACCTCAATTCTTTCAGACTCAATTTGTCGCAATTTAAAATTTTTAAGTGATAGCACTGGTGGCGAAATGTTATAACTTAGAAAATCATGTGATATATCGCTATGTTCGCTTCGAAAGTTATTTTATAACATGCCAGTTCGTTAATACATTTTTGAATAGTTAAAATGAGAACATTTTTCCTCCCAATTACCTTGGATATTCGCAGCACAATTGGCGGATGCTCTGGAGTTTTTGGCGCAATTTGTGGTGGCGCAGGCGGCGCTGCTACTACAGTGTTTACAGGAGCAGCAACGGGCACCGCTGGCGGCGGCAGTACGGGTTCCTCAACAGGCGGTGGCTCTTCGGTCTTAGGCGGCTGCTTATTCTTGGGCATTATTATATCCTTGAGTGGCGTGGGTGCTCGATCATCCTCATCGTCTTCGCAATAATTCACAGCTTTGCGAGCGCGTGATATAATGCGTGAAGGTGGCGCCTCCGGCTTTAGTTTTTTCTCTTCTTTTTTCTTTTTTTGTTTGGCCTCTGGAGCATGCGTGACTTCAGTAGCGCCATCCTTATTCGTTGCACCCGCCGATTTAGCTGCTTTCATGAACTTCTTTGAAGATTTCTTTTTCCGCTCTGCAGAATTAGTTTTAGGAATCTTCATTTTGATAGAATCTCGCCCGCTATACATGGAGGTGAAAGCGCCGTAGCTTGCAGCTGATGAGGAGTCGCGTATGGGTGAAGTTGAGGCGCGCGGTAGCTGTTGAATAATCTGAGCGATAATTTCTGGCGGCGCAGCATTGCGTGACTTAAAGAATTTCTTGGGTTTTGGTGGTTCCGGCACCGTGGGCGACATATCATCATCCAAAGCCGAAGCAGGACTTAATGTTGGGCTAGATGCAGCTGCAGCGGCGGCAGCAGCAGCAGCGGCAACTGCAGCTGGAAGTGCAGACAGCGCATAGGTGCGCGTGGAGGTGAAACCCATTTTTCCCCACTTGCCGACAGTGCCCACAGAACGCGCTACAGTTGGACGATTGTTGTTTTCCTTCTCCTTGAGAAGCGAGTCCAGTGGGACGACAATATTTTTTCCCCAGCGTGACATATTTTATGTGATGGTAATTGTAGCAAGGATTTTTGTTGAGATTTTTTGGCTAAAGTCTTCATTCAAATGTAAACTGTAAGAGGTAGAAAATTTATATTAATACAGAGTATTGTCTAGTATTTTTATTTTAATGAAATTTCGTGTTATTTGTTTTGCTAGCCAACATGTCAAAACATTGCACTAAATTATTGTCAACGCGTAACTACTTTCGCTAAGATGTGGTGGAAAAGGTGAATAAGGTTGGTAGACATTTCAATGGCACAATAAACTTGAAAAATTTCTTATCATTAAGAAAACCGCAGAAAAATGTAAAATTAAAATGAATTTATTATTGTTAACAATAAAATTTCATTACAAAACCAACTAGCACTTGCACCATAATAGTAAAACATGTGTAAATATTGTCCATCGCAAGTTTTTCACCACGTCGATTTCACATTACTGAAGCTGGCGCTTATAGTACTTTTTCTTTTATTTTTTTCAGAACTCTTAACTTTATTGACTTCATATAAAATTTAGAATTCGATCTTACAACTGTGGATATAAACATTTATTTGCGATATAATTCACAGCAGATATTTTGTTCTTTTAGTTCAGCTACTGCCATCGCAGACTTTTTATTGCTCTACATTAATGACCATGTAGGACAAAACAGCAAAAAATTCACTCAATTTTTTACGCACCCCTCTTTAAATTTAACGTTTCACTAGTAATTGCCAACAGTATAGCACGTATGCATATTGTGGTTTTATCGAAAATTGCACTTTCAAATTGATTTTAAACTGTATTAAAATTGTTTTGATTTTTTATTATATTCACTGCTTTTATGTACAACGAAGCCATTTTTATTTTTACATTTGGAAAATTCACCACAGCAAAAGGATGATGATGAAATGCATAAAATCGTAAAAGATTATTGTACAAGCTGGCGAGTGCGTTTGTTGTGATAGTGTTCTAAATATTTTGAATTTCTGACTATGATGAGAGTTAAAAATATTTTCGCATATTAAAAAGTAGTTCGCTGTTGACACAAGAGGGATGAATGTTATTCAAAAAGAAGAACAAAAATCATCTGTAATATTTTGTATTACGATACAATATTATTTTCTAGAACAATAAAAACGAATTCATCTCATTATTTTAAAACAGAGCTAAACAGAGAGAGAGAGTACGCGACTAAACAGAAGTGCACGAAGAAATATACAGCTGAACTTAATAAAATAAAACTAGTAAAACTAAGCAATTGAAATTATCAAAAACTGTAAAAGATTGTTAATAAAATCTGGAACTATCACCTGAACAAAAAATAAATATATATCAGGCTTGATTATTGCTCAAAACAACATTTTAAATTGTGTAGAAAACTTTCAACAGTAGCAAAAACAAAAAAAATAGATAAGGTGTGAACAAAGCAGCGTACCTCCTCACTCACAGCAATTCAGCGATTTGAGTGGATCGAATGGCGGAGGATGAAATGGAAAGCGAAAAAAATAGAACTTATTGTAAAAAATGCAAAAAAAAAGTGGATACAAGAGGTATTAAATGTGAAGGTCTATGTCAAACATGGTGGCATATTGACTGCATTAATTACACCGACGACGATTATAATGCTATCATTTCTTTGAAAAACAAATGTTTTTGGGTCTGTGAAACAGACAAGAAAAAATTTAAGCAATGGTTGAAAGGGGAATCAAATTTAGAAAAAATTTGCGCGGCAAACGAAGAAATAAAAAAAGGGACCGATATCATCAAAGACAGTATAAGCGAAATAAAAACAGTTCTAAATAATATGGAAAAAAACAATAACAACAAACAACAAAAAATACAAACATATGCAGAAGTGTTGACATCCAACGTAAACAAACCACAACCCAGCAAACCAATGAGCCAAAACAGGATTATAATTATACCAACACTAAACGGGCAAAACAGTATGGACACTGAAAAACAAATTAAAGCAAAAATTTTACCAGCAAAAATAAAAGTGGGAATTTCATCAATTAAACACATAAATAAAGGTGGAATCATGGTCACAACGGATGACACTAACGGAAGAGACAAGTTAGAAAATGAAATTAAACAGCAATTTACAGAAGGCTACATAATATCTGCTCCGAAAACAAAACTACCTAAAATATTCTTTTCGAACATAGATCACGAATACAATCAGGATGATCTCGTGGAAGAACTGGTGGCAACAAACCACTTCATAGAATCAAATGATACTATGAAGCTGGTACATAAATATCTGAATAAAAAAACAAAATTGTGGAATTATATAGTTGAAGTCACTGGAGAGACACTGTCAAAAATTAACAATAGATATGTAATGCTCAACTACCGTGCGCGGTACATAAAGGAATATGTGTCTGTGTTGCGATGCTTTAAATGCCAAAAATACCATCATCTTAGTAGAAAGTGCATGGGAGAAGAGGAATGCGGCTTATGTGCAGAAAAACATGCAACAAAAACATGCAAAGTTACATGTAATTTTAAGTGCATAAACTGCCTAAGGGCAAATGAACATGGCGCAAACTTTCTGAGTGGTCATAAAGCTGGCGCAAACAATTGCAGCGTACATATTGCAAAGATAAGAGGCGAAAAAGAACAAATAAACTACTCAGCATGATCGATAGTGCGTTATTAAAAATACTTTATGTCAATATCTGTAGCGTTCGTAACAAATTATTTGAACTAGAGCTCATGGTTAACAACCACAAAAATACAGATGTCGTAATTGTTGCAGAAACATGGCTCTACGAAAATGAAATTGGATCTTACAATCTACCAAATTATACGTCGATTCACAATTGCAGAAACGGAAATCGTGGGGGTGGCACGGCGATTTTCATCAAGAATAACCTAAGCTACAATGAAATAAATAAAGAGGAGAAGTATAATCTTACAATCATTGAAATTACGAATCTCAAGAAACCGCTTGTAATCGGCACGTTTTATAAAGCACCCAATGAAAATTGCAACGTATTTATTGATTTCATAGAAGACAAATTACAAAACAACAAAAGTTCCATATTCTTTGCAGACGTTAACATTAACCTTTTAGAACAGAATAACACAGTCACCAGGTATTCAGACTTAGTTCATAATAACGGTTACACTTTTGTCAACAACACAATACCAACAAGACAAACAGACAGTTCAAACACACTGATTGACCACATTATCACAAACATTGACACCACACACAAAATATGTTACGAACTGGAAGATACAAACATCACTGATCACAAATACACAACAGCAACAATAACTAATATATTACAAAAAAAGGAGCCGATGAAATATCAGTTTATTCCTAGCATCAATTATGCAAAAATGTCAGAGTTAGTTGAGAGAAAATTAAACAGAACCGGAGCTACTGAGCTGGAGGATCTAGCAGAAATAATAAAAACAGCGAAGAATACTTGTACGAAATACATAAAAATAAGATCTCGAAGCAACAATTGGATCACGCCAGAACTCCAAAAAAAACTAAAGCTGAGACAAAAACTATACAAAGCATCGAAATCTCATCTTACGGATCAAAATAAAAAGGCAGAATATAAAAAAATAAAGCAAGAAGTGGATATTCTTATTAAAAAAACCAAAGAGCGATATATAAACGTACAAATAGAAAAAGCTGGCAACAACTCAAGAAAACTCTGGAATACAATAAACACAACTTTAAAAAATAAGACAAAAACAGCAACTACGTCAAGTGGCAATCATGAGCAGACATCTCAGCACAAGAAACAAATAGCGAACAAATTCAACAAATACTTCAACGAGGCTGCAACAAACTTAGCAAAAAATAACATAGCATCAAATACAACAATACCTAACGTAGTCAATCAAAAATCTATTTTTGTAAAACCGGTTACACAAGAAGAAATACAAGAAATAATTACAAATCTTAACAGTAATGCAGCAAAAGGAATAGACGGAATATCTGTAAAGGATCTTCAGATACTTCAGCCAACAATAAACTCAATCTTGGTAAATATGATAAACAAGTGCTTCACAACAGGCGAATTCCCTACATACCTAAAAAAAGCCATTATAACACCGATATACAAAAAAGGAGCGAAAGATAAATGCGAAAACTACAGGCCAATTGCAGTACTCAATGCAATCAGCAAAGTTTTTGAAAAAGCTATTGATATAAGAATACAAAACTTTATTGATACAACAATAAAATTCGACAGTAATCAATTTGGATTCCTAGCTAGCAGCGGTACAGAATCAGCAATTACGGCAACTATGGAAAAGATCTACGACGCTCTGGACGAAAAAAAACTTGTGGCGGCCACTTTCATAGACTTGTCAAAAGCATTCGACCTTGTGGATCACGAAAAACTCCTTAATATCTTGAACGATATAGGTATGCGTGGAGTGGCAAACAAATTGATACAATCATATTTAAGCAATCGGCCTCATGCAGTAAAAATAGATGGAGAGTACAGTGACGAACTAATAACCAAAATTGGTGTACCACAGGGTTCGATCCTTGGACCAAAACTTTATCTACTGTACATAAACAACATTAGAAAATGCAGTTTTAATTCGGCGTACAATATCTACGCTGATGATACAAGTTTTCTAACAACAGCTATATCTAAAAAAGATTTGGAGGATAAAGTAAACCAGGATATGAAGACTTATCATGAATGGGCTTGCGCAAATGGGCTCAGCATAAACATTGAGAAAACAAACTACATCGTCTTTCAACGACATAACAATACGGAAATAAACATAAAAGTAAAAATCAACGACACAGAAATAAAAAGAGTTCAGCACACGAAATACCTAGGAATGGTGATAGACGAAAAACTAAACTATGAAGACCACATAAAGGGAATAAAAAATCACATAATTCCAATCATACGAGCGATCAAAAGACTTGGATCTATACCAGAAAAGGCAGCCAAGCTGATATACAACGGCCATATTTTATCAAAAATAACATATAACATATGTAGCTGGAGTCAGTGCAGTAAATTCCAAATAGAACAAATCGGAAGGCTAATGAACAAAACAATCCGAATCCTCTTCAATAAAAACACATTTACATCAACAAAAGACCTGTACAAAACCACTAAACTAATGGACATCAACCAACTTATATACACAGAAAAATGTAAATACATCTATAAAATAAAAAACAATCTACTCAAATCAAACATGATACTCACTACAAGAAACGCGATACATCAACATAATACACGACAGAAAAACAACTTCAACATCCCAAAAGCAAGAACAACACAGCAAGTCAACAGCCTGAAACATAGCGCAATAAAACAATTCAACAACTTACCAGAAGAAATAAAAAATGCAGGAAACATCAATATCTTTAAGCAAAAACTTAAAAACTACGTTATGAATTTAAGATGAATAACCGATGATTTAATCAATATGAAGTGATATTTCGCAATTTTATAACTAAGAAAATTATTTATTTACTAGTTTTAAATTATTTTTAATATTTTCTTACATCCTCTTATACACGGGTATTAATCCGTCTGAGGATTCCAGTAACTTTAATTTTATATATAATTATAGTTACTATTTTTAAATAAAAAAAAAAAAAAATAATAATAAAAATACATTTTCTTAACTTTATTTTTGATGTAATTAGGTAATATTGTTATTTGTTAAAGTAACTGACAATTTGAGAATGTTCTTCTTGTTGTGTCATTTTGCCATATATGAATGGAACATTCACCTTGTTTGCTTAGTAATACAATTAAATTGATAGCTTTTATACTTTAGCAGGAATTTAGATACAAATATTTGTAAAAATATGATTGGATTGCTTTCCACCTATACACTTTTGAGTTAGTTTACTAATTATTTCGCCATTATGGATTACAGCTGGTTCATGACTCTTAATTTTAAACGAAAACTAATTGGCCATTGCAACACATGAAAGCACTTTGATATTGCTTCGTTGTGAGTTTTTTTTTAAACGGCAGAAATAATAATTTCAACTGAAATAATTTTATGTTTAATAGCATGTTCACACACAGGCCGAAAAGCCGCTTTTCAGCTGAAAACCCTCTTTTCAGAAAAGGGTGTTCACACTTGAAAAGCAGCTTTTCTTTACATACAGACAGTAGCCATATGTTTGTTATTATAGCAATTTGTTTCATTGTATTTGGCTTAGCAAACAAATATCGCCTCATGAAGGTCACTCCACTTTACGCGCTCCTTTTTTTCCATTTTTTTTTTTTCCATTTTAAAGATGTTTTTTAATTGGGAAGAAAGTTTGTCTATAAATCACAACAAATAAAAACAGACAGACAAAATGTCAAATATCAGTGACAACTTCAATTTGTGTAATAGATTTTGACTTTACTTCAACGAACAGACTTCCGAACCAGGGTTGTTTCTAGCTTTTCAGAGTTTTTCGCTGAAAAGGAAACAAATATCAGCTTTTCATTTGACACTTCTTCTATGGCGAGAAACTGAAAATCCATTATTATTCGAAAAGCGGCTTTCCGTCCTTAGTGTGAACATACTATTAGACACAAACCTTACAAAATGTAGCAATGAATAAAGAAATTTTTATGAATAACAATTTAAGCAAGGTTGCGTAGATGTGCGTGAAACCATAAACAGTGCGATACTAAGCAAGCGTTGAAGATAGTTTAAGAAAATCTATTATATAAGACTGTTAATATATAATAATTCTACATTCTATCAAAAATTACCAGGAAAAGATCATTTAAAAATTCAACAAAAAGGTTGTCACAAATATCCTCTATACTGACGTGAGTTTGAGTGCGATCTGTCATTTAATTTGTTTACAATGTTTGATTTTGTCAATTCATCTCAAGTGTACTTTTCTTATGCACTTTTCTTTCATGTATTGTAATGAAATATATGCAATTATTTTAATTGCCCTTATTTGAAACATAAAATATCATATGAATAAGTTGCATTTCATTTTGTAAAATATTGATAAACAGATTTTACAAAATAATAAGCTGTGTTGGCATTTAAAGCATCACTGAATAAAAGCAACCGAAATAATAAACCTTTGTCTTTGACGACATTTTGCAAATGAACATTTACTATCACGTGTGGCCGCAGCGTAGATTTTTAGATTACTTCGAAACATTTTCGTTGTTAATACATATTCTTTGCTGGCCTGCCAGTACTATCACGTGTGGCTGCAGCGTTAACTGGCTGATGCGGTCAAACCTCCTCAGACCAAATACATATCTGACAGCATTATTGAACGCAAGTTGTAACTTTAATTTGGATCTTGAATCGAGTTTACTGTACACAACATCTGAGTAAGAAATGAGTGACACTGTAAGCTGGATCACTAACCATCTTCTGGTCTCGATAGGTACAAATGATGCAGTCCACCTCAAGTTCCTTAGGACAAAGTATGTTTTGTACACAACTGAATTTATATGATCTTACAAGATAGTTTGGAGATAATATAGTAACCAAGATTTTTAACATGGTCAACAAACTTCAGTTCGACACTGTTTAGATAGATGTTTAGCCCAATCAGATATTTTGTTTAAGTCTTCGTTAACCTTGACACATAATTCATTTACAAAACCAATAGGACTGGACAAGTACAACTGAAGATCATCAGCATATGCATGCATGGTAACATGGCAGCATTTGCTGAAGATATCATTAATGAACAATGAAGTACAGAACCCTGAGGCACCCCACAGGTTAAGTAACTAAAAGCAGACAGACTATTTCCCACCCTTACTCTTTGAGACCTTCGGCTTAAATAACTATGTAACAGACGGACTGCTGTGCTTGAAAAACCAAAGTTAATCTTAAGTTTTTTGCACAATAGAACCAATATGAACCAATACAAAAGAAACATTTGCGCACTAAGGCTTAGTATACTGTAGAAATTATACTGAAAATATTCTGTAGAAAAATACTGCGAAATTTTGGTGAAAGTTTTTTGCGGGAGAAAAAGCACTAGCTGTCCTGGTTGACGGATTCATATTCTTATTGCTGCAATTTAATATCCTATAAAAGGCAGGATTACACATTAATAAACTGGATAAATTTGTTTAATAACAAATTCAACACCAACACATACTGCTAATTTTTTATTGTTGAATGTGAAATTATCGTGGTAATTAAATGAACGGGCATATAACTGCCAGCGAAATTTTGACATTTTAACTCTCCACACAAGGTTGTGAACTTGGCTGCACTGAACAAATTTTTTCCAGCGTACTACCTAGCAAAAAAAATTCCTCTGCCTGTTCGCTCTCAAAAAACTTACGGCATTATTCATAATCCATGAAGCAATTGACAAGGTGGTAGTGACAGTTCTTTTGGCGAACATAGGTTGTCAAAAACGGTTCAAAGCAGAAAATGAAAAAAGTAAAAAAAACAGAAAAAGTAAAATATACAGGCAAGCGACAACCTATGATCGCCTGCTGTCACTATCACCATGTTAGAGTCATCATGTGTATCTCATTTTAGAAGCTGCGTAACTTAAAGCCAGCTTTAAACAACACATCTTTATTCATAAAGGTTTTTCCGGCTTGCTTAAGATCTGTGTAACTTAAAGGCTGCGTAAACTTAACCTAATATGTTATGTCGTTTTTTCGACTAAGGTTGATGTTTATGATAATTTATTATAGACATGCTCCATATCCGGTCTTTGGAGTACTTTTTTCAGTAACAAATTGGCAAATGTACAAGAATTTTTAATTTTTGTAAGAGATTTTCGACTGGTTTGTGTCTAACCTTACAAAATTAAGCAATGAATAAAAAAATGTTTATGAATACCAATCTAAGCAAGGCTGCGTAGAGGATGAGTAAAGCCTTAAACAGTGCGTAATTAAACAAGCATTGAGCGATTGTTTTAAAAAATGTATTGAATAAGGCTGTTCATCTTATAGGAATTTTTTTTTCGTTCTTACAGCATAAACAAGCCTTAAACAGTGCGTAATTAAACAAGCATTGAGCGATTGTTTTAAAAAATGTATTGAATAAGGCTGTTCATCTTATAGGAATTTTTTTTTTCGTTCTTACAGCATACTGAGCTTTCAACGCAAATTTCCTCGTTTAAGTTATGCAGACCTTAAAAAAGCCGGAAAACCTTATTGAATTACGATGTGCTGTTTAATGACGGTTTAAAGTTACGCAGCCTCTAAAATTAGTTTATGAATAGGCTGTAAGTATTTAATATTTTTCTTAATGAAAAGACAGTAAAATTTTGAATTTTTTAAAATGATTTTATTTAAAATACTGAGAATCATAAAAATATGATGATAGCTACGTAATTTTCCATTCAACTATAAGAAAACGTATAGGTCATTATTGACTACTACGGTTTCATTATGACTTTGAACATATTTTTAGCATTTTTACGTCCATTCACAATATAAGCTAGTGGATCATCGTTGGAAGACTCCATTAAATTGTCGCAACTTGTTTGATTGATGGAGAACATGAAAGATAAGTCAATATCATAGCGTGGTAGTTTTTCTCTGCAAAAAAAAATGTCAGCAATTTGAACAGTAAACCACAAAAGAATGCAAAAATACTATTCATCTAATTCCTATTCAAATTCACCTATTCAGATAATTACCTTAAGAAATTGATAACATTATCCCCTAATGTGGGTTCACGCGACAACAACAAAGCGGATAGATAACGTGGATGTTTTGCCTTTTCCGCACAGTGCATGATGAGACTCCACGATTTGTAATCTGTGTCTAAAATGTAGGTATTGTAAATGCCTTCATCTAAAATTAGAAGAAAATTATTCAAATTTCCATTACTCAAAAAAAAAAGTTTTGTTTTTACAAATATCCTCGGTGTGCATCCAATGTCCGGGCACACTAAAGTCTGGTATCATCCAGGTAATATTTCCCTGCAGCTGTTCACGCAGTGGATCCTCGGCATAAATATACGTAAAGTTCATGGTAACCTGGAAGTGTGAATATACATTTTTTTTATATATTTCGTGAAAACGTACCATTCAAAAATTTGGTGAAAAAAAAAAATTAATGCAACTTCTCTTATTTTGACCTATTTTTTATTAAATTTATTTGCTTTTAATAACTTTTCCCTCTTAAAGCCATTTCACCTTAAATACTATCGCTCCTTTATTTATTTAATCCAACTCCACTTCTACTTTATACACAGCTTGTTTCAATATCTGCGTCGATCAACTGTATATCGCTTCACATTAACTAAATAATGATGATGATCCATCATTTGCCTAAGTATGTAGGTAAGTTTTTCTTCAGACGTCTGCTTTATAATTTCGTCATCATCAACATCAATTTCCACATGATGTCCAGCACTCTCGCTGTGGGTATTCCTTGTCAAACATACTTTCATTTATGAATATAAATAAAGAAAAAAAAATGCACTTGAACCCGCAAAAAATAGTTGCAAATTTTTTATAAACCTTTTTTTTTTTGGTTGCAGTTGATCGCAACTCATTTATCACATTTGGTGCTTTTCGCTTATATATCCCATGTAAAAAATTAAAAAAAATTACCATTAAGTTTGAATCGTGTGTTTGCCGTCAAAGTAAGAACGCAGGAAATAAATAAAGAAAGTTTGCAATTTTCATATTTTTTTTTTTTATGTTTGCTTTTGTACAAATTATTGACATAAACTTACATGCTGATCGTCGTCGGAGAACGTGAAGTGGCTATGCATGCAGGCATACTCGGGTAACTCCTCCGTGGATGCGTAGTACTGAACTACATACCAGAAACCCATCATCGATTCCAGATTAAAATTACGAATGGCCTTCACCTGCGTATCGGAAAGGAAAAAGTTGTATGTAAGTCAGTGTGTGTGGCAGAATGCGAAATAAAATGAATACGATCGAATGGAAGATGCGTGAGAGGAAGCATTCGTTAGTGTTGATTGAATTTATAACTACTCTCGAGGAGTGTAACGAGTATTCAAGAAAGTAAGTGGAAATAATTTCTTTTTGAGATATCAATATTAAAAAAGATATTCTTTACAAGTATTTATAAGTATTTATAAAAGTAAAATAAGATATGACAATAAAGTAGAATCACCTATTCATGTAAACTTTAATGATAAAAAACAGCGTAATAATAAACGAATCCAAACAATTTCAATATATTGTTTTATTTGTTTATCACTATAGAATTAAATAAAAAAAGGGATTGACAATATAGTCAACTATATTAGATTTGAAGAAAATTAAATAAATAAAATTTAATAGTACTTCATAATAAATGGGGACAACAAAATAGAATCAAAACATGAACAAATCATAAAACCTTAAAAATAAATCAAAAACTGTATAGCATATTTTTAGTATTTTGTAGAAAGCTTCCTTTTTTTTAAGGCAGCTGCACATCTTCGCGGCATATTCTCTACTAATGTCTGTCAAGAGCTTTGAAGTATGGCATACCAAGCTTTCTGGTTTCTCTGCCAAAGGTCTATCTTATTTTTTAATTTGAATTTACAATTCGTGTACAAATTCCATAGCTTACTTCACCCCGGGATGCTTCTGCAGAGTTGAATGGGTTGCGAGTGGAAATAATTTTGATGATTCGTTCTGCTGTGCCGTTATTTTCCTCTTTGAAGGTAAGATTTTTGATGCGTTAATGCAATAATGGGACTTATACACATGGTTTTTTATTATTTAGGTGTGTTTTATGAGAGGATTACGAAATAACGATTAGAGATATTGATTTAAAAATTTGTGTCTATTGTTAAAGAAGAACCATAGTTTTTTAAAAATTACATTTGTTTTTTGTTTTGTGACCTCATTTCTTCGTAATAGTATAATTCCTAAAGCACCAAGAAAAAAAATCGGCGGGCATCATTACTCAAAGACTAATCGGATGATTGATTTGGAATTTTTTGTGAACCTTGACAATTTATTTTTCAGGGATTGACATCGGGGTTTTTTAAGGTCTGCAAAATCGTATGCTCCTACTTTAACCCTTAAATTATTATAATTTTTTGTAAATTTTGCCATTCGCGCTCCATCATTTTTTTGTTAAATAAAAAAGAATCATAAAAATCGATGTCAATACTTACAGCCTTATTTCCAAACTCATTTTAGAGGCTGCGTACCTTTAAACCGTTATTTATAAAGGGTTTTCCGGCTTGTTTAGGTTATGCGTAACTTAAACACCGAACATTGTTTTTAAAGCCCTATAATTTTTTGTTATCTTCTCGATTGAGGTTGATGCTTATGATATTTATATCATAGACATGCTCCATATGCGATTTTTGTAGTACTTTTTTTTCAGTTACAGATTGGCAAATGTAAAAGAATTCTTAATTTTTGTAAAAGATTTTCGAGTGATTAAACAATAAAAAATGCTCATAAATAACGATTTAAGCAAGGTTGGGTAGAGTATGCGTAAAGCTTTAAACAGTGCGTACCTTTACAGACGTTGAACGATTTTTAAGAAAATCTATTAAATAAGGCTGCTAGTCTTAAGTGTGTACTAAAGCAGAATTTTTTTTGATTTTTTCAAATTTTTCAAATTCGAAATATCCTGACAGCAAAAGCCTTATTTAACACATATAAAGCCTTATTTAATAGATTTTCTTAAACAATACGCACTGTTTAAGGCTTTACGTATCCTCTACCCAACTTTGCTGAAATTGTTGTTCATAAACATTTTTTTTTAATCATTGCTTAATTTTGCAAGGTTTGTGTCGAAACAGTTGAAAATCTTTTACAAAAACGAAGAATTCTTGTACATTTGCCTAATTTGTTACTGAAAAAATTTACGATAGTCGCATATGGAGCGTGTCTATGATATAAACATCATAAACATAAACCTTAATCGAAAAGACAACAAAAAATATAAGGTTAAGCTTACGCAGCCTTCAAAAGCAAATTTCGGCGTTGAAATTTCGGTTAATGTACTGTTGAAATCACTTTTATCCGATAGTTTTATACAGAAAATAATTGATAGAAATATATTTAAAAACAGCGGAAATGAAACAATTTCGGGCACGGTCTGCTCACGAAATCGACTAAATACTGCCAAGAATTCCAATAACAAAATTCAAAGAAAATGTTTCGTTACAAATTGGATGCCAGCATATGTGGCTCTTAAATACCAAATTTGTATTGTTTAATTGTTTCCATGGCAAATAGTGAAGTTATGACGAAAAAATTAAATTTCCACTGATTTCGAAACGCCATTTAGAAGCCTTAAACCCTTGATACAACACGTTTAAAAAACGTCAACCTTAGATTTCTGGCCGGATATGTGATATACGAAAATCATTCGAATCGGCGAATGACACCTGAGAAACTTTCCTTGTTAGTCAAATATTTGCTTTTACTGCCAATACTAAACTAACCAGAATCAATCATAAATAAACCAACTTCAACTAACCATCGAATGTTCACCATCACAAAGTTAACCGCATCCCAGTGTCTGACCAACTTCACAAATCATTTGCCAAGAATAAGAGCGGTTGAATACTCGCCGGACTCGTTTTGTAGTTGGCTCATTGACCAAGTGAAGTGGCTGTTGATTGCTTCACTTTTCACATTGGCTGCTTCGTTGGCGTGAGTGACACTCTAAACGAGCTCCAATTGAAAGGTGCGCGCATGCGCATTTTAATATGAGTGCGTGTGATTATTTAGTATGTTTTTGTGAATTTTTATGATTGTTTTCGTTTTTTTTTTAAATTTGTTTTTGCAATTTATTGCTTTTCTCCGTACTTTATTTGCTTTGATTTAGAATTGGTTGATATTTTGAATGTCGGACAAATAAAACGCACGCAATATGATTGAATATGTTGTCAAGGTACAAAATAATGTGAGAATTTATGAAACGTTGGACAGCGTATTTTTTCCCATACTTTCTCGATAAGATTTTACTTTTGAATGTTTGGTCATGTGATCAAAATAAAAGAATTTCACTGGAATTTAAAGATATATATTGAAAAACTGCACGAATTAAAACAATAAAAGTTTAAAAAATGTTATTAAAAAATTTCATTTTATATTGTAAAGTTTTAAAACATTTTAAGAAAAAGTACAAGTTTGAACTTTTTTTAATGAAATTGTTTAAATATTGTATAATTTCATAAATCAACAAAATCCTTTTAATTTCGGCTTTACTCTAAGTGCTGAAAATTTGCTGAAGCATCAAGTTTCACAGGTTAGGTCTTTGGCCCATATTTACATGTGCTTACTTTGGTTACATTTTAATACATAGTCGAAAAAAAAATAAAATCTATTGGCGCACGCGCATTGATCTAGAAAGTTGACTTCATTTTGATTTTGAAGAGTGCACCCATTTTTCTTTCCGTCATTCTGATGAATGTTTCTTGTCACATGTGCCGCATATTGATTAGTTTTCATCTCTTGTCAGTTTAGAACGAGCCAACGATTCGCTGTATAAAGTAGAAAGTGTTCATGATATGCTGGCATTTTTCACTTGATCCACTTTAGTTTTTTTTTTTTGTTTTTATTAATTTATGTTTTGTTTTTGTGCAAAAATTGAATTTATGTATAACAAATATTTACACGTTTCAAACTGACCCAGGCAAGCTGGCTCTACATATTTTATTCAAAAATATTCAGGTATCATCTGTATTCTAAAATATTCTAGCGTAGGGCCATGTGTATTAGTTTTTTAATACAAAGCTTATATGAAAAGATTTACACCAAAAAATTTGTGACATAATTTTGAAATTGTACAAAAAGTTTATATAATCCTTATTTCTATTTATAATCTGTGGAAAGTTCACACAAAAATATTGAAAATTTTATTACAATGTAATATTGTGCATATTTTTGAAATTATTATACAAAAGGTTGGTTTCAAAAGTTTCCGAACTTTTTAGAAGTATTCGGGTATAATACAAAAATTATTCATTGGCTTCAAAACAGTCTCATTCTGACCCAATATACAAGCATGTTGACTTTTGTATCACTTTTTTTTGTAAGCATGTTCAGAATGATGGTCGCGTCGACTTTTGGATGCTTTTTATGTCCACAAGCAAGGTTGATTTATAAGGTTGTCGCAGAGCTGATCGCACTCTCTTCTCAGTACCCATAATTGTCAAAACCGGCCAATTTTGCGAATGACTACGAAAGAAAAACGGATGATAAAAGAGAGCACTTGCAGATTTTCTATGAGCTGTCATCTTCGATTTGACAATTATGGGTACTCGCTCTCTTCCTTGCGACAACCTTATAAATCAACCTTGTCCACAAGGAGCCATGTCAGCCAGTTGGCGGAGGATGCGAATCCACGGGATTTTCATATTCCTGGGTATCACTTACTGCCATTGATTTCATCGCATAGGGGCATCGCTCTTTTTATAAGAATAGATGTGGCATACCAGTTTGGAGCGGGGTCTGAGCGTCACCGATCCGGAATTCAGCATCATGTGGGTGAGGTTTAGAGTTCGTCCGCACTTGCAGCATTTTTGTTTCGTGTATAGAAATCCGAATTTTGGGAGAGAACGCTCTTTCAATAAATTGGACTCTCTCTGATTTGATTACGCTCATTTTGGGGTTGTTCCCTGACAGCGAAATCATTATTTGCGGCGATTTCAATGTTCACAGCTTGGCTTGGTTATTTCATTTGAGCCATACTACACCTGAAGGACAATATGTTGAGCTTTTTGCTGAATCGAACCAGTTGATTAAACTAGTGAAAGAACCAAATTTTTTCCCCTCGAAATGATGAAAAATATGATGTGAGTGTCAATGCACTTCTTGGTAATTTGGAACATTCTACCATCTCCCTTGTTTTTTCATATTCTAACAACTGTCCCTTAGCTCCCCTGAATATGAATGGTGTAGATCTTTTGGAGTCAGATGCTCTTGCCGTTCAGAGCATATCAAAACAATCAGACCTTCGTTGGAATGATCACATTTTCTATGTGTCGAAAAAAGCGGCCAAGTGCCTAGGTTTCTTAAAAGGGTGTAAGCGATATTTCATCCCATCTGATCTTCGAATGATCTATACTTCATATATAAGGCCTAAAATAAAGTATAATTCTCACATTTGGGCAGGAGCTTCGAGATCTTATTTGGAGTTTCTGCACCGAAAGTTGAATGATTGATGGTTAACGTCTGATTGTTTTTCGTCAAAAAAAAAAAACAGTGATTACCGTTAAACAATGAGAAGCCGCGTTATCGTGACTTCCGCTATCACAATATTCCGGCCGCACCCCAATAAACCAAATGCAAAAAATAAAAAAATTGAGCCTGATTCACTCGCCTGATGCCTGGTTTGCGTGTCATACTCGTATACCCATGTCTCATCACCAGTAGTGATGGAAAAGAGACCAGATGGACTTGGTCTCTTTTTTGCATGAAATTGAGTTCTTTCGGTACCAACTTCGCAGCGACACGTCTCAAGCCCAATTCATTCTTTAAAATGTTCTGAACGGATCCAATTGAAATGCCAACGTCCTCTGCTATCTCTCTAAACGTCAATTTGTGATTTTTGACTAACATTTCTTTGATGTTTTCAACGTTTTCATCGGTAGTCGAACACAATGGCCGCCCGGTACGAGTGTCGTCTCCTACTTCGTCTTGGCTACTCACAAATCCGTTAAACCACTTGTTTGCCTCCTGATACGATAGAGCAGAGTCATCGTAACATTTCACCAACATTTTACGCGTATCGGCGCAGTTGAAACCATTTTTGACACAAAATTTGATACAAACTCGTGGCTCAATTTTTTCTTTCATCGTAAAAATCGAAGACACGAAAAAAGTTGTTGTAAACAAAACACTGTCACTTTACCAAATGTCAACGAGCGACGCTGATATTTGGCAGCCTTGTCATAGACATATGTGGCAACCTACTAAAATATACCTACTAAAATATTTTCGAATCGGACAGTTAAGTCCGGTTCACGTGTGAATGAACCTTTCTTTTTGTATAAATTCATATAATTATTCTTTATTAGTTATGACAAATATGCATTTACTCTCTACGCATTTTTCATAGCGTAGAAATAAATAACCTTGTGGCATTCAAAAACATTTGTGTGAGTAATAGAAATTCAATTACGTAATTCAATTTATAAATGTTTCTGATAAATAAATTAAAAATACACATGTAAGTTTTGAGATAAAACAAGTGTTTTTTTTTTGTGAAAAGTTTGTATGTGACTAACAATGAATATGGATTTAATAGTATATAGTTCTTAACACATTTTTTTTTGTTTTAAGGCGCGATGTTTCAATTTTAAGGGAAAATAAATGGTTTTGTTAATAATTTTGTCTGACTTATTTTACATATGTATGATTACTAGAGAATATAAAAATATGCAAATGCATATAAGGTATATTAACTGTCACAGCGATCAATTGATTTTGATAAAATTATTAACAAATTTTACAGTATTGGTCTCATATCCTTTCCAAATTCAATTTCCTTTAAAAATTTTGCCCGCAACGCGCCAAAAGGATAGAATCTCTAAAAATACAGAAAGACTGCAAAAGCTCATTAAAATTTTATTTCAGTTGATAAAGTAATGCAAGCCATCTACTTTTTAAAGATTGCTTCATGTAAATGTTGACTACGTATACGTCTTAAGTGATTCAGGTGAGGTCTTATTTTGAAGTCCTATTTCGAGAAAAGCGTCTAATAACACGTGTTATGTTCTTTTCTACGGTTGAAATTAAGCGCTGGTTTCCTGAAGTAGACGAAAGCCTTTACGTAAGTCTATAAAAAAATAGTCTGCAGGCGTCAAATCGCACGATCTAGTCGGCTAACACACCGGTGCGAAACGTGAGATCAATTGCTCACCGAACTGAACTCTCAAAAGGTCCCTTATTTTATGTGCTGTGTGGCATGTAGCGCTTGTTGAATCTACATGTCGACTCGATTCAGCTCGTGAATTTTGGGCAAAAAATAATTAGAAATTATCGAACTCGAACTATACCCAAAGCTACATGCGAGTGTCTTCTAATATATCAATTTAAGATGTAATCGTGGCCAACATTTACATGAAATAATCTTTGGAAAAATAAATGGTAAGTATTGTTTTGTCGACTTAAATAAAAGAATCAAGATCTTTTGCAATTTTTGTGTTTTTAAAGTGAAAACTTCTTAAGGCGCATTAACACTTTTTGTTACCGATGCATCATAAATGTTTCCGTTAGAAATATTAACGTAAGCTATCGTGAGTCAACAATGTTATATTGCCACCACTGCAAATGTCAACACTAATAACGTGTTTCGCATATTCAATTCATCTACCAGGCAAGCAGAGAACATAGCAACTTTTTGAGTATTGTTGTATGGTGACTGCCAGAAGGTTGGCAGATAGGGGGTACGTAAGTTCAGAGAAATGTTGAAGGGTAAAAAATAATAGGACTAGCTCATATATTTCACTACTCTATGGGTCAATTCGCGAGAGATATGAACTATAATTAGCAGTTTTTGTGTTTCTGGTATGGCGACCTCCAGATGTTTGGCAGATAGGGGCTAGGTGTGTTCAGAAGAAATGTTGAAGGTCAAAAAATAATAGGACCATCTGATACCTTTGAACCTTCAAGCTGACAATTCGCGAGAGATATAAGCTTTAATCGACAATTTTTGTGTTTCTTGTATGGGGACCTCCAGAAGTTTGGCAGATAGGGGTTAGGTGTGTTCAGAAGAAACGGTAAAGGGTCAAAAATAATAGGACCGGATTATATATCTGACCCTCTTGGGGTAAATATGGAAGAGATATGAACTATAATCGACCGTTTTTCTGTTTTCTGCATGGGGACTCCTTTAAGGGTGGCAGATAAGGGTTTGGTTTGCTCAGAAGAAATGTTGCTGGGCTAAAAATAATAGAACCAACTCATATATTTGACCCCCCTTACGGGACAAGTCGGGAAAGATATGAACTATTATCGACAGTTTTTGTGTTATTTGTATGAGGGCTCTCAGAAGGGTGGTGGATAGGGTGTAGGTGTGTTCAGAAGAAATGTTGAAAGGTTGAAAATAATACGACCATCTCCTATATTTCACCCCTCTAGGGATTAGTTCGGGAGAGATTTTTTAGTATTCGTAAATTTGATGATTTTTTTGAATAAGTAAAAGTTCTAAAATACTCAAAATAGGTTTACCGAAAAATGATATGATGCTATGATTAATACTAGACACTATGATTAATACGATATTAAGTGGAGACTTCAATATTAGCTTTGAAGATGATAAAAATCTACCACTTATTGAAAACTCAGTACTACTAAATATAAAACGACAATCGTTAATACACGATACTTACAGAAGTTCCAATCAAACATTTCTGTCTCAGTTATCATAAGCGTATTGTATCATTTTAGAAATATAATGAAATAATTGAAATATAAATGGTTTGATACCAGAATTAAATTTGAAAATTCAAAATTTTTAAAAATTTTTCAAAATTTTTTATTCCAAGTGAGCTTCAGAACTTAAAAATTCTATGTAGATTATATACCACCTTGTTCAAAAAGAAAGGTTCACTTATTAAAAAAAATTAAAGTACAAGCTTATTCATCCAAATCAATCGCCTTCAATGTAGTCCCCGTCGGCTGCAACGCACTTATGCCAGCGCTTGATCCAGTCGCGGAAACCTTTCTGGAACACGGTTTTTGGTATGGCCTTCAGAGCGTTCACCGATTTTTCTATGACCTCTTCTTTGCTGGTGAAACACATTCCTCGAAGTGGTTTTTTGACTCGATCGAACAGGAAAAAATCACACGGAGCCAGGTCAGGTGAATTTGCCGGCTGCTGGATGGTTATCGTGTTGTTTTTGGCCAAAAAGTCACGAATAAGATGAGCATTGTGCGATGGTGCCTTCGCAATGACACGTCTCAGGCCAATTTATTCTTCAAAATGTTCTGAACGGATACAATTGAAATGCCGACGTCCTCTGCTATCTCTCTAATCGTCAATTTGCGATTTTTACCTACATTTCTTTGATTTTTTCAACGTTTTCTTCGGTAGTCGAACACGATGGCCGCCCAGTACGAGGGTGGTATTCTACTTCGTCTTGGCCACTCACAAATTGGTTAAACCACTTGTTTGCCTTCTGATACCATAGAGCAGAGTCACCGTAACATTTCACTAACATTTTACGCGTATCGGCGCAGTTGAAACCATTTGTCACACAAAATTTGATACAAGCTCGTTGCTTAATTTTTTCTTCCATCGTAAAAACGAGAGACGCTGATATTTGGCAGCCTTGTCATATACACACGTGGTAACCTACTAAAAAAAGTTTTCGAATCGGACAGTTAAGTCCGGTTCACAGTGTGAAAGAACCTTTCTTTTTGAACAAGATGGTATTTCGTCGCTGCGCTTAAAAAATAAGATAGGTATTTTTATTCTGCGAATTCGCAAAATTGTTGAAGTGACATAATTTTGTATTTTTTGCTACTGAATTCCAGAGATAAATATGTAAAAAAAAAATTCAACTTCTTAGTCCATTACGAAGTGGGGATTAATTCTTTCATTTTTAGACACTTAACTGAATTTTTGGGAGCATTTTGGTTTTGCTACGTTCAAAATTTCCGAACACATTTTAATAATTTTTAATTTTTAATAAATCAATTATTTGAATAATTTTGCCTTGAACTTATTTGCGTAATCACCAATAAAAATTACTTAATTATTTAATCATAAACTTTCATTCTTCAACGGTCTCGCTGTCAAGTGGTAGCGCCCTTGATTGTCACCTAGGGGTCCCTGGTTCTGGTTCCATGGTCTTATACTGTTATTTCTTATCAAGTTATATTAAAATAATCAATTTTTTTGTTATGTGGTTTTGTAACTCTAATAATTTTTTAATTATTATTTAAAAGTTATATTTTCGAGCTCAAGGTCTATGTTGCTTTCTAAAGAAAACAACCAACAACAACTGCAATACTCTTATATTGAGTAGTAATCACACAGCAGACTAGACAGACCGTTTCGTTGGTCGCTACACCAACTCATCAGTTGCCTTGCATGATCGCATTGATCCACAAAGCTGCTTATATTGATTTGTTTCGTCAATGTTACAAGTAAATTACTTCGAAATACATGCACGTGTACATATGATATGAAGTAGCGTAGAGTTCTTCTTATTTTAGGTGCTTATTTGGTGAAAAGTAAGCTTTTTTTTCCGAAGATAGATCAAAGCTTTTTACTACTCTAGGGCATGTTGAGGTTAGTTGTTGTTATTCTATGCTCACAGCCGGTCTTGGTTTTAGCAGTTTGCTGATATTGAGCAATGAAGACATGAAGATTTTTGAAAAAGAACAAAAAAAATCTGCTTCATATCAGCTTTATCTTTTGAATCACTGCAACTATCAACTGACACAAGCATACCTGTTTCTTAATTTAAAATTGTATTGACAGATTTTGCAGCCATGTACATTACACATGGGTAACGCAGCAAAAATCGCCACTTGCAATTATTCTTTCTGCTTGGAATTTGCAAGAAGGAACATTGGAACAAATTGACCCCCAGTCAGCTTTTCAATAATGTTTTAGAAAAGGCTCCCACGCTGAGGGTTAATTTTTACATGTCATTTTTCCGATGAGAAAAAATGGAATCTTAATGGCCAGGATGGATTTTGGCATTATAAGTACGACTTACGCCGCTAACCACTTCCGTTTTCAAAAAGAAGTTTTGGTGGAGATAATGTGATGGTGTGGGGTGATTTTTCTGAAATTGAAAGTTCAAGCATAAAGAGCGCTGACTACACTCGTGTGCTGGAGAGCAGTTTGACTCCACTTTTGGAAAAAAACGGACAGACACAACCAGTTTTCCAGCAAGATAATGAGGCAATCCACTTAAATTAAGATGGTTTCAGGCCAATAACATTGATTTATTGGAGTGGCCGGCGGACTCTTCACATTTTAATCCCATTTGGAAATTTTGTGGGGAGTGCTTGTACGCCAGGTGCATACAAATAACATAAAATTTGGCAACGTGGAAGAATGGAAATTGGTTATTCTCAAAGAATGGAGCAAAATTGATTCAAATACATTAAAAAAATTAATTAATTTATTAATTTTTTTTTTAATTCAATAAAAATCGTTTTTTTTCAAAATTTTGAAACGGCGTTATAAATATGAAACAGCATCAAAAGTGATATTAAGCAATAAACAATGTGCCGTTATTAGAAAAGACTTCACTTTTGCTCACTATTGTTGTGTAGATGACCAAATTCGCAAAACATTATCTATTGTTTAAACTGGCCGTTACAAAAATATTTCAAATTATATATATATATATATATATGAAACGTTATATATATGAAACATACCTTATTAGCACAAAAATACTAATACTGAATAGTTACCACAGCGGTGAAACTTTAATTTATATAGCAAAAATTTTAAATTTGTTACACCACAATTAAATTAAAGGCATCTGATTCACATAACTGATTTTTTTTTCTACAAAATATGCCAAGTTTCAGCACAGTGCCTCAGCATAAAAAAACGTTATTTTTCTTAGAACATTTTTATATGCCATGCACATAGCATATTTTATTAACTTTTGAACCAAAATGGATAACGAAAAATAGTTCGTCGTATAGAATGGACATTAAATAGAGCTACCCAATTATGCAATAAAATAAAATCACACAATTGACTTCTTTTTGGCGCTGCGACAATTTGTTTTAAAAAAACATTTTTTTCTTATAATATTATAATTATTGTTTTGACAGTAAGTTATGTTTTTAAATTGTTTAAAGTAGTGTTTTTTAATTTTTACTAAATTTTCCACTATTGACATTACTATGCACTTTCCTTCATACCGAGCAACTTCTCAGACACGAGGAAATATTTTTAGCTCCGGTTGGAAAAAATTGGCAATATTATAAAAATTCTTACATTTGGACAACGTCTACGCATATCTGTGCGTTTTCTGGCGGTATAGCTGTTAAATTTCAACCATGGCGCGGCAAACTCAACAAATAACACCAATATAAGCAATAAAAGAGTTCGCAGTTTTATATTCATTTTGCCAAATTTTTCGAAGTATTCAACTTTTTATTATAAGAATATTATTTTAAAACAAAATTCCTTGCAATTATTTTACAGCCGTTCGATGCGGTTAAAAACGAAAAACTACTCAACAAAAATACTGTGCATACGAATTCAAGAAATGAAAAAGAAAATAAAAAAAAAACAATAACTTTTTCAATGATATCAACTACCGCGCGGCTGCTGTTTTCAACATCATAATTTTGTATTTAGTACTTAAAGTGTTTTATTATTTTTTTTTCTTTTTCTTCATCTTTTAATTGGAATTTAATCATTGAGCAATTTTTGTCGACTTTCCAGTAGCAGCATTTTTTTTTATGTATGAATGAGAATTAATTCCTTCATACAAACATTCAGCTGGCTGTTTAGCGCTGTACAAGCTATAATATCTGGTTGTTGTTTTTATGTTATTCTTTAGTTTGGGTTTTTTTATTTTTATTTTGTGTGAACTGTTCTTAGGCGGTTCTTATCTGCTATAAGTAAGCTTAAGTTTAGCTGTGTAGCTGTAAATGTCGGAGTGGCGTCTGGCAGTGGCTGTTGGCTCTTTGGCACTCATTCAATCCACTCGCAGTTTCCGTCGTTTTACGTACTGTATTTTTAGATATCGCAAAGTGTAGATATTGGTTGATTTTTTTGTTGTTGTTGTAACTGTTGTGAAAAACATGCAGCGACTTTATTTGCTGTTTGTTTATTTGTTGTGAATTATAATTATTTAAAAATATTCTGAGTGGAATGCTCTTTGTTTTTTTTTTTTGTGTGTGTATTTCTCCAGCATATTTATGATCTTGTATTATTTCACTTTTCTTGTAGATTTACATATTGTGTTTAATAGTTGCAATGATTACTGCAGATACTTTCTTCATCTTAAGGATTACCTGTCATTTTGATGAATTTATGATATGTATTAACTTTGAAAATTAAGTTGTATTCAGACTGCTTTGAAAACTTAATTAAAAAATCGCATTAAAATAATTGATAAATTTTTTTATTACGCATATCATTCACTTTTTATGGGTGTAAATAAATATATTTTCGTTTTTTTCCAGCAATGCAAAACGACTTTCACAAAATTTCAATAACATTAAATAAAAAAATAGAAAAAACATTACATTAATAACTAGGCTGTATATATAATGGTGGTGGTTAAGGTGCATGCTGGTATACGATAGAACCCAGGTTCGAATCCCACCTAAAACACACAATGTTTTTCAATTGAATTAATCTTCTGTTCGGTTGTCATCTCTCTGTAGACAATGGCAAGCTTTAGAGATAAAAAACTGCCATGTAAAGTTTCTTGAGAACATAAACCGTTCGGACTTGGCATAAAGCTTGTAGATAGGTCCAGTTCTTGATAATTTGTGTTCAAATATTTTCAAAACATAATTTATCATAAGAAGCTCGGCCAAAGTCCTTTCAAGGGCTGAAATTAGTTTTTTTTTTATATAAATAATCAGCCTTACCAAAAAAATTATTTAGTGCTGGCTCTAATAAGTGCCAGCTCTAAAAAGACTTTTAGCATAAGCTAAGCGGAGGCTACAGCTGCTAAAATTTAATATCAGTTATTTAGTAAGGCTGAATGATTCCTAGAATCATTGATTTTTGGGTTCTACGTTAAATTATAAAAAAAAACTTTCGGGAGTATATGGGTACGGTGGGTAAAAGAATTTGATTATATATGAAAGTGCATTGTGACGTATAAAAGTTATTTTATTATATAATATCAAATTTTATTAAATGACACTCATATATCACGGTACGATTTCATATAAAATCAAATTTTGTAAAGAAATTTTGATAAAAATAAAATAAACTTACACCGTGACGTATGAGTTTAAAAATGAAACATGAAAATCAATGATCAATGATTCGACATCAATTACAAACAAAAATTTTTCCAAGAAAATATTTTCCAAGTGAAAAGATGGCTATATTAATCAACCTTTCTTACCAAGCTTTTTGATTTTTTTCTGTTGATTAAAATAATTTTTAATTAGTTTGCGGATGTTCTTGAACCTGACGTTCTGAAGTCTTTCTCGCCGATTAAGTGTTTGATGTAGTTCTTCCTCATGTTGTTCATTCAAGACTTTCCATCACTTGATTATTTTTCTGCGCCAAGTGTTTTTGCAATATACGAATTTGGATTATGATTTTCTTAAATGAGTGCGTATGTGAGTGCTCGTACACCTGTTTGTGTGTGTGTGTAAGTCAGTGGCGTAGATGCGATTTGGGAAAAGGGAAGACATAAAATTATAAAGAAAAAATTGAAATAGTATTTTAGAGAATATTTTATTATATTTCACAAGTTATTTGAATCTTAGTGAAAATAACATAAAAAAATATAAAAATGCATTATCTTTGGTTAAACGGTAAAGATTAAAAATTGTTTTGATGCAGCTAAGAAAAACTTTTTTGATGACTGCTATTATTTCTAACCCTTGTTTCTTTTTAACAACCACACCAGCCGAAAGTTTTACGAAAAACATGATTTTTGCAGGTTATTTAAAAATGGCTTAGCTCACTGGCGGTCAACTAGACCAAAATATTTTGGGAATCATCATAAAATAGATCACGGTTCACTTTATGTGAAGGCACTCTAATATATAATATCTATATACAGCCATGGACACATAAATAGCACAAATGTCAACTTATTTTTTAAAAGTTTCGTTTGAACCTAATAATGCATTCATTAACTGTAGTTATAATTTTTTGAGACTCCAGTGTGACGTTGTTTAAAACTCCGTGAGAGATGTAGCGTTACTTACTTTTATATGCTCAGGCCATCTCTTTCTGTTTAGGCATGTACGATCTGCTGTGGTCATATAAATAGCACACATGTTAGTTGGTGAATAAAAGTTAACAATATCGGGTGTTTGTAAAAATTTAAGAGTTTTATTCAGTTAATTTCGCCGATTCTAAATAAAAGATTCATAGTTCACGAACTTAGTCGAAAAGGCAAACAACCATCTGAAATCGCGCTGGTTACATCAAATGGTTCAAATAATTTTGAGAATAAGCCGCACAATCCTAGACCACGAAAAACCACTGCTTCTACTGATAGACTTATCGTTCGCAAAAGTAAGGCTGATCCTTTCAAGTCACCAAAGCAAATTATGACGTAAATAAATAAAAAAAAAAACCTTAATGTTTCAAAAAAACCAGTATGTAGGAGAATACATGAAGCTAACGCAATAGCCTAATAGTTTAACAAAAAAAAAAATTGAAAGGATCGTTTAGCGTTTGGAAGGGCCCATGTGAATAAAGAAGATCAATTTTGGCAGAACGTGCTCTGAACTGACGAAACTTAATTTAATAGGGTTGGACCAGATGGAAAAACTTTTGTTAGGCGCCCCAAACGCCAAGAGTTGAATCCGAAGTATACAAAAAAGCATTAAAGCATGGATGAGGAAATTTAATGGCTTAGGGAGATTTTTTATGGCATGGCGTTGGGCCAATTTTTCGTATACCAGGAATAATGGATAAAAATATGCATTTAAATATTCTTAATAACCAGATGAAACCATTTGTATTTGAGAATATACCTATTAGGTGGACTTTTATGCACGATAATGATCCAAAACACACAGCAAAGGTTGTGATTGATTGGCTAAAAAAGGAAAAAGTAAATATTTTGAATTGGGCGGCTCAAAGCCCAGACCTCAATCCCATACAAAATTTATGGAATGATGTGAAGGTCAGCATAAGTAACCAAAATTTTTGAAATTAAGATGAGTTATGGAATGGAATTGAGAAGGCTTGGTACTCTATTCCGAAGGATAGGGTCAAGAAGCTTGTGGAGAATATGGGACGAAGATGTCGGGCTGTTTTGGACAATTCCGGATACAGTACAGTAGGATAAGTAAGCTCATTGAAAAATAAAAATAAATCACTGTCTTTTTTTTTCAGAAACCAAATTGTGCTATTTATACGTCCACCTCAGCTAAGGAGCAATTTTAGATTTTTCATTAATTTTCTAATTATTAATTCGTAATTACAAAGTTAATACTGATTTTAAGTTTTTAATGCTTAAACTCAAATACCATGAAATAAATTCTTGTTTTCGTCTATGTATTTTATTTAAATTTATGTGAAACAACCTACATGTATTTTTGTGCTATTTATGTGTCCACGGCTGTATAAATAGGTATTGGCGAAACAGAAATCATTTTCTCCCCTCTTCATTGTTAATTTTTTATTCATGATTAAGGTTTGAATGAATAAAAAATGACAAATGAATAATGAAAAAATTTTATAATTAATAAAAAATGAATAAAGTATAACAAATTAATATAAATACAAATTTAACAATGAATAACATACGAATAATGAATAAAAAATTAATAATAGATAAAAAAAGATTAACTGAAAATTGTGAAATTATTTGTAAATTGCATTCTTTGTGAATAGCATTTATATGAATAAAAAAAATTGATTAATTATTCTGAATAGCGAAAATGAATAATTGAAATGAATAATTAATCAATTTTTTAAAATTTATTTAAATTTTAAATTTTATTTAAGAATCAACTTTGCATTCATTGAATGGATTCTAATTTCGTTATTCACTGTTTCACCTTTTTGTAAAAAAAAAAAATGAAATTGCTTCTTGGTAGATTTGTTTATTTAAACTTCTTCCTTTAAGCTAGTTCCATCAGTTTTGTCTTAGCATTGAGTATCAAACCGATTTCTTCAACGAAATCTAAATTTAGATTTTGAAAATTTAGGCACAACGGTAATGAATTTCGATAAAATCAAACCACAATATTGAGAGTCAAAACAAATTTAAAATTAATTGCGTTTTTCAATATTTTTTCTTCTAAAGCATGATATTTAACAGAAGGGAAACAGAGTAGAAGTCGCCAGGCACTTTGCAATGCATTTACATTAACATTAAATTTTTAACAACTAAAAATAGTGTTATTTTTCAATCCATTAATGGACAATGGGGGATAAATCCCCTTAAATCAGCTCCCGCACATACACCACTGGTGTGAGTGACAGAATGCATAACTATGTAGCATGTATTTCAAGTCTCGTCGCGTCTTTTTCCTGGTGAAAGTAATGAGATGTGTTAAACAGGCAGAATATGCGCGCATAAAGATGCGTAAAGCGTCTGCCACGCTTTAGACGCTTTGTCCGAACTACCGACCCGTGCCGCACAGCCAACACTTTCTACCATTCAATCTGTATTAAATTTACTTTTGTGCTTTCTTGAGTTTGCATAGAAATCTAAGCGGATGATGATGATGATGATGATGATTGTCGTCTTGGGCTTATGATGAGGAGCATGATATTATTTGTAGAAATTGAAAGGACATGTGAAGAATTTTTAATTTCTACTTGCTATTGAATGCAACATTTAGTTAAAGTGAAATGTTCACAAAAGTCACGTTGCGTTGTTTGTGTTGCAAATTTCTCAGAAGTTTATTGTTTTTATTGATGAAAATTTTTAAAAAAGTCTTCGTATGAATTCAAATGAGTGCGATGTTACTGCATAAATGCTTTAAATTATTTCAAAAATATGTATTATATTTGAAGAGCATAGAAAAAAAAAATAAGTGCTACTTAAAATATTTATCTTCTTTTGTTTTTTGATTTAAATAAATTAATTTACTTTACCAAATTTTCTCAATTTATGTTTTCAGTTTGATTGACTAAATGTGCTCTGAGCTTATTCATGTTATTAATTTGGAAAAAAAACTGGTTCACCACAACAAGTTTTGTCCTAAAATTTCACTTGTACGCATTCCAAAAGAATTCGCTTTTTCGAAAAAGCATTTCCTGTTATTTTGGCACAAAAAGGCATGAATTGAACAGCTCTGTGAAAGAGAGAAAGTAGTTGAATATCCAGCTATACATGCACACAAACTCTCAATCACATTCACTCACACACTTGCCAGTGAATTCAGCTTATGCATATATAAAAGCAAATTCTTAAATTAACAAAATAATATCATTCTATCACAAATAATCTATAAATATAAAAAAACCACTCCATTCCCTGCCTCCACAGTGGCTGCGCCAATACAACCGAGACAAAAACAATTTGTGCCAGTGCTGCTTCTAATTAATAAAACAACTATGTCTGGCTAGCTGGCTGGCTGACTGACTGACAGCATTACCGTCTATTGGCTGTAAATACTCAAGTATCGAGTGCCTTCACTTTGTATCCTCCTTATTGTAGCTTGATTCAATGCACCAAACGAGACTGTTGTCTGTCCAGCGCTTGTGTTACTTAATTCATGTATTCATTTAGGTATGAAAGGAAATCAATAGCAACAGCGCAGAAGCAGCGGCCGGAGCAACATTGGACATTGCTATAGCAAACATTACTCCAATTTTGGACAGGCTTTGTTCGTCGTTTTAAGCAAACAGGAACAAACTACATCAGCACCATCTACGATGACGATAAAGACAAAGATGAAATCTGTGCTCTGCTAGCCTGGTCATAGAGAGCATTTACTCGATCCAGACCAACAACCAGAAACAACAACCAGTTGGCGGCAAAATTGTATTCAATGTCGTGTAATGGTCTTAAAATTTGTTGCAACAGATGTAGGAAAGCGATTTGAAACAAATCAATAATCAAAAAAGTGGGCCATCAACAGGCTTCAGACATGTGCGACAATAGTTCGGACAGGGTGTATCAAATGTCTGCGTACGTCAGTATAAGAGAATCTGAAGGAATTCTTTTTGTGAGTTCAAGGTATATATATACTATATTATAGCTTGGTTAGGATACATGAATCGGATAAATGAGACATGTTTTTCCAAACAATCGAAGGGAATTAATTCCTCGAAACAGTTCTGAAAACAGATGAATCCGAGACAAAAACTTGATATTTAATGAAATGTTACCAGAGAAACATGGACCTAGCTAGAATTTCAGCCAGGAGGCACAATTTTGGAGATGAAAACTTCTTTAGGTGCGTTGAGAACTCTTTTTGTTAGCGTCGACAATATTTACGGTAGCAATGTCATATCGGCACCACTGAGACCCTTAGACCAGCGAGACCCTAAAACAGTTAAATAATGTTTGAAACTTGTAAAAAAACAAATTATTAGGTGGCAGCTGTATGGTAAAAAATTACATAGATTTGAAATTCTGACAATGAATTCGGATTCAACAACCCATTTTTACGAAATGTTTGCTCCAGCATCGAATTCGTAAAAATAAAAGAATTTAGATGGCAATTCTATCAAATATTTTTAATTTTAAAATTCTGGCATCAGATTTGAAATCAAGGATCTCCTAAAACTGTTAGATGCTGTTTAAACCTCTAAAAAATAAATTCTATTAGGTGGCAACTTACTTACTTAGGGGACCATAAGAGCCAGTGCTCGGGTTTCGGCCGACCTTATCAGCTCTCGTCAGGCGCCTCTGTTTTGCGCGCAGCTTCTCCATTCGGATACACCAAGTGCGGATAGGGTGCGGATATCTCCAGGCTGATTTCGTTGTTGGTATTAATGGCGGTGACAAGGTAAACGAACTCCTTGACTTGAGTTATAGCTTAGTTATAGCTGCCGGATGAAACGTGGGAGTCTAAACGCCGCGCTCCCTTGTTTGTAGACAGCATATACTTTGTTTTACCCTCATTTATCGATAAACCCACTTTGGCTGATTCCTTTTCGATAGCGGCGAAAGCAGCGGTAACATCTCTCTTGGTTCTGCCAACAATATCAATATCATCAGCGTACGCAAGGAGCTGGACACCTTTGTAGAAAATGGTGCCATTACGATGCACACCGGCGTTTCGTACGATCCCCTCCAGAATGATGTTGAAGAGATCGCAAGACAGTGGATCGCCTTGTCTGAAACCTCTTTCGGTATTAAAGGTTTCGGCGTGTGTTGCTCAACGTCATTCTGCAAAGTCTAATCAACTTTGTAGGTATACCGAACTCAGACATTGTTGCGTATAGGCAATCCCTTGTCGGGCTATCGAACGCAGCTTTAAAATCGACAAAGAGATGGTGTGTGTAAATTTGATTTTTGTGGGTTTTCTCCAGGATTTGTCGTAGCGTGAAAATCTGGTCTATGGTGGACTTCCCAGGTCGAAAGCCACACTGATAAGGTCCAATCAGTGTTTTTGTAATCGGCTTTAATCTTCACACAGTACGCTTGAGAGAACCTTATATGCGATGGAAATAAGACTGATACCTCGATAATTGGCGCAGATTGTTGGGTCTCCTTTCTTAAGTATAGGGCACAGCACGCTGAGGTTCCAATCATCGGGCATGCTTTCTGCTAGCCATATTTTGCTGATGAGCTGATGCATGCGCCTTATCAATTCATTGCCGCTGGTTTTAAACAACTCGGCTGACAGACCGTCAGCATCCGCTGCTTTATTGTTTCTGAGTCGTTGGATAGCAACTCGAACCTCTTCATGGCTATGTGTTGGTACTTCCGCTCTGTCATCGTTGATTGGTGTTACTGAGCTGCGCTCTCCATGGGCGGCATTATTGGAATTGTGTCCAGTACGTAGATTGGAGAAGTGCTGTCTACACAATCTCAGCGCACACTGCGTATCTGTAACCAGATCTCCATTTTCATCTCTACAAGTGGATGCTGCGGGCTTGAAACCTCGGGTTAGACGCTTAATCTCTTGATAGAATTTTCGTGCATCCTTCTTGCCCTGGTACACCACTAGTTCCTCACGCTCACGCTTTTCCTGCTCTCTTTTCTTGCTTCTTAAAAGGCACCTCTCTTCCTTCCTCTTTTCACGGTAGTTTTCTTGCATGACTCGCGTTGCAGCTAACTGCAGCGTTTTTCTGTAAGCGGCGTTTTTTACTGATGTCGTGATGTGACACTCCTGATCGTACCATTGGTTCCGAGCTTGCGGGCGCCGGAAATGGACTGGGATATATGCGCCTGTGCATATGTTCTTCGTATTGTATAATCGCATGCGGATCTTGGCTGCAACAAGTTAGTGGTCGGAGTCAATCTTGACCCCCTGAAATGTACGCACATCTAGAACACTAGAGGCATGCCTTGCGTCGATTACAACATGTTCAATTTATTTTCGCGTTTTTTGATCCGGGGACAGCCAGACGGCCTTGTGGATGTCGAGGTGCTTAAATCTGGTGCTACTAACTACCATGTTTCCCGGCGCGGCGAAGTCGATCAGTCCTAGACCGTTGTTCGTGGAGGTCTCGTGAAGACTGAACTGACCGACAGTGGGGCCAAAGATGCCTTCATTTCCGACATTAGCATTAAAATCGCCGAGGACTATTTTCACGTCATGGACCTGAAGGCAGTCGGGTCGTGCGCGCAAATAAGGCGCAGTTTCCGACCAACGACGAATTCACATTCGAGTTCGCGTTTCTCCGCATGACAGCTGTAGTAGATATCGCAGTCTGCTTTTTTAGAGCAGCCCTGCCCTTTCTTCCATCGCATTTTCTAGAGGGCGGTGATGTCAGCTTTTATTTTTTTGAGCGTTTCCGCCAGTTTGATAGTGGCACCTTCCCTATTAAGGGTCCGAATATTCTAGGTGCAGTGGTCGTCAACGTAAGTAGGGTTCTTATCTGAGGCTGGTTTAGTTTTCATTGGGCAGTAGAATTGTGGCGAGACCCAAACCCTGCGCACATTCCATGTTTAAGGTCTACGGAGCGACCCCTCAAGTTTAACGTCATGAGGAAGACGAAGAAGTTTTGGACATAAGTGCTTTTTAGGCCGCTGTATTGTACGGGACCGCTTATTTGTAAAACATATGTGCGGCTAACCTTCATATCTGGAGGCCGTTCGCAACCTGTGACCCGTCCGGTGGCATAAAGCTAAGCTCCCGCAGAATACCCTTTTATTCCAAGGAACGGATTAGGTGGCATCCCTATAGCAAAAAATGACATAATTTTTATATTCTGACAACGGATTCAGATTCAGCGACCTATTTTCACCTTGTGTTTTCCTCAGCACTGAATTCGTAATGAAAACTGTAAGTGGCAACCCTATTCAACATCTTGAATTTTAAAATTCTGACATCAGATTCGAAATCAGAGACCAACTAAAACTATAAGATGATGATAAAAATTATTGTTACAACATAATATATCGGTTTTTAAATTTTAACACAGATTGTTATAATGTTTCTTAAGTCTGAGGCTTAGGAGATGCTTCCTACATATCTTGCTGAATTTATTTTTTTGCCCAATATTTTTAATTACTTGACGCGCAATCCTCGGCTTCAGATTTCGTTCAGAGCTTTTTAACACAGTTGTGCAACTGAAGCTATTAACATGATCCTTTAAAAGAGTTAAGAACAAGCTATATGCATGCGATACATTTTGTTCGGCATAAACAGATTTTCAGCCTTCAAAGCGCAGTGCACAGTTAAATTTTGAAAAGTTTTTTTTTAGTTATACTTGCGAGAGGTACGTGCTTTACACGCGTTTGGCATCCTAGACTCAGTAAGATACCCGATAAACAATGGTCAGTTAGAAGAAGACAAATATAAGAAGTCAATTTTACTGTCTATTGAAATTTTATATGTTAAGTTTTGTGAAGATATTTTTTGTCCTCAATTAGGTCTGTCTCGCCAGGAGCGTGCGTAAAAGTGAAGCACTCGTCGTTTTACTGCCTGATCAGCAGCCAAAACCTGTCGCAATGTCAGCAACGAAGCTGTTGCTAGTATTTTGATGCGGATTTTGCTACACTGGGCAAGCGTGAATGAAACTTTGCATTGATGTCGTGGTTGTTGTTATTGTTGTTGTTGTTGTTGTTGGCAACCAAATAAAGTGCCACGGATCTGGTTGGCAAGGAAGTAGAGTGATCAAACGAGTCCATTGAACGAAGTAACAACCAGCACTTTGCTTCGACACATGTGCGTGAGAGCTTGCGCGTGCGTCAGTGCGTGCGTGCGCACGTTTATGTGTGTGTTTGTGCATGCGACGCATGCGCGCTTGTGTCAAATATAGGTTAAGAGGTCTGCAAGTTTCATTGTGTCTCCTAGAATTGCCAAAGCTGTTCGATGTGCTTCTGCACACTAATATGGCGTGTGTCTCATTTGCTGTTGCTGTTACTGTTGTTGTTGTTATAGACGGCTGCCGTGCTTAACTAGATTAACAGCCTGTTGCTCGTTAGGCTTAGCACGTTCCACGTGTTGTAGCAACCACAACTGCTACTCCAAATGTATCCTCTACAGTACTTTGGTTGAAAGAAGAATTTAGATGCAAAGCTAGTCAACATCAACTTGAGTCTATTTTTAGCTTACCTTTTTTCTTTGACTTTTTTTTGGTTTTTTTTTTTAAATGTCTCTTGCCATGTTTTCATGATCTTTATTTTAATCTTTGTTTTTTTTTTTTATTTTATGCATTGCAAATTCTTTTTGCAACTCCGCCGTTGATCAGAAGCCGGAACTGAGGCTGAAAAAAATATCGCAAATCTAAAAATAATTAAAAAAACTGGCAACATAACTTGTTGACGACTTGCGTCAAGAAAGTTGCAACGTTTTTGGCAACATTATTTTAAGCGCTCGCTGCTGGCCGGGACTTGAACTTGGTCTGGGAAAATGCTGCACCACGACGAGTTTTGCAATAAAGAGAAAGTGTCCATGTTGGTGTTCTTTTGGCCATAAAGAATGAATTTTCAGCCAATAAAAATGTTTCCTGCTCACCATAACAGAAAAAAAGGCAACAAAAGAAAACAGTTGAAATGCGTTTTTTTCTTTTTTAAATATAAGATTTTTGTTTCTCTGGCTTTCGAATGAAATTGTTTTTGGGAAAGTCAACTCATTAATTTTTAAAACTTCGTGAAACTTCAAGAAAAAAAAAAAAAAAAAATTAAGGAATTTTGTAATTTTAGCAGAGTGAATTAAAGTAATTTTAGCACATTTTATTCATTTGCATTTTTTTTTTATTGGCACTTCAAAAATTCACAACCATATAGCGAATTTCGAAAAAATCATTTGTTTTTCTCAACTCTAAACAGCAGTGATTTAAAGAAGAACCAGAAATTATAAGAAAACGAAAGTAAAAAACGTGAACTTCAAATGCTGATCAATGCTTCATGACCTTGAGAAAAAAATGCTTGATTAAGCCTGTGTTTCTTTGCTTTGCTGCTTTTCTTATTGAAAATGGTTTATTAAGCTTGTGTAAGCTTTTCTTATTTGTTCAACTTTTTAAAAAATTTTTCTTCGAATATTGTGTAGTTGGAAATAAATTTATGTAATCTTACCAGAAATTTCTTCAAAATATAAACAAAAGACTTAAGAAACAAACGCGGTTAAATGAAACTTATAAAAATATGCAAAAAATAGTCTTATTTGAAAGTATCCAGCAATTATGATGAAATCAACAGAAAACATTGTCAAATATCGAAACTTAAGAAACAAACTTTACAACTGCTTTTGATGCTTGTTTTTTCTCTTGAGCATCTTTTGATTAAATCTCTTGATCCTATAGCTGTAATTTTACAATAACTTAATTTTTCAATTGGTAAACTGTCAACATACGACAAATTGTAAAGATTTATTTATGCTTCTTCTTATAAAAGACTTATTGTTTGCGACTAATACAATAGTAATAAAAAAAAAACAAAAGACTTAAGCAACGAACTTGAAATCGATTGCTTAGATTTTGACATTTTTCTTTCACTTTGTCTATAAAGCCATTATATAAACATTTTTCTTTTGAACAAATTGAATAAATTTCATGCAGTCGTTATGCATAAACAAGCGACAGTTCACTTATGAGCTCTGTAACTTATTTATTGTCTCAAAATTGTTGTTGTTTAAAGTTGATTTAAGCTACTTTAAAAATGTCAAATAAATATATTTCTTATGCAATCATTTAATACTAAATTTTTATGCAATTTAACGAGGAAATAAATTAGGTCATGGAAAGTTTGGAAAAATAAATTTGTATAGATAAAAGGATATAATGTAAATATACTGCGTGCAGACTTTAGGTGTCCAAATAACTCATGATCATGGGAATCTTACGAACGGCTTTGTAATGATATAATTATGCATTTTTTTCAAATTTGTGGTCTCTTTTATGCCATGGAGTTAAAATTACACAAAAAAAAAAAAAAAACCAAGAACTCATGATAATTTTGTTACCCAAATATTTTAAATTTGTTTTGGGCGAAAATCGCGCCTACCTCTCATACAATGTGACTTTATATAAACGGTAAAGTCTATTAAAATTCCATAAATATCTTGAGACTTTGTTCATAAGCCTTAATTTTAAATTTGGCAAGCCCGAATGCAAACAACGCCTACCTTCCATACAAAGTGATCTTATTTTACCGTAAAGTCTCTCAAAAATCCACAAAAATCGAAGAAATATTTTGAAATTTTGCACATAAGCTTTGATTTTTAATAACTATCCTCCCTCACTATGAAATTTGGCAAAATCTTAATGAAAACTAGGCCTTCCTTCCATTCAAACTGACTACATTTAAATTGCAAAATATTTTAAAATTCGACAAAAAAGTGAATTTATTGGCTTGAAGTGCAGAATAGAAGCTTCGCTTTCTAATATGAACCCTGATAAAAAATTTGGAAAAATCGGATGAAAACCACGCCCCTAACCACAAACAAAGTGACTTAACTTTATACGTAGTCTCTTAAAAATTCATTAGGGCCGCCACTTAATTTTTTTGGCAATTTTCTAATTTCGGTGCTGCGGCGAACACTACGTAAAAACAGGTCACTGAATCTGAATCCGTTGTTACAATTTGTAAATGTTGTAATTTTTTTGCAAAAGCGCTGCCACCAAATAAAGAGTATTTTTAAGATTTTTAAGCATCATCGAACAAATGAAGGGGTTCCTGCTGATTTAAAGTGAACCTGGTGTTTGATGCTCTTGGTAGAAGGGAAGATAAAATCTCTATGATACTTGGAGGAGATTTTAACGTTAATTTTGCATCAAATCATTCTTTGCTTGCACATAAATAGCAATCCCAACGAATCAACAACAAAATCCGGAACTACAATAGATGCAATTTTTTAATTTTATCTCGAAAATTTTGAATCACGGACATATATGGGCTAATCCAGAAAATGGTCAATTACAGTTGAAAAATTAAAAGTTTTTAAAAACATTAATTTTAGGATATTATCTTGGAGAAACATTTACATTTTTTTTTATTTTAGTAATTTATACATTAACTAATTTACCATGATGATCAAATCGATCGCAATGTTTCACAAATGCAGTTTTTCTTTTTAGTAAATGTTTCGTAAATGTTTTTGTTTTATTAAAAATGGAAGAAGGTATTGGCTAAAGATAATAATGAAATGGTTGGGAATGGCAAGGAAAGAACAATGTATTAAATGTATTACTTAATTACCAAGTTATTTAATTACTTAATTATGAAATATAATCACAATGAAAAAATCTGAAACGCCCGACACGAAACGTCCAAGCAAATAAAATAATTTACTGTGACCTCACTATGCCCTTAATAAAGATGAAGTAAGGATAGCTTTTCTGAAAGCTTGTTAAATTTATAAAAATATTGTCTTATTGCGTCATAAGAATCGGTTCATCTCATTAATTTGAACAAATGGAATCGAAAATATTTTTTTTTATCTTCATTTATTTATTTTTGTTTTATTTAACACATTTTTAAGAATGAGTGCTACCTCCTTTATTTAAAATAGCTTCATAAATCCGATTTGGAATGGAATCATAAAGTAGCTCCAAGTAGTTCAAAGAAATTTCACTCCAAGCCACTTTAATGGCAGAAATGAGTGACTCTTTGTCTTTAAATTGTTGGCTGGATTCATACACTTTTCGAACTAACCAACCCAATACATTTTCAATAATGTTTAGGTCCATTGAACAGTTGAACATTTTTGTTCACTAATACAGCTTGTAACGATACGTGCCGTATGAATAGGAGCGTTATCATGTTGGTAAATTCATTCCATGGGTCCAGAAATATTGTGAAATTTTGGAAAAGTTTGTTCTAGCATCGTTCTAAGCAAATTTATTGTCATTCTGCAATTTGGAAGCTCCAGCTCAATGATTCCAAAATATGTTATAGCTCCCCAAACCATTACACCTCCCTCGCAGCTATGTAAAGAATTAAAAAAATTCCTCTTTTCGTAGATCATGAAAGTAATAGTTATAACCATCCGGCCCATCCAATTTAAGTTCTTTTCGTTTGAGAAAGCTACGTACTACTATTCTCTCTTCCAAGTCATGTGATTCTTACAAAAATTCAAGCGATTTTCCTTCCGTTCAGGGCTTAGTGGTGGTTTTTTCTTAATCTTACGTCGTGTTAGGCACTGAGTGCTATTAATTACCCGCCGCACGGTTGAAAGCCTGCCTGAAAGGCAATAGTTGTAAGCTTTCCGAATGATTGCTCTCTTATCTGCAGCTGATGACACAGAATATGTACACTAGACCATCTCACCTTTTCAACATTTTCGAAAAGTTCCCAGCAGCTGATGACACAGCAGCTGATGACACAGAATATGTACACTAGACCGTCTCACCTTTTCAACATTTTCGAAAAGTTCCCGGGACACGCTGGATTCTGATTCTACTCTTAAAAACATGAATTTTGGTATATAACACTTTAATAGTAACAAATAGTAAATGGTCGCGCAATGTCGCACACAGTGTGTGCTTAGATTGTGGAGACAGCACTTCTCCAATTTACTTACTGGCGACGATTCCACCAATGCCGCCCATCGAGAGCGCAGTTCAGTGCCACCAATCGACGATGACGGAGTGGAAGTATCACCACCTAGCCATGAAGAGGTTTGAGTTGCTATCCAACGACTCGAAAACAATAAAGCAGCGGGTGCTGACGGCCTGTCAGCTGAATCGTTTAAAACCGGCGGCGATGAATTGATAAGGCGCATGCATCAGCTCATCAGCAAGATATGGCTAGCAGAAAGCATGCCCGACGATTGGAACCTCAGTGTGCTGTGCCCTATACTTAAGAAAGGAGACCCAACAATCTGCGCAAGTTATAGAGGTATCAGTCTTATTTCCATCGCATATAAGGTTCTCTTTCACAGCGTACTGTGTGAAAGATTAAAGCCGATTGCAAAAACACTGATTGAACCTTGTCAGTGTGGCTTTCGACCTGGTTAAATGAGGGTAAAACAAAGTATATGCTGTCTACAAACAAGGGAGCGCGGCGTTAAGACTCCCACGTTTCATCCGGCAGCTATAACTTTGAAGTAGTCAAGGAGTTTGTATACCTTGGCACCGCCATTAATACTCGTACTAACAACGAAATCTACTTACTTACTTAGATGGCGCCTACAACCGTAAGTCGGGTTTCGCCTGTTGTAAGAAATTGCGCCAGCCATTTCTATTTTGCGCTTGCTGGCGCCAGTTGGAAGTTCCAAGTATCGTCAGGTTGTCCTCCACTTGGTCCCTCCAACGGAGATGCGGTCGTCCTCTTCTGCGTTGTCCGCCACTGGGTACCGAATAGAATATTTTCTTCGCTGGAGCGTCGTCTTCCATACGCTCAACATGACCTAGCCAGCGAAGCCTGGCTACGAAACCAGCCTGGAGATAAAGCGAAGAACAATAATTGCTAATAGGTGCTACTACGGGCTCAGTAAGCAACTAAGTTCCAGAGCCCTCTCTCGATCGACAAAACTAACACTCTACACGACGCTCGTTCTACCTGTGCTGCTTTATGGCGCTGAGGCATGGGTAGTTTCGCAAACTGACGCAGCCACTCTGGGGGTGTTCGAGAGAAAAGTTCTTCGCAAAATCTTCGGTCCTGTTCGAGTCGGCGATGACTATCGCATCCGAATGAACCACGAGCTGTATGAGCTCTACGAAGACATTGGCGTAGTTCGGCGTATAACTGTGCAGCGACTACGCTGGCTGGGCCATGTCCATCGTATGGACGACACAGCTCTAGCAGAAAAGGTGCTCGAGGCGAGGGTCATTGGACAGCGACGACGAGGGAGACCATGCCTCCGATGGATGGACCAGGCCGAGGAAGCCCTAACCGCACTTGGTGTATCCGATTGGAGAAGGCGCGCGCAAAACAGAGGCGCCTGGCGACAGCTGATGAGGTCGGTCGAAATCCGGACACGGGTTGTTATGGCCACCTAAGGAAGTAAGTAAGTAAATGGTAGCGCAAAGCACTTAAAGGATTTTTGGCTAAAAATTCATTATTTCGAAAAAACAAGAAATTTCTTCTTCAGTATTTTGCATATAACAAAGAAATGATTGTAACGATTTTTACCCATTTGCCTTTGTTTAAAAGCTAATAAAATTTGCCATCTTTAACAAAACAAAAAATTGCATTTTGTAAATTACATTTTTTTTTTAAAACTCTCCAAATTGAAATTTTTAAGAAAATGAATACGAAAATTTAATGACTTCAACATTACCACGTGTTAAAAGAGCATGAGAAAGAATTTTTGATTGTATGAATTTTGTATTTTGAAGAATTTTTTTTTTAGAGGTTAGAATACACCTGAAATTAAACAAAAACTCAGTCCTCTCTTATTTATTCTGAATATATCTTAATCTTATTTATCTGAATTTGAAATAAGAATTGAAATTCAGACTTGAAATCATAGACCAACATTTAGAAAAAGTAATACCAAATTTCAAGTCTGAAGAGGCGGATACTTGTACGAAAAAATCAGGGCTGTTTTCAAGGAAAGGTCAGGCCTCGGCCATGCCTGATCAGGCATGACGTTTTCTGCTGGGTAGTTTTAAAATTGAAAAGAAATAATTTTTTCTTTTTTTAAATTATATGAAAATTTTAACTTTTGATTAAATTTTTGCGATTTTAATTATTTTTGAACAAATTTTAGGCAAAAAAAAAAAAGAAATGCGGTTAACAAAATGAAAATGAAAAAATTTTTTCCAAATTAGATGTTTTCCGGGATGAGGAATGCGATTGTGTTGGTAGATTTGAGTTACCCCTCAAAAACCAGCCTTTTCTGCTTTTAATTTTTTTATCTCAATCCTGTGACAATTTGGTGGTCTCTCCTCCAGAGCACGTACTATCCGAAGCTTACTTTTTTTTTTAATTATTCTTAGAGCTTATATAAGATTTTACGGCATTCTAAAGAGATTTATGCTGTAGTTTGACTTTATCAACTCTTAGAAGAGTATTGCAATGAAATTGGACATAAGAAGAGAAATAGAAAAATATTTTATATCATCTGAATTTGTTGAGTTTTTAAATACCGTAAATTTCTAACAAAGTATGTGGGTCACACTCATACTCAGACCACGCACAAACACACACCCAGATGCACGTTATAAGAAATTTGTAAGATTGTTTGTTTTTCTCATTTGTTTTTGTAATGTGGCCCCGTAGTTGTGGTTTTCCTTTACTTCTCAGTTGTAATTCATGCTTTATTACATTGGCACTTCATCAGCGTCATCGCATTAGTAGTATTACAACCATGTGTTTGAGAGTGCAGCAAAAATGACACGCCTAATGTTTAGTAGCTGGTGGCTATTGCCTGATGGCTGCTGCTGCTGTCATTTCCATAGTCACAACATCAATAAGAGCCACTTGACGCGATACACTAACCTTTGTTAAAGCCGCAAAAACCACAGTCATAGCCATAGCTTAAGACAACATTAATGAGCTACTTAACAGCAACTGCAGCGTATGCGCAACATTTCTGCTTGGCGCAAAAAAAAAAGGTGGTAAAGTGAAAACTCTTCAAATAATTTCAGCTGCAGTAGCAGCAGCTGTTGCTGCTCTTTTGGCTTGTTGTCACTGTTGCAGCAGCTAGTTGTTGCACTCACAATTAATTGTTGAGCAGCATATTTTTTCCCATAACACTCAAAATAAAAGAAAAAAAACACATTAATACGGAAACAAATGCAACGGCTGCTGCAGCTGTGAAAATAAGGTTAAATCTTCTTGCTGACAGCATAGCTGACTCCCTTCTAAATGCGCCGCACACCAACCCGTGCCATGACTCAACTCAGCTCAACTCAGCTCAACTTGCTTTAATTCATTTTCTCTTCTCATTCATTGTCAGGTTTTCTGTTTGTCATTTATTTGGAAAATTGAAATCATTCACTTAACTTATCAACTGCTGCAGACTGTTGTTGTTGTTGTTGCTGTTATAAATTATCAGCTAGAGCATCATAGCAGTTAAAATTGTTAAAAACGCATCTAGAAAGCATTGAAACTGTGAGCGTTTTGTTAAAGTATGAGTGAAATGTACACACACACGCATACACACAACCGCGGTTTTGCCTTTTTTGTTAAATGTTTCTATTTCTTGTTATTTAATCAATTTGAAAAATAAATTCACATCCGTCATCAAGTCGGCTGTTTTTCATCTTGGCCACTTTGCAGCACTCAGACATAAACACTTTTTTAAATATACAACAAAATAGCAACCATAGCTGTTTTACTATTGTCAATGTTGTTGTTGTTGTTGTGTGATTTTTTTATTTAAAGTTTCATTCATAAATTCACAGCAAAGTGAAATCTTGCTACAGCGCGGCATACAACAAAACACTTGAATCAATGAAGTCATATTGAAAAAGCAGAAAAATTCTCATCATCGTCATGTTCTGATGTTGAGTTTATGACAAAAATTGTAAAAACTTAATAAATTTAAATTTTTTTTTTTTTATTTTGGGTTTCTCTACTAAAAGTGTGACTGAAGATTAATAAGATTTCAAAATAATAATAATTATTACAATTATTAAAAAAACAAAATTATGTCTTGAAAAACTTTTGTGTGACATCGCTTTAAAACCTGGACTATTTCATCTATTTTTGATTTGTTATAATTTATGGCTTGATTTTACTTTCGATTTCTTTATAAATTTTACTGTCATAACAATAAATAGTGTAACGCAAGCTTTAACCTTTTGTTTCTTTGTCTCTTAGTAAATCTGTATGAATAGGGTTACTTTTACAATGCTTCAAATACAAACTGTTAATGAAAACAAGTTTGATTTTTCTCATAACTACAAAGTTTAAGTTTTGAAAAAAAAAAAAAAAAAATTGCAATGAACGGCAAATTTTTCGTCACTAATAAACCATTCAAATTGTGTGTTAAATCAAAAAAAATTAATAAACATAGAGATAAAGGTGTTACAATGTTTTTTTCTGTGATTTGGAATAAAAAGAGCGTAGTTTGTTACAAAAGTGTTACAATTTAATGCTGTTCACATTGCTTAATTTTTTTGCAACATCAAAAATTGCTTCAAATATATTGGTGTTTATTGGTATGGCCTATTTAAGCAAAACTGAAGACTTAAGAAACAAACTTTCAAGCAAACGACAAAAATTTAACAGTAGTAAAAAATACTTAAGTAGTAATAACTGCGTAACAATTTCATTGAAAATAACAAATTGAAAGTGCGAAAGTAAAAATGCTGCAAGCTAAGTACATAAAAAGGCAGAAAGTTAGAAGCTGGTGATTGACTTGCAGTAAAAGTCATAAAAATTAAATTTTGATGTGCAACATCTCAGGCGGCGATTTCATGATTTTTATTGAGTGTAAAATTGAAAAAAAAAACACGTTTACATGTTTATAAACATGTTCGAATTTCAAAAAACTCGTATACATGTATTTGTAACAAAAAAGTGGAACGTCCCAATAAACATTGTGGCAAGGGGTGAATCGTTAACGAATCACTTATGAATCGTTTTTTAATTATTTCCGAATAGTTTCGTTCCGACTTCATTAGATGTTGGCTTGTTTCTTAAAGAAAGCACCCACTGAAATCATGACTTTGTTGAATTCCATTTAAGATGTTTTTGGCCCCACAGAAACAAAAAATAATTTTTTCCGGCTTTTTAATATAAACATTTTTTTAAGAAAATTATTTTCTATTAACTTTCTTTTATTATTAGATAATTTTAGCGAAATTTTTTTTTTTTTTTTGTATATTTGAAGCGAAAACACATTTTTTTCATAATTTTTTGTATGAAAAAATTTTTGTGTAAATTTTTTTCTTCTCTTATATTATTTCGTGCCTGTTTTTTATATAAATAATTTCAACTCGTAATTTTTTCAACGAATTGCTCGTTAACGAATTACTTTTTATAGTTTTGGCGACTCGTTAACGAATGGCTTTTTGTAGTTTTTGCGACTCGTTGCGACGAATTGTTTTTTTTCGGTTTTGACGAATGTATAACGACTTTTTAATACGAACAATTTTTTAAAAAAATTATTTTCTTTTTAAAAGTAATTTTATACGCTGTTAAGCGAACTTTTTTTAAGTTAATAATTGTTTTTTAAGATTCATATGAACAAAAAAAATTGGTCGAAAAATAATAAAAATGAAATCGAACTTTTGTAAAGTCAAACCTTAAAAAAATACCTAAATAACAAATAAACAAAAAAAAAATCTGTTTTTTTGCCAAGTTGGGGTTCGAACCCACGTCCGCAAATGCTGGTTTTCATTATCAAGCAAACTAAGCAACATATATTCATCAACAGCAATAACCGAATGAGTAGGACTAGCATTCAGATGACGTGGTTTCGATTCTTTACGTGGAAAGTTTGAAATTAACTTAAAGCTAAATTCCAGGGCTGGCAATTCTAAGCAAATGCTTGGAAATGCTTATTTTGCATGTATCTGGCAATTTTGGTGGGTTATGCATATATTTGACATTTGTGCATACTTTTTCATATATGGCAAAATTATTGTACATTTAGCTAAAAACGACTTTTTTTATAATTTTTTTTTATGTTTGGTGGTTGAAATGCCAAAAGAAAAAGAATCTCAAATGGTTGCTCAGTTTCCTAAAGTCTTGCGCTGTAACAATTCTATTTTGCTTTGTCAATATTGTGAGTGGCATACAACAGACAAACCCAGTAGTCGATCTTTGGTGATTTCTTAAAGAAACTTGCTGCATAAGCCAGGCTTGCAGAATATTCTTTAAAGCGTCTGTCTTGTATTCGTCAATAACAGACTTGCAGAATATTCTTTAACTCATCTACAATGGATTCGTCAACAATAAAAAAAAACAAAAGGATCAAAGCAACAACGAAAGTAGTAGAAGCTATAAGTCTTCTCTTTTTTATTTCTGGTCGAAAATTCATTATCGCGTCTGTTTTTTTTTTCGTTCATTAAAAATATGTCGAAAATTCTTCAACTTTCAGTCTTGTTTTCGTTCATTAAAAAATTTCTCGAACATTCTTCAACTTTCTGTCTTGTGCTCGTTCATGACATCCCTATAAAGCTTAATTTTTGTTTATATTTCGGGCTAATTTTTACGTCAAAAGTTGTAATATATATCATTTTGTTAACATGGTTTAATAATGGTCTGAATGACTGATATATCAAAGATTACAGATTCAGATAAAGTGATCCAAAGATAAAACATGTACAATAAAATAACATAAAATCAAAGAATAAATGAAAAAAAGAGAGAAAAATATATTTTTTTTCACATTTCTGTCTTTTGTTTGTTAATGAAACTTCCTCGAATTTGGAACATTCATATGAGATTTTCGTCAATGAAAGGTATGGCCGAATCAGCATGTTTCGTCCATGAACCGGAAAAATCACGCATGATTCTCTTACGATTTCCTTAAGAACGCAACTACTGGGAAATGTTTGTCTGCGGCGGAAAGTTTTGGCTAGAAATCCTGGGTATACAACAATATAAAATATATATTACATACTTTGTGGCTCCACAACTAGGAGTGAAGATGTAGCGAAGTGCTTCCCAACAGAATTAGGTTTGTTCAAATATTGCCCAAGTATTTCTACAGATGTGAAAAGAAGATTTTCCAATTATTCATTCATTATGCTCTTTAATGACAAGGACATTTTTAATTAATAATTTAAAAAGTATATAAATTAATACTGTAATAGCAATATTATTAATACAAAGATATAAATTGAAGTTAAGCTTTTCATTGATTTAGCATATTTTGTTTATTTAGCGAGCTCTTTTAAGCGCTTAAAATATTTTTTTTCATTTTTCATGCATATTTTTGCCAGCCCTGCTAATATCATTTAAAGCTTTTCCGTATATATAATAATTTATATGATTAGTTATCGAATTGCTCTTTTTAATTTTGGAAACATGTAAACGAATTTCTTTTTTAAGTTTGGGCAACTCGTTAACGAATTGTTTTTTTTTAAGTTTTGGAGACTCGTTAACGCATTGCTTTTTTTGGTTTTGACTATTCGTTAACGATGGAACGATGGAACGATGGAATTTCTCCACCTCGCGATATTATAATTGAATTGCTCCTAATAATAGCTAATGAATGAAATGTACGAGAATGCGATTCATAAACGATAACATTAGTGAATCATTTTGCTTGTTGGGTTTTTTGTAAACATTATATATAAGTGGCAGATCATAAATTACGTTCAGGGGTTAAAAGGGGTTGTACATTTATGGCAAAGTGGGGCATGGAGTGGAAGAGGGAGGTCATGCGTAACGTCACAACAAAATTGATGAATTCAGTTTTAAAAAATTTTGAATTTTATTAAAATTTAGTTGTATTGCAAATATTGCTTAAATTTTTTAACAATAAAAGAACGAACCTAAATAAACCAATGGAGCACATACCGAAAAAAAGTTAGCTAAAACTATGTTTAAATCGATCAGAGGTATTAAAGGCATTTGAACCACTTTCAACGAGTATAGCAGCTTAAAAAAAAAAAACGATCCAGAGCAAGTAAGAGCAGCAAACGGAGCTAAAGTTAAGTTGTTTTGCTGAACTGAAGTGGGAATTCTTACTCTTAAGCTGCCAAACAAACATAACAATTTTTGCAATTCTCGAACATAGAAGTTATAATGAATCGCCACTGGCTTGTGTTCTTGTTAACGTCAGAAAAGCTTTCATTTGTGTTAAGCTCAGTTCACATGGTCAAATTTTGCATGGTCAAAAAATCGAAAGACATATATTTCTCACTCAGAGTAACAATTATAAATTTAGAAAAATATTTCTGATTTTCATTCGAAAACTTTTGATTTCCAGGTTTGTCAACATCTGTTTTTTCTATTCCGTTTTTTTTTTAGGTTGGACTTGGGTACTTTAACGAAGAAGCCCCCAAAAGTCGAAAAATGCTATTATTTTTTAACACATATGCCCTAGAGAAATATTCGTAAAACAATTCGTTTCAAGAACCAACACGATGTTGTCTTCGTGATTTCGACACGAACTAAAGCAACAAACATAAGAACGTCAGCAGCAACTGAAGCATCAAAGCATGAGTTTTCTCATACAAATATGTGAATTTTTCATCTTTGATTTTGCTATCTTGTGATTTTATTAAAGAAGTGACAAATCCCAAAGTTAGATATTCGTTTCATTGACGATATAACTGATATTTTGGCATATATTTAATCATTTCACGATGAAAATTAAAGGTTGTGTACCATACTAATTTTACTTGGGGCTAGTGTGGACACCATTAAAAATCTGTTAATTAATTAATACAAAAAAGTTAGAAAATAGTTCAAATCTATATTTTTTCAAGAAAATAGTTAATTAATGAAAAATTTAAAATTAATGAAATCAAAAAATGCAGTTATGTTTTTATTTAAAATGTACCATATTGGTTTTTAAGGTCATTATTATGCGAATCTTCCCGGACTTAATGTGTTAAAAGGAGTAATGCGTCCAAAAATATAGGCCTCAAATAAAAATATTGTACTGATTCTATACTTGTTGGGGAAATAATTGTTCGATAATTGTAAGCAATCTGCAAGTGTCCACCAAGATAGTTTCCAGCATATAACAAATTAATTTTCTGAGTCATACGAGTAATATCTGAATACTTTTAACTACTTACTTTAAATTAAACTAATAAATGTGTAATTTGAAAATCCTGGCTTTTACTTGTTTAATTCAATTACAATTTAAATTTAAATTTACTTGTTTAAATTTATTTAAAATTTTTACAATAACATTTAATAGTTTTAAGCCAATTAAAAGAGCTAATCTTGTCTCCATATAAGCAAGGAACTCAAATAAATAAATAAATGTGACTGCTAAATGATTAAATTTCACACTTGCTTTAAAAAATTTCACTTAAAGTTGTTGTTGTTGATGATGATTGAATTGCATTTTAACACTTTCTTTCACGCATGCGTCAACGTGATCGTGTCAAATGGCTTTTAGCACAAAATGTCAAAGAGACGACATTAAGTCCGAAATACTCAGAAAACACCTACCGATGAGCACTCCAACAACTTAAGCTTGGCAGAGAAAACTATGATTATGCGAGAAAAAATGTAAGCCAAAAGCCTAGCCCAAAACTGTTATAGAATTCAAAATAAAAACAAACAAAAACGCATGCATAGACGCGCACTAGAAACTAGTGAGGAGCAGCCATCAATGTAAGCTGTCAAGCAGCCTGGTGATGAATTGACACGCATCATATATAGCTGCTGAAGAATTTCTATCAATGACAAATAATGTTGGAATCTTCAAATACCACCCACCTGTATCAAACAGTCAATCATTAACAATATATTATTTGTATGCGCATGAATGAATTGCTTGCCTCTGAACTACCCTGCAATAAATAGCGGAATGAGTGCATAAAAAACATTTTAAAATTTAAAAGTGAAAAACATTTACTTTTTATTTTCATAAAAAAGTAGTCAATAAACAGCAAGAAAAGGTATGTTAACCAAGTTTTGTTGGTTTTGGTTTTTTTATTATTACTCGTATGTTTTCCATTTATTTTGATTGATGTCATGTTGACATCGACGCTAGTAGGAAAAAGCTTTTAATATTTAAGAGCAGCTGAAAGAATCTAATAGACAGTTGGTTAAAGCACTGATGATATATTAAGCCATGAAAATGCTTATACCAAAGTTGTTGACAATAGTGTGTTTTGGTCTTAAACATCTATTTAAGATGATTAGAAAAAATGTCAAATAATTTATCAAGTTCGGTTCTTAAGTCTTTTGTTTTTGTTTTATTATATAAGCAATTTACGCTTGTAGAATATAATTAAAAATTTTTTAAGACTTATTTCTTATTATAGACATTCCTTTTATAATGGAAATAAGTCAAGTAAAATTTTTCATCATTCAGCCATATATCCGACAAACAATCTACTTAGCGCACTACAATGTATGACAACAATACACAGCACAAGCGTGTGTATATATTTACTCACTTGTTGTTACTTACATTAATTGAAAAGCAAATAATTTCATATATCTCGAGACACACCGCGTTGTCAAGTCAACCAAGCATCTAACAACAATAACAACAGCAGCAGCAACCTAACGTCAAAAGAAAGTTGTAAATTATAAGTGCTAACATTAGAAACAATTTATCGAAATTCCGGAATAAATATATAATCAATAATTTTGTTTATTTTTATAAGAAAGTATTTCAATTGTCATAGATCATTAAAAAAATATTCATCTTTTTTATTGTTTATTATGCAAATGTTTTTTTTTTTTTTTTTTGTGTGAATGCCACTCTTAATGAAAGTGAAATTTTTCGACAATTGCTAAATATTTATGGTAGTTATTTAACGAAAAAATTTTAACAAAAAAATATTAGGTTCTGTTTCATAATCTTGAAATAAGCAAAAGTGAAATTAGCTCGCATGAGCTTTAATAGGAAGATTTGATGTTGGGTTTTCTGAAGGAGTGTTTTTGACAGCTTTGTACATCGGCGAAAATTTATGAATCCGAAGAGTTTTGACGGTCTGTAGCGGACTTCATAATTATTTAAGGCATCAAATGACAAAAACTCAAAATGATCAAAACTTCTTAAGGTACTATAGTACATGTGTGGAAAATTTTTCGCTTTTTTGAAGTGAAACTTCAAAAACACTGTGCATGTCCAAAAATCAAACAAGCTTGGGACACAACATTTCAGCATAACTCGAGGATGCTGAGTTTAATGGCGTTTAACGTTTTTTAATCCTTCGGTCCATTTCGGAGAAATTCGAGTTTCAAGGTCAAGTACATGTTAATGCAGATTTTATTAGAAAAACTTTTTTTTATTAGTTTAAGCGACTTCATGTCTTCAGATGAAACATCAACAATTACCTAGGAAATAGTTTCATAGAACAATTTAACCCTCATAAGCAAACTCTTAGTGTCCAAATTGACATCATATTTCAATAAAGCCGTTGTTTCATATAATAGCTCTGTTCAAACAAAAAATAAAGCTTTTTTAAGCAATAACGTTCCCCTAAAGTAATAACTATAAATAAAAGCACAAATTAACCTAAAGTAAACAATTTTATGTATCCCCAAAATTACCCCAAAAATATTGAAATTAAGTTTTTTCATATAAGTTTTTTTTTTTAATTTTTCAAATGAGTTCTTCGGTTTCTTCTCTTTCTTCTTGTAATTTACAACAAATGTCTCCTAACAGAGCATCTAGTTCTTTACCACTATACCAGTGCTCGAGTCTCACCGTCGTCTGATCGAAACGTTCGCCACGCTCATCAACTACTGACCAATTGTTGGTGATTGCTGACCGATTTTTGTGCTCTAGATGCTTTGTTAGGAGACATTTGTTGAAGCTTGCTTACAAGAAAAATCGTATAGGAAGATACTTGATTTTATAACTTTTGGGGTTATTTTGGGTACCCATAAAATTGATTACTTTGGGTAATAAAAACTGAACTTATTTATTTCGTTTTAGAAGTTTTTTGACTTTGCTTCTACATTATTTTTTGTTTTTGTTTTTTTTTTTAACTTAAGACAACACATTCGGAGCAAACTTAAATCATTTGAAAGCTCTGGTTCATACCAAGTCACAATATAATTATATTTAAATGTTTTGTGGTTAAGATAGGCAAAACAAATATTTTTGCAGATTATGCATAACTATTTTATAGACGGCTAAAGACTTCGAATATACTTCAATGCGGCCGCGGGGGGTATTTTAGCTTCGGTACCCTGCTGAAGCTCCATTCCTTACTAGTTTTTAACCGACTTCAAAAAGGAGGAGGTTCTCAAGTTCGTCGGTTTCTCTGTTTCTCTGTTTTTTTTTTTTTTTTTTTTTTTTTTTAAATGTATGTACATCGATAACTCCTAAACCATATGCCTGATTGCCATCATTTTTGGGGAACAGATAGATATGATAAGCATGGAGGTGCCCGTAAAAAAGTGGGCGGTATTCGATAGCTGGGCGTGGCAATAATAGATCTCGCAATATTAAATACTACTGTATCTCGAATAATATTGACACTAGGGTACTGCAATTTAGTGTAGGGGTAGGCACAAGTATCACAAATTACGGGCAAGAAAATGGGCGTAATTCGACAAATGGGCGTGGCAATATTAGAAAAAGAGTATATCTCGAATAATATTGATGCTAGAGTACTGCAATTTAGTATAGGGGTGGGCATTATTATTACAAACTGTCGTCAATAAAGTGGGCGTTATTCGACAAATGGGCGTGGCAGTATTATAAAAACACTGTATCTCGAATAATATGGACACTAGGGTACTGAAATTAAATGTAGTAGTAGGCACAGTTAATACAAATTACGGTCAAGAAAATGGACGTTTCTTGACAAATGGGCGTGGCAATATTAGAAAAAGAGTATATCTCGAATAATATTGATGCTATAGTACTGCAATTTAGTATAAGGGTAGGCATTAATATTAGAAATTATGGCCAATAAAGTGGGCGTTATTCGACAAATGGGCGTGGCAATATTATAAAAACACTTTATCTCGAATAATATGGACATTAGGGTACTGAAATTTAGTGTAGTGGTAGGCACAATTATTACAAATTGCCGTCAACAAAATGGGCGTTATTTGATAAATGGGCGTGGCAATATTAAAAAAAGAGTATATCTCGAATAATAGTTATACTATGGTACTGCAATTTGGTATAGGGGTAGGCATTATTAGTAAAAATTACGGTGAAGAAAGTGGGCGGAGTTCGACCACTGGGCGTGGCAATATTAGAAAAACAGTGTATCTCGAATAATATTGACACTAGAGCACTGAAATTTATTGTAGTACAGGGGTAGGCAGAATTATTAAATATAATGGTCAATAAAGTAGGCGTTATTCTATAAATGGGAGTGGCAATACTAGATAAACATTATCGCAGTTAATATTGACGCTGGGGTACTAAAATAAAGTACAGGGGTAGGCACAATTATTGGAAATAACGCTCCAGAAAGTGGGCGCTTATAAAACAAAGGGGCGTGGCAATATTTGAAAAACACTATATTTCGAATAATATTGACACTAGGGCAATAAAACTCGTTACAAGAATGGGTATAATAATTTCAAAATATTTGACATCTAATTTAAATTTAAGAGGCAGATATTTGAAATAACCAACAAACTTTCAGATTTTAATAGAACAAATTTTTTCGGAACAATTTTATTTATGTTGTTTATACACTTTTTTCGAAAATTTATCATATTCTCTAAAAAGAAAGAAATAAAAATCTTTAAAAAAAAAAACAACCGACTACAAAATCAGTACAAAGTAAAAAATAATTTTAAAAATACTTTTCCTTTTAAATTTCTTGGTCATATTTGATAATTTATTTAAACATATTATTATATATGAAATCTTATTATCTTAATTTTTTTCTTATTTGTTTTATCATAAATATATTAATTTCTTGATGAATACAAATGCTTTGAAGTTGGCGCTTCTGATTAAAAGTCTGATTATATTAGCGCCAACCTTAAAAGCTTTTTTATTCATCAAGAAATTAATATATTTGTGAAAATAAAACAAATAAGAAAAAAATTAAGATAAGAAGATTTCATATATAATAATATGTTTAAATAAATTATCAAATATGACCAAGAAATTTAAAGGAAAAATATTTTTAAGATTATTTTTTACTTTGTAGTGATTTTGTAGTCGGTTGTTTTTTTTTTTTAAAATTTTTTAATGAACATTTCCTGTACCAGACAAAAGAATACATTGTTATAAAATCACAGCACGTATTTTTAACAATATTATTGAATTGTCTTAATTTTTCTGATGTCTAGGAGTGCAGCTGTTTCTCCCATTTACCCCCTTCGCTACACCCTTGAAGCTATATATATTATTTACTTTGACAAATCTTTTGGGCAAAACGATAATTATAATAACCTGAAAATTTGCTATCTTGGCAAATTATGCATTACTACCAATGTTTATTTTTTGTTCTTTTTTATTTTTTACAGTTTTTTGATTCAATTTCATTAGGATGAGTCTCGCGCGCAGCAGACCCAATGCTTCTTCGCCTAATAATTACAAAAATTGATTCAGTTTTATATAATGTAACAAAAAAATTTACAAATTTAAAAAAGTTTTCGCTTTGACATATGTAATCAGAATTCTTAAAAAAGCATTTAATTTAAAATCCAGAAACTAGTACAAAACAAAAAAAAAAAAAATGTGTGGCAAGAAGTTAAGCAGTCAATAGATGTTGAAGAAAAAAAACAAACGATGCCACAAAGGTATATAATTTACACTTCAAGCTCTTCAACTGAAAGTAGTTTGTAATGACATACAAAACAACAGACGGACAGATAAATAGAAAAACCAACAGACTAAGGGGCAGACAGATTTACTGTCAATAAAATAGGCAGTCAGACAGACGGCTAAAAGGCGGATAGATAAGCAAACGATATACGTTGGTTGCACTGTGCTGTCTATCTCGAAACGACATATAACGCAAATATAAATAAAAATTCATTTATATTACTGCCCCTGCTGTTGCAAATACTTGTAGCATGAATACAGTAGCAACAACAACAGCAGCAGCAGCATCAACATCAAACAACAACAACAACAACAACAACAACAACTTTGGCAGCAACATTTGCAAATAAGTGAAAAAAGTCAAGTTAAGTGAATTGAGTACCAAGATCACAAAATAAACCAAACCGCAGCAACGATGAAACGAGTAGTGAGCCAAATACAATAACAATAATAGCAACAACAATATCAACAAAAACAGTAACAGCAGTAACATCAACAGCAGCGCAGCAGCAGCAGCAAAAGAAATTGCCGCATGCGAAGTGTTTCGCTTTGAGAAAGCAGGTGTATCCACCATTCTTCAGTTACCCACGACTCGGTCAAGACGCGCTCAAAATCACGTCGCGTAAATAATTTTTTTTTTATTTACTTTTTTTGTTTTCTAAACGAATTTTTTAAGCTTTAAATAAAAAAAATTATAAAAAATAATTTTCCAATCAAATTAAAATAAAAGTGAATTTTTTTGCGTTACGAAGGATCTGACATTATATTGCAAAGGATCAAAAAAATGTTGATTGCTTTTAAATAAATCAAAATAAAAAAAAAAAAAAAAACTTATTAAAACTAAGCATAAAATTAATCAGCACGTATTATACGCTTGTAACACGCTCAGCGTGCTTTCGATTTTGTTCTTCGTTGCACTTTTGCACTTTGGTGCATCTTCAACATTTACACCAGCTGCTGCTACTGCTGCTGCGACCTCAACGACGACGATAATGCTAACGCTATAACGCTAACGTGTGACCCACTTAGTTGGTATTTTCTTGTTTTACGCGCGTGGCTTTTCACTGCAGGAATGCTTTCAAGGAATAACTCATAGATACACTACAAGAACTCATAGATACAATTAAGCTCATAGTGGAGTATTTGTGCGTAAAATTGTGTTTGTGCGCATTTAATTTAATACACTTTATTTCTGATTGTTTTTTTTTTTGCCATACATAAACGTGCTAAACTGTGGTGTCCAGCGTGCGGTTTTTAGTGTTGTTGTTATTCGCTAGCTCATTCATTCGTATTGACTTTAATGTGTCGCGGCTAAGATACTTTTTTTATATTGCTTCGCATCCGCAGACGTGTTAATGTGTTGTAGTGTTTGTCATTAATTTATTAATTAAACGTTTTTTGCTGCTGCTCCTGCACAATTTTTTCTTTAATCTGCTGTTCAGCTGCTGCAACTTCAAATCACTCGGTCAATCAGTCAATCAGTTAAGCAGCTAAGTCAGTCAAGTCAGCCTTTCTTTGTTTGCCAGTGGGGCAGATCTGGTGACAATTGTTGACAACTTTTTTGTCGCGATTTGTTGCAATTATTGCTGTTGGCGCAGCATTTATTGTTACTTCTTGTTGATCGTGCATTCGTTGTGAAAGGCGTTTTGTGAATTAACTGACTCACTTGTCTATGGTTGCAGATTTTTTTACTAGCGGAATAAAAATAACATAATATTTGGATTTTTACTTAAAGGTATGTGAAGAATTCTTAAAACGATATTTTAGTGCTGAAAAGGCTAAAGGTTGACATTATGAACTCTTAACTCTAAACTTGTTATTTAAATTTATTTGTTAATTGTAAATAAAAACTTTGATATTATTCATTTCATTAAAAAAAATTATTTTGAATGCTTTCAAAGTAACTGATATATGTTTTTATAAAATGTTAATCTTGAGAATATTTAACAATTTTAAGAAATAATTTTAGGCACAGACGAAACGAAGGAACTTTTTGATTTACAAAATTTATAAAAAAATTTATTTTAAAAAAATTTTACGAGGTCTTAGGAATGAGGCACAACAAGAATAGTTATTGTCGTAGGAACATGAAATTTAGCCTGTGTTATTATTTCATAAATATAAAACTCTACAGAAATTTTATCAAAATCAGGCACGCTATTCGCGCACTTCCCATATAAAACGCCAAATAAAAGTGCAATAACTCGAGTTGTAGTAGTTGTAGGAAACGAAATTTAGTTGTTTAGTATTAACTTTATACACTTATGCATCATATAATTATATCATCACGATCGGACATTTTCTTCGTCTACTTCCCATACAAAATGAACAATATATGATGCATATTATTAAATAAAAATCAGTTTTTATTTTTAATATATAGGCTTATTCAAATTTAACATAAATCTTAAGATGCGACAAAATTACGGAGAAAATTATTGACTGTCATTAGAGTAGTCTGCAGAGCCTCTTGACACAAAATCAGAGAAATCTAGAAATTGAGAAATCGATTGTGTCATCATTCGTATCAAGATCTTCATCGATTTTATTGGCATGCTTTTTTTATTTTTCAATGCTTTTCTTTGATATTAAAGGATCTGACGAAACCACAGATCCAACGAAAATTCATTGCATAGCTCTCTATAGTTTTTACGAGCATTATTAAATGTCATTTTTCTAAAATCTTTATGACTTGCTTCTAAAGCTTCTTCAAAACACATTCCTATTGGTAAATGAAAGATATTATTTATTTCAGATCCATGAAAAAGCATTTTATGTACTGTCGTCTTCTTAATGAATTTACTGCTAGATAATGTCCATAAAACCAAATTGAATTTTTTTACTATATTTCACTATCAACTTTTAAAACGCTAGCGGATAATTGCCCAACAGGAAAGCGAGCGCTCTATTAGCGCATCTGAAGCGCTCCAAAAAAACAGAAGAGCGCTTCATTCTCCTTGTGTGTAGCGCATTTTTTAACATAGTCATGTCTTCAGATGTACGCGTTCCGCTCCCGCTGTAGAAAATATGAAATCGTAGCGAGAGCCGAGCGCTTTCATCTCCTTGTTTTCGACATAAAAACATAGCAAGAACCGGGCGCTATACGTAAATATTTAAAATTTTTAAAACAAAACAAAAAACAATCACCCAGCCACGGGTTTGAACCCGGGCATCTCGCTTACAAAGCTAGCACCCCAACCAGTATGCCATGGCCACTATAATTTAGGTGTACAATTTGGTTTATAATAACAGAAAAACTTATAAGCAACTTTTTAAAACAAAACAAAAACGAAAAATAATCGCCGCCATCCAGGTTTGAACCGGGGCATTTCGATTACAAGGCAAACACGTCAACCATTCTGCCACATATCAATTGAAAAAAATCGTTTCTTGATAACAAATAACAGCAAGTTTGATAAAATAAAGCAAATTTTGTTTATTCACGTGAAACCATTAAATGAATTTTAAAAATATTTGAAATAATTTTTTTTTTTTGACATTAATATCTAATACTTTCTTTTCATGTGCAACGTTATCGTTATGGAAAGTGTTACAAATATATTGCTATACAAACAGCACTACTTGCAAGGAGAATGAAGCGCTCTTTATGTGCATACAAGTAATGCGCATTGAAATTTTTTGTTGGGTTGTAATTGGAGAATAATTTTCAGGCTGTGTTCCCAACGTTTGAGATACCATACCCAGTCTTCACTCTATTGACAATCGAGACAATCTTTTCCTTGAATTATCTTTGTACTCTTTCCTTATTCTCTTTTAATATTTTAGGTTTTTCTTTCTTAGATCTTTTCTGGGACATTTCTTGGTTTCCGCCCACATTTTAAAGTCATTGAGTCAACATTCAAACGATTTTATAACAGCATGCAGTCATTAGTGATATTTTAAATTTTAACTTCTCACTTCCGCAATGCTTGAAAGCTATTCATATCGGAAGGTTGAGCACCACAGAGACAACATCAATTTTTAAGTTTTTTATCTGACTGTGAAAAATGAAAAATAAAAAATAAATTCTTTCTTCTTTGACAATAATATTAGGATTCCTTCATTTGCCGAAGGCTAGGGCCAAATTTCTTCCACTGTACCCCACTGCGAACGCACATATGCGCTATGCAAAAACAAAAAATAAAACATGTACCCACAACACACACGCATTCACATCAGCAAAAAAAAAACATAAAAATATTCCTCGGCCCGGCGTGGGTATCGAACTCCCACCCCATCGATTAATACATTACCTACCAATTCAAAAATCTTCACCACGCAGAGTCATTGAATCAATATTAAGTATAACTAATCATTCCATTTATCCTCCTTGTGGAAGGAACATTCTCCTTTTTAAGGCAAAAATTTCGAAAGCTTTCGAACCTCGATTTTCACCTTGAATCCTCTTTTTATTCTCCAGCCATCCTCCTTTCATTTCCAAATTATAACACACATTTTTCAACAATGTTCAACAAATTCAATAATAGCCCGAACAAATTGAGCGCAACAAGCGACGAGCTCTAATTGTCAATTTTAATTTACATGTATTTCTTATTGGATGCATTTTTTGGTACTTTCGTACCAAATTATACCACAATTATATTTGTTCATCAAAACGCATCCGGATATGCTTTGCCAATTCAACGAAATTGAAATATAATGTGGCAAACGATGAACAAACAGTTGACGAAGATGAATTTGAAGAAATGCACTTGAAATAAGATATTCACAATGTATTTCGTATTCAATTCTCTAACAAAAATTACATTTAAAAATACTTTTCTTCGTTAAATATTGATCTTCCTTTTACCCTCCCTTTGAAATAAAAAACCTCCTTTTTGGCAAAATTTGGAAGCAAAATCCTCCTTTTTGACAAAATTGAGATGGGATGGTTAAGTATAACTGAAGCTATGTTGCAGTGGATCACAAGAATTAATTAATAGCTAGAGTATGATGACATCTTGTAGCAAGTAGCTTAGCAGCTATCCAAAAAACAAAAACTAACAAAAATGTTGCTTCTACTAGCTACAAGATGTCATCATCCTCTAACTATTAGAGAATATTGTGATATGCTGCAACATAGCTTCAGTTATACATAATATTACTGAACTATGCGTAACAAAGGTGCTTTGTTTGGCGGTTAGTGTATAGAACTATCAATCGATGCGGTACGAGTTCGATTCAAACGGCAGGCCAAAAAATATTTTTAATATTTAATATTAAAACATTTTCTTGTTTTGAGATTTCACTCAACCAAATCACAGAACGAAACTTAATGTTAAGAAAAAATAACATTGGTTTCATTTTAACATATCTGATTTCTTCCCATTTCTCGTAAAATGTAATTGCGATGGTTGTATTTGATTTTAATAATGCGAGTATCTGAGAATCATTTTAAAATAGTATTTTTTCAAATTTGTCGAACACTTCTCACGTTATAAAATCAGCGAAATGAAATAAAAAACATGTTTCTTAGAAAAACATTAGAGAGATTGATGTTTTTTGATTCTTAATTTTGATATCATGCTTTGACGTATTTTTGAAGAAGAAACCAAAAAGGTGAAATTAAAAATCTACTCAAATGAACTCAAATTGTGTTTAATTATTTGCCGACTACATTTTTCTAGCTTTTCCATAAATAATTTAATACGAACGAGTATTTTATAATTTTGACAATTTTTTTAATGATTCAATCAAAAAGTTAAAAATTATAGAAAATCGGTAATTCAGAGCTTCTCTTGGCTAAAGTAAAATGAATATCGTAAAACCCTTTCAGAATTCACTTATTTGGAATATTCTGAACATATCCTGATATTATTTTTTCTTAAATAAAGAAGTCAAAATATTATATTTTGTTCGACTCATTACATTGAGTATCTCATCATTAAAGATACTTTAACATTTTTTTTGATAAAAATTGTTTCTTTAGTCCAGCTTTTTTTCATTTTTAGAGCCTTTCAAGCTATTTTCAGCTATATAATTATAACGCTACTTTCAATACATGGAATGGCGCTACATTCCATACTAGTTATGTGTAACGCAGCAAAAAGTTCTGCGCTGATACACCAACTCAAGCGTATTTTAGTGTATCAGCGAAATGCGTTAACGAAATTGCGTCTTGATATAAAAAGTGGTTTAATACTAGAAGATAATGGATTCCACAATCCGAAAACATTTCATTAAATAAAGTTTTAAGTTTTAAAGCATAAAAAATTATGCAAGAAAATGGAACTTTCAAGGCATTAACAAGGTATTTCAAGTAAAGCTTAGATTATTACCTTGAAAAATAACTTCAAATATTTTGGTGAAATTGTTATCAGGGTCATATCCATATACATATCCATATCCATATTCATATCCATATCCATATCCATATCCATATCCATATCCATATCCATATCCATATCCATATCCATATCCATATCCATATCCATATCCATATCCATATCCATATCCATATCCATATCCATATCCATATCCATATCCATATCCATATCCATATCCATATCCATATCCATATCCATATCCATATCCATATCCATATCCATATCCATATCCATATCCATATCCATATCCATATCCATATCCATATCCATATCCATATCCATATCCATATCCATATCCATATCCATATCCATATCCATATCCATATCCATATCCATATCCATATCCATATCCATATCCATATCCATATCCATATCCATATCCATATCCATATCCATATCCATATCCATATCCATATCCATATCCATATCCATATCCATATCCATATCCATATCCATATCCATATCCATATCCATATCCATATCCATATCCATATCCATATCCATATCCATATCCATATCCATATCCATATCCATATCCATATCCATATCCATATCCATATCCATATCCATATCCATATCCATATCCATATCCATATCCATATCCATATCCATATCCATATCCATATCCATATCCATATCCATATCCATATCCATATCCATATCCATATCCATATCCATATCCATATCCATATCCATATCCATATCCATATCCATATCCATATCCATATCCATATCCATATCCATATCCATATCCATATCCATATCCATATCCATATCCATATCCATATCCATATCCATATCCATATCCACATCCACATCCATATCCATATCCATATCCATATCCATATCCATATCCATATCCATATCCATATCCATATCCATATCCATATCCATATCCATATCCATATCCATATCCATATCCATATGAGCGTGTTGACACTTGTTAAAGATGTTATGCAGTTTGAAAACCAGAGAGAATAATATTCATTTATCCCTCTAAAAATAATTTTTTATAGTATTTTTTTTAACTCCTCGAAAACAGAAACATAAAAACACATTCACAAATGAATCTTATTAATTTTTATGCCAAAGAGAATTTCACTTTCGATTCAGTGTTGTATTTTTTTATTGGTAAGAGTTTTCTGTTGATAAAAAAAAGATTTAAGATACGAACTTCATTCGTCCATTATAAAACAGCATAAATGTTAAGTAATAAAAAAATGCGTGGGAATGTTTACATAACGTTACCAGACCTGTTCAATAGAAGCAAAACAAAATTGTCGAGCCTACTAAATTCTGCTGTAAATTCAACAGCAATAAATCACTATTGTAAGAAATCTTTAAACTTAAAGCCGTGTACGTATGCACAAGCAACAATAAAAAAACAAAATGCATCAAAAACTCTCTAAACGCAAATACTGCACATATTTAAAAACAAAACAATGAAAAGACAAACAACTTCATAAACTTCTTTAAATATTATTATAATTTATTTGTTTACTTAACAATTTTTTTCACTATTCTTCTTTCTACAAAATTTCATTAATTTATTTGGTAACTTTAATTTATGATGATGCTGCTGCTATAGCTGCTGTTGCTGTGTTATTAATTGAAGTCATTAAATAAAGGTGTTAATAAAATTAAAAGCCTCAGTCATCGTATCATGTAAACCACCTGTAGCTTTGAGTTTGTTTATCAAGTTAAAAGAGCTTAACTACACTTAAGCGCTTGTCCAACAAATTCATTTAGCTGTGGCGTTTTTTTTTTTTTTTTGAATAATGGTCGCCGGTGAAAAGCGTCAATATACACATACTACTTTGCAGGAATTGCTTACTCATAAAGATTTTTTTTATTTTTATTATTTTTTTTATTGTTGATATGATGTTGGTTGGTGGGATTCAAAAATGTTTGCAGAGAAATTACTTGCGGTACAACATTGAACTCTGGCATTGTTTTTGGCAACTAGATAGAAGTCCATCACAATAACAATATCTGTCAATTATTCAAAGTGTGCATAGCTGTGGGTGTTGCTATTTGTTGGTGCTGCTGTACTTGTTATTATAGTGTGTTTTTGTGTTATTTTTGGTGTGACTGAGCATTGAATTGTGAGACGAATTATTTTATTTTTTAATGAAATCTTATGAGAGAAAAAGTGTTTCAAATGTTTTTTAATATAAATTTTGTACCCATTTGTTTAACATTATAAAGTTGATAGTTTGAAAATTTCACTGCAAAGATTAGATACTCAAAAGGTTACTTATAATGAATAATAACTTTTTTGTAAAATAAAAAAAATTTAAATTTTATATTGAGAAATCCTTAAATACATTTAGAAAAGTGACATGCTTCAGTGTGTAAATAAAAATGAAGAGTATTTATTTTAAATTAACATATCTATAAACATGCATCAAAATAGTATAAAACCTTGTACAAAAATTTGTCAAAAATATGCCCCATGTTGCAGCTGAAATATCTCATGGAAATAAACTTTGTACAAATCCATTAAGGGAGAATTCCAATTTTCATAATTTTTTTGAATAGAAATCACTTTATTTGGAGATACGAGATTTCGTGCATTCCAACAGAGACTGATTTTTTGTAATTTAACTCGGTCATTTCTAATGTTATAATTGAAAATCTTAACTTGAGTAAAAATCGTCTTGAATACCTAATTTTAATGTTTCTTTTAATAAAGCTTTATATAAGGAATTATACTTGAGTAAAAAACTTCTTGAATACTTTCATAAATGTATCACTAAATAACGCTTTATATAAGTAATTATGCAAGCAAATGGTATTTTCAAGGCTTTTACAATGATCTTTAAAGCAAAGCTTGGATAATTACTTTTATACAAGGCTTTTTCGAGTTGAGCATGAATTACTTCAGATATTAATGTGAAATTTTCTATCTGGGCCATATCCATATCCATATCCCCTATATGCAAACCCGTACCTATATGCATATTCATATCCATATCCATGTTGATAACCATATTCATATCCATATCCATATCCATGTCCATATCCATATCCATATCCATATCCATATTCATATCCATATCCATATCCATATCCATATCCATATCCATATCCATATCCATATCCATATCCATATCCATATCCATATCCATATCCATATCCATATCCATATCCATATCCATATCCATATCCATATCCATATCCATATCCATATCCATATCCATATCCATATCCATATCCATATCCATATCCATATCCATATCCATATCCATATCCATATCCATATCCATATCCATATCCATATCCATATCCATATCCATATCCATATCCATATCCATATCCATATCCATATCCATATCCATATCCATATCCATATCCATATCCATATCCATATCCATATCCATATCCATATCCATATCCATATCCATATCCATATCCATATCCATATCCATATCCATATCCATATCCATATCCATATCCATATCCATATCCATATCCATATCCATATCCATATCCATATCCATATCCATATCCATATCCATATCCATATCCATATCCATATCCATATCCATATCCATATCCATATCCATATCCATATCCATATCCATATCCATATCCATATCCATATCCATATCCATATCCATATCCATATCCATATCCATATCCATATCCATATCCATATCCATATCCATATCCATATCCATATCCATATCCATATCCATATCCATATCCATATCCATATCCATATCCATATCCATATCCATATCCATATCCATATCCATATCCATATCCATATCCATATCCATATCCATATCCATATCCATATCCATATCCATATCCATATCCATATCCATATCCATATCCATATCCATATCCATATCCATATCCATATCCATATCCATATCCATATCCATATCCATATTCATATCCATATCCATATCCATATCCATATCCATATCCATATCCATATCCATATCCATATCCATATCCATATCCATATCCATATCCATATCCATATCCATATCCATATCCATATCCATATCCATATCCATATCCATATCCATATCCATATCCATATCCATATCCATATCCATATCCATATCCATATCCATATCCATATCCATATCCATATCCATATCCATATCCATATTCATATCCATATCCATATCCATATCCGTATCCGTATCCGTATCCATATCCATATTCATATTCATATTCATATTCATGTTCATATTCATATTCATATTCATATTCATATTCATATTCATATTCATATTCATATTCATATTCATATTCATATTCATATTCATATTCATATTCATATTCATATTCATATTCATATTCATATTCATATTCATATTCATATTCATATTCATATTCATATTCATATTCATATTCATATTCATATTCATATTCATATTCATATTCATATTCATATTCATATTCATATTCATATTCATATTCATATTCATATTCATATTCATATTCATATTCATATTCATATTCATATTCATATTCATATTCATATTCATATTCATATTCATATTCATATTCATATTCATATTCATATCCATATCCATATTCATATCCATATCCATATTCATACCGATATCCATATCCATATCTATATCATTGATATACTGGGAGGCCTAAAATATTTTGGGTTCAATATGTGGAATTGATTGTAGAATACAGACAAGCTATTGTTTCAATAAAGGCATAAAAGTTAGCATTTCAAAATCATCCCGAAATCAATAAAATTATCAAATACTAAGCCAAAAGTTGGAATTTTGTGCCAGTGTGCTATTATCAATTATCCCGATATTAATATATTTGGACTATTCTGACAATTTGTGAATTCAATTAAATTATCCAGTAGGTGGATTTCTAAAATGTTGCGGATTATAATCGTTTTCGTGCCATATTCATCTGAATTCAATTTGTTGTACTAATTTTCTATATAGTTTTTAAAATATTTTAATAAACTTATTATTGATCAACACTTTTATTTTAAAATCAAATTTATTAGGAAAAAAGTAATTATTGAAATGTTTTCGTTTTATCTTTATAAAAATTTAATAACAAAAACTAGTAATTTTTAAGATAAAGTTCCATAACTAAACTTATGCAATTAAAAAAAACTAATGCAATTAGCCACTTTTAATATTTTGACTTAGCAATTTTTTTTTCATAGGAATAAACCAAACTCTTTTTTCTGATTGAAAAATTTTTTTAGTTTGTGTGTTGTAGTTTATCTCAATTTTAAGTAAAAGTTAGCATAAATAAAGTAGAAAACTGGTTATGGCATCAATTTACTATAAATTAAACTAAATTTGTCTGCGATTTCTTAAAGATAATTACCTAGAAAATATTGTCACGAAAGGCTATTTAAAATTATAGCTACTTTTGAATGAGAGAATAAAGCAGGGATTAGATCTGCAGATTAACAGATTAAGGGGCTGATCTAAATTCTGATCTGTTTTTACATTATTTTTTGGTTTTTTTATTAATATATGTAACTTGGGGCCGAATTGCCGCTTGCGTGAACGCACAACTTGTCACGGAATCGTATTTGATTCGTCACTGAATTGCATTTAATTAACGCAATTTTACGTAACGAGTTGTACTTTCACGGAACGGACGATTTTATACTGAAAACTAGAAAGCCAGAATTTGTTGAAAATTAACTAAAATTGAAGCGAAAGAAACAAGAACAACTATCCAGAAACTGACGAAACGCATTTTAACAGCTGTTTTCGCACATAAATCCCCCTTTTCATAGATCAGGACATCTATTTTTTGGCACCTAGGCCACCCTTTCATACACCAGGTCACCTATGTCTATCATCGGTTTTAAAATTCAAACTATTTTCGGAGGTGTGACTACTATCGAAGTGTGCACAAGGCAGGTGAAGTGCTGATTATGAAACTATGTATAAAATTGAGAGAAAAATAATAAACCGATTTTCATGATCTACATTTTATTTTAAAGCTTATAAAATTATCTTGTAAGGACGTTTTCATAAAAATTTTGGGAAAAAATTAATATTACTATTATATTTCGGTTAAAGTAAGCAACATTTTCTGGCAGAAAACAATTTACATAGGTTCAATTTTACATTATCAATTCTTATTAATTTTTAAGGTTCACCTACAGGAGAATTTATAAAATATAAATTATTTTTTTTGCAGATTAAAAGTACGGATAGGATAGTATACAAAGCTGCAAAATATGCTCTAAAATAAATTAAATAAAAAGTTGTAAGCTTTTTTTGCTGTATCTTAATTGTTACAATGTTAAAAATATCTGTCGATCGTCATTTTATATTTAGTAGTAGATTCTGCGTTTTTGATCATTGGCATTGTCAGGCCCAATACTTCATTTTAAAATTCAATTAGTGGTCATCTGCAAAGTCAAAATTGAAGTCTCCACTTAGTATCATAGATTTAAAATCAAATTTATCGGTTAATCTTTTAAAATATCTTTAAAATTTCTTCTCAAGACACCTACCCGCTATCAGCCACCCTTCTGGTGGTCTCCATACAAAACTCAAAAAAATTTAATATAGTTCATAACACTCTTGAATTGACCCCTAGTGGGGTAAAATATATGTGCTGTTCCTATTATTATTTGCCTTTCAACATTTCTTCTAAGCACACCTACCCACTATTCGCCATCTTTCTAGGGGTCCCCATACAAAAATCCCAAAAACGTTGGTGTTTTTTGCTTGTCTGGTAGCCAAATCAGAAATCCAGGAGTTAATAGTGCTAACGTTAACAGTAATGGCATTAACAGTGATGACGATATAACACTGCTGACGTTAATATTGCTGACGTAAACAATGCTAAAGCTAATTCATAACTTTTACCCCTACCAAAAAGTACTTAATGCATCTAAAGAAGTTTTCACTTCAAAAATGTACAATTTACTGCTGTACAACGTTTTATAAATCATAAAAAATAAATGGATTCTTCATGCTTTAAAAAAAGGTATAAATTTAAGTGTTTTATTCATTTGAAGTATAAAATAGGTAATAAACTAATGCAATAAAAAAACAATACCATTTTTCTCTAAAAGCTGTCAAACACAAAGTCAAATCCTGCCAAAGACTATCTCAATAAAGTAATTTTTGATACTGTGCAAAAATCATAGAAATAAAATGTTTTCTTTATGTTTGTTTTGGTTGATGCTTAAAACGAGTTCGTGTCTTAAGTCTTTTGTTTTGCACTACAAATAACGATGCTTAGCATTTGACATGACATGATTTTTCGTGCATTTTCATTTCATTTAATATATTTTTACAACAACTTAAGGTCACAATTTCACTTACAACAACAACAACAAAAACGACTAAAATAAATCATAACATTACAAACTGCATAACAAAAAATTATTCATTGTCAAGTTTTACATCTCTTTTTTTGACCCACTTCACTTAAGATCTATTAGCACTTTTTTTGATTGTTTTTTTTTTTTTTTTTGGTTTGGTGCTTCAATACACAAGCAGTGCCCAACAATAAACTATTTTGCACTAGAGAACAATTATAATCTAACTACATGCATGAGTTCAGTGCAGAGATGAAAGCAACACTTTCGTTGACAAACAAAAGAAATTTTTACTTATTTATGTGAAGTTAATAATAATAAAAAAACAAATAATTAACTGTTTAATCAGGCATTGATTACACAAAATAGCTGTTAATTGTTTAAACTGACAATTTCGATTAATTAGTGCATAGTTTGTTTTTTTTTTTTTTATTAAACATAGCATTAAAGCATGCGAAACAGCAGCTCAACTGAAGCAAAATACTCTTATTTTCGCTACCGCACAAAGTGTTGTTTACAATTTTTTTAATTTTTTTTCAGTTGCTCAGAGTAGTGTTATTTTTTTTATATATTTTTTTTTTTTTTAATTTCTTACTACTTTATACTCAATTTAAAGAAAGAAAAGAAATTCAATTTGTTAATTGCTTGAGACCATCGAGTAGAAGTAAAGCTCGTTAGTTGTAAATTATATCCATCTTTCCAATATTTTCATTTTAAAATAACTCGCAGACATTAGCGGAGTGAAAGATCACTAGCTAAATTAATAAAAAAATTAAAAAAAAAAAAATCATTAACTTTTGCTCAATCAGTTAAAAATGTTAAATCAATAGAAACTATTTAATGCCACTTAAAAGTACATTAAAATTCAATACATTGTGTGTGTGTGTGTGTGTAAATATAAAAGTAAATAAATCTATATAAATATAACAAACAAAAGCTAAAATGCTTTCACTTCTCTTATAAATGTTGTTTTATTTTCTTTTTATTAAACTTTTGTGTTTTTTTTTCTCTACTTGCAGCGCACATAACGTGACTAAGAACCTAAGATGCGCAAAATGAGGATCAAAAATATTTGGCTGACGATCGCAATCTTCCTTTCACTTCAGGTAAGTTTAATTATTTATTTGGTCTGGTTTGAATTGAAGTCACTCGAGGAGTCATGCATGTGATGTCAGGTTGACATACCGCCAAGTGTCAGTGCTGTTGATTAGAGTGATTAGAGAGGTTTAATAATTGTATTTTTTTATATCTTAGAAACCATAAGCAATGAAAGTAAAATGTTTCAAATTTTTTCACAAATGCAAAATAAGGAATGAGTTTCTCTTGCAGTAAATTTTTAAAATATTTCCATAGGTATTATATGAGCCAAAAATATTTAATTAAAAACAGTTAACTTTTTAAGAAATTGAAAAGTAAACTTGGTCTTGTAATAGTTTTGGTTAAAAGCGTACAATGCGTGACAAAAGACAACATATTTTTGTATTTTTTTTTTTTGAAAAGACTTACATTTTTATAAGAGTTTAACTTTTTTGTCAATCTGAGATACAATCCATTTACTAGGAAAAGTATCCAAATCGTTGCATTAGCATTAATTTAAAATTAGGCTCAGCTCTACATTATCGATTGTGGCGGCCGTGGGGTAGTGGATAGAGTGTGTGACTCTTACGCCAGAGAACCCAGGTTCGATTCCTCCATCTGACACAGAAAATTTTTTCAATTGAATTAATTTTTCTGTTCGGCCGTCACCTCTCTGCAGACAATGGCAAACCTCAGAGAGTAAAAGCTGCCGTGAAAAGCTTCTTGAGGACATAAGCCGTTCGGAGTCGGCGTAAAACATGTAGGTCCAGTTCTTGATCATTTGTGTGCAAACATTTCACATCACACACAACACAATTGATCATAAGAAGCTCGGTCAAAGTCCTTTCAAGGGCTGAGATGGCCATTTCGTTTTTTCTTTTTTTTTTTTTTTACTTTAAGCATGCGTTGGAAAAAGGGATCACCCCGTGTTCAATAGTCAAGATATGTTATAATGAAAGGAAGGATTCTTGTCTTTGCAAAATCGAACAAAGTATTGATTTTATCAACATGTTTAAACATAGTCATTAGATTACTGTGCTTTGAAACTAAGCAAATCGTTCTTTCTCTCTCTAATAAAATGTTGAAGTATCCAAAATCAAGACATTTTTTCTAAAACATTTGAGCTCAACCCTTTAATGTGAAATCCTTGAATTTTGAGCACGCAAGTTCCAGTGAAGAACTCTACAAGAGTGAATTGGTTTTTTTAGGCCAACGCAACTCTTTTCTCTAATTCTCTAATGATGGGCTTAGTGCTACCAGATTTTGATGAAAAAATTCCCCTTTTTTGCATACAAAATAATTACTTTTCCCGACTTTTTATCCAGTTTCCACCACCCCCCCCCCTGTTTTTTAATTTGTACACAAAAGTTCTTTATAAAAATAGCTCTTTTAAAGCCTGGTTCTACAAGGTCAATTTAAATGACAACAATCACTGATGTCAGTAGTCATCTTGATCATATGACTTCAAATGCGTTTTCATAACAACCCAAAAACTGACATAAAATCGAATAAATTTATATGTCAGTTTATTGCCAGTTTATATGTCAGTTTATTCACTTTTGATGTCATTTGCGAAATGCCATCGCTTGAGTTATGCTTTTTTCTATCAACAAATTTGAAAATATTTTATATATTTCGCAAGCAATGAAACGAAATAAAGTTTAAATCAATTTTTGGGCAAAAACTGACACAAAATGCCAAAATTTTTAACTGAAAACTGTCCTTAACTGACCTCTTTTATTTACTGACAGGCTTAATAAAACATTTTGACCGATTCAATTTCACTATATTAAAAAAATATATTATATCAATATCTGAGAGAACCTTACTTTGTAATTAGAAGTTTTATAAAAGTTTGAATGAAAACTCAATTCAACAGTGATGGAAAAAATTGTGTTACTCTTTGCCATCTCCCCGATTAGTATCAATTTTGTAGGTTTTTTAGGAATCATCGAATAGGGAAAAAGTAAGCAATTTTCTAAAGTTAATAGCTTGGGCCCTGTATTAGATATAAACTTACATTTTTTTAAAAAATTTGTACATTCTTGATGATTGAAAAAAAAAAAAAAATAAAAAAATAGTTTTCATAATTTGTATGAGTTATAGATACATATACATATTTGACACATATACATATTTGTATGAGTTAAATTTGTACATCCTTGATGATTGAAAAAATAAAAAAAAATAGTTTTCATAATTTGTATGAGTTATAGATACAAAGTCAGAAATCCGGTGTTCATATGGCGGAAAGTCAGTCTCAGGAATGGCTGTTCCAATTTTGATGAACCTTGTTTTATTTTCTTTATTAACATAATTTCTAAGACAACCTACCAAAAACTCTTGAAAAAATTCAAAAAACTGAATTAGCAAATGTAAGAGATCTAAAAATGTGGTCGATTTTTGTTTTTTAATATTGTTTAATTTTGGGCGGAAGTCATCCCTCTTTATGCATTTTGTTTTTATTATTTTGTTTCAGACGTCCCATGCCAGAGAACACTTCACTTTGGCGCCATCTATAACTCATACAAATTTTGAAAATTATTTTTTTTTTTTTAATCTTCAAGGATGTACAATTTTTTTTTGAATAAAATTTAAGTTAATATCTAATAAGGTGCCTAAGTTATTAACTTTAGAAAATTACTTACTTCTTTCCCTATTCGAAACTGTAATGATACCTGAACTGAAGCAGTCTATTGCTAGTTTTAGTGACTATGAGTGAAAGGCACAAAAAATATTCGGAACAATTTTTATAAAACATAGCTTCCGAATCAAAGTATTATAAACACTTGTGCGAAGTTCCTGAACTTTTCCTGATAGTAGATTCGTAAAACCAAAAATATTTCTTAGAAATCTTTATTCCATATTAAGGCAGTTAATATTTCGATTAAGAAATATTACGTGTGAGAAGAGTTGACTTTTTTAACCAATGATAATTTCTTTTTTCAATCAAATTGGTTCTACATGCATAAAATTAAAAATTTTAAGGCTTCCTTATCATATGGGAAGTCAAATCTTCTTAAATGAATAAATAGGTATATTTTGGTTTGAAAAAATGTTTTAAAAAATTTAAAAATCGGATAATAACTAGCTCTTAATTTTCCCTGTTTTGATCCCTGTTTTCCCCATCATTCCGTTTTGGACGAAAAATCTCGAAAAACGGGGAATATTTCGCCATCTGGCAGTTCTGGATGGGCTTGCTTCTCGAGTAATGCTCTTTTAGACACCGACAGTAGCTTTAAAAAAAATTCAAAGCCTGATTATTTTTATAGTTGGAAAAAAGTATTTTTGCTCTTTTTTTTAAAGATGATTTTTTTTTTTATAGTATTTTTGAATTACCATATTCACAGTAGTGAGTAACTGGTAATACTAGTAAGTAACTGTGCACCTTTTGTATGAACTTTCCCAAACTATCACTGATTCTTTTTGAAGTGAAAACTTCTTTAGGCGCGTTGAACACTTTGTGGCAGGGGTAAAAGTTTCGAATTGACGTTAACACTGTTAACATCAGCAATGTTATTTAGCCACCACTGTAGTTGTCATCACTGCTAGCGTAAGCACTGTTATGGGTTGCACTGTTAATGGCTGCATTTTTGATTCAGCTACCACGCAAGTATAAAACGGTAACTTTTTTGTATGGGGACTTCAACAAACGTGGCAGATTGGGACAGATGTTTGGAAAAGAAATATTGTAAGGCAAAAATAATACGACGAGCTCCTATATTTGACCCGACAAGAGTCAGTTCGGGGAGATATAAACAATAATCAACATTTTTTGAGTATTTGTATGGGGACCGCCAGAAGGGTGACAAATAGGGGTTCTGTGTGTTCAGAAGAAATGTGGAAGGGTAAAAAATAATAGGACCAGCTCATATATTTGACCTCACTAAGGAGTCAATTAGAGAGTGATATGAACTTTTATTGACAGTTTTTGAGTTTCTTTTATGGGGACTCCAGAAGACTCGCAGATAGGTGTTATGTGTGTTCAGGAAAAGTGTTGGGGGGAAAAAATAATAAAGCCAGCTCATATATTTAACCCCTCTAGGGCTCAATTTGGTAGAGATTTTTTATATTCTAATATTAATAAACTCGATAAAAGATTTAACGAAAAATCTGACGATATACTTTTGATACTAAGTGAAGACTTCAATGGGTTAACAATGAGAATGAAAACTCATTAAATTATTTTTTAATGAAACCTGTTAATATAACCTAAACTAAAAAAAGCTTAACTTAAATCATAAAATTCGTATAAATGCCGGAAATAATGTGAGATGCTTTTCACCAGCGCCCAAAATGAGAAACTTGATTTAAAAGAAGAAGATAAAAACCATCTAAAGGTCAATACCGCAATATTATCCCACAGTTTCACTTTTCAATAGCTTTCGACACTCTTATTTTTATTCACCGCTACTTTTCATATATAAATGCAGCCAATAATTTGATAACAGAAAATTGAAAAAGCAAAGTCATAAAAAAAATGCATCACAACAAAGAGTTAATGTGAAAATATTACGAATAAACAAGAGACAGCAGCAGACAGCGTGTCCTGTATAAATAGTCTGCCACCCCCTCTCCCCGTCTCCCACACTCCACAAAAGTCTTCGCAAGGAAGCTGTTAGTGTGCCGATGAAGCTGCCGATAATGATGAGCTTGAAAGATATTCAGCGGCAGCACATTATGTTCTGAGTGCAGCTTACTTTCTCCCAACTTTGCAGTCGAATTTTCATGGATTTTTTTTATTTGTTATTTTTTCGTTTTTTGTTTTTAGTTTATTTTGTGGTCTTAACATGTTTTCCTATGAGGTCAACAATGCAATAAAGACATAAGATCGGCAGCATTGAGTGGTTTGTATTCATGAGCTATTATTAGGCTGTGGCATTTACGTCGAAGCCACTTGCTTCCAGATTTTCACTGACAAAGTTGGTCAGACTGTCAAATAATCAACTAACAGTCTAGGCTGTTTTTGTTTAGAGACGCAGACGTGGATTTTTTGTAGACAAACTGTCTTGAAGCGAAATTTTGTCAGTTCAATAGTTTGCACTATGAGACATAATAGCACAACTCGAGCACATCACAGCACAATTCTTAAATTTATAAAAGATTCACATTATAAAGATTTTGCGCATTATAATTGTTTCTTTGGAAATAATTTCTATTCCAGTGTGGCACATAAAAGCACGTACTCCTTCTTTTGTTTTTGCTAAGTTTTTTGTGCACTTTCTTTTGAAGATTTTTAAATTGTCCCTTGATTGACCCAATTTTGTTCATTCGAACAGCATAAGAAATGAGTTTCTTAATTAAAGCAGTCGTCGATCGGTGAAATTGCAAATCCAATACACAGCCCTAAATACAGATCGATATTATTTAAATTAATTGCATTTCTTAAAAGCAAGAATGGCGATTTCTCAAAAATTTTTCCATTGCGTTTTTGTAACTTGTTTCTTTTTTTTTTTTTTTGAATATGTGTGCATTTTTGTTGGGCGGCTTGTTTGTTTATCTGTCTACACACTTGGTGAACGCATAAAATAGGCCGAGATCACGTGGTTTTTCTGGTCTCAACAACTGCTATGCGACACTGCTTCGTCGTCTTCTTCTTTGGCTTTGTAGAGCGCCGCGCATGCGCAGTATTATGCATTTGTGTCATGTGATCCGCGCTGCTGTAAGTTGCACGCACAATTTTGCGATCGTCTTCGATTTCTTTGGCTATTAATTCAAAGCATCATTACCATTTCTCCACTGCCGCTATTGCAGTTGTTGTTGTTGTTGATGTTGGACTTGTTTAACATGTACATAAATTTGGCATTTTAGAATCTGCGCCTGCTCACGCTTTGCTGCAAGTTTTTGAAACCAGTTTGCTTTTGGAGGCCCGACAAGTTTTTCACTTTTCACATGCTATTCGGCTACACGGCTAGTCGGCTGCAGGAATGGTATTTTGGCCACTTCTTCGGCCGGAAGATAAAAATACGCGGAATTGGATTTGGTCGTTGCTGTTCATTTGATAATGTTGTAAGAGAAAGTTGTTTATGCGTATCTCTTTATATTTCTCACTCCCTTTCTCTCTCTCTTTGACGTTACCATTGGAAAAGCGGGAAGCGATCTTGTCAGCATTGATTGCTCTTGATCGCTTGGTTCTTTGGTATGTTAATGGCTGGTGTTGGCTTTCTTTAAATTTGACGCTACGCTGGCAGTTATTGACAATGGCCACCTAGCTACTTGAGCTACTTGGCTGTCTACCTGCACGTTGCACTCAAAGTGGGCGTCAAGTGCTGTTACGTTGATTTATTGATTTTACTATGGAGTTAAATGCATGACTTTATAATGAGCTTAAAGGAATTCCATGCTGTAGTTAACGCATTATTTATAGCCAAATAAAAATTAACGTGTGAGAAATGCATATTAAGGCTATATTTAACCATATATTTTCAAAATGTATATGTGTACAGAGAAACTTTTTAATTTTTTTAACTTTAATAAACTAAATGAACTTGTTTAATAACAAATTTAACACGAACACATACTAACTGCTTATTTTTTTACTGTTGAATGTCAAATTTTCGCGGCAATTAAATGTGCGGTCATATTGTTGCCAGCGAAATTTTGACATTTTAACTCTCCACACATGGTTGTGAACTTGGCTACACTGAACAAATTTTTTTCCATCAACAGCGTACTACCTAGCGAAAAATAATTCCGCTGCATGTTCGCTGTCAAAAAGCTCAATGTACTTCTTATGGAAATTTTGTTATCGTTTCTACAGCATACTGAGCTTTAAGTTATGCAGATCTTAAACAATCCGAAAACCTTTATGAATAACGATGTGTTGTTTAAAGCTTGTTTAAAGTTACGAAGCCTCTTAAATGAGATTATAAATAAGGCAGTTAGTGTTTAAAAATAACTAAAAAAAAAGCGATTACTCGAATGTATTTGAAGCTTCTTCACACTTTATATCGAAGAATCTTATGCTTCATTAATGATACTTAATTTCATTTAACACGGAACCATTATATATGTTTCGTTTTCTTAATTTATTTCTCATTGCCTTACTCTGCTTCACCTTCTCACCACCCAGTCCACATCGAAGCTGTAAATATGGTTAAAGAAAGTTTTATCACAGCATAACATATGAGTCTGTGTGTATTTATCATTCAAGCCACAATCGCACTACTTGGCTCAATTTTACGACTTACTGGCAGCTACTGCATACATAGCATCAACAAGTTGATAACTTATGGTGGCTAGAAGAGTAGCTAGTTAAGAAAAAAAAAGCAAAAATAAAGTGTCTCCAATTTAGACTACCTGTCAACCCGGCTTTAAGTAAAGCCTAGGTTTTGTCTATGTGTGACAGTAAAACTTATTGGAATTGTGTCACTTGGCCACTGCTGAACGTGGTCAGCTTTGTTGATGCATTGAGAGTGTAGTTTAAGTGTAGCCTTGAAAAAAATCATTGCTATTTTAAGTACGTTTAAATAAAAGGTTAAATAAAAACAAAGTTGTTGGCAGCGAAGATGATCATAAAAAAAGCGAAATGATCTATTTTGCTCATATTTTTTTATTTTTCTTTTTGAACTCATTTATTTATGGTTTATTGGTGAGCAGATAAAAGTAGTCTACGAACAATAAAATTAAAACACTTATTATAATATCTTTTCTATTGTTTTATGCATACTTGGAACAGTAACAAATAAAAAATATTAAAATAAAATAAAGATAAAAAAACACAGGTGCGTCGTTGGACACACGAGAGAAGCGAAGCTTTTTCGCAGTTTCATACACACAGAAGAAACAGTGTAAAATTATAAAATGTTCGGGTATAATTTGCCTAATAAGACCTTCGGCCAGAATGGGTTATCTAAGTATTTTTTTTAATACCACAAAGGGAATTTAGGCAATCGCATTATTTTGCCATTAGATAATACTAGTGTAGATTTCCTATGACCTTTGCATCTCTTTGTTGTTCTCTTAGTATTTCTTTTTTTTTTATCTTTTCAGGTTTGTTTAACACCTATTTCACTTTTTTTATTTTTCTGTTTTTAATCAACTTAATTTTTATTTAATATCAACTCATCAATTGTGTTGCGTGGTTCCCGCTGTGGGACACTAAACAGTTTTATGTTCTACTTGTTTCGTCAGTGTAACGAATAAATTGCTGCGAAATACATGCACGTTGTTACAAATGAGTAAAGAGTAAGAGTAGCAATGAGAGAAAAGATTGTAAGAAATCCAATTTGTTTTTGCCCAAGTATCTTTGGCATTTTATACAATTTTGGCATGGCCAAGTTGACAAAAAACTTATGAAATTTGCACAAATTTCTTAGGCTTCATACAAAAATAGTTACCCAAGTCATTTAAAGTAAAACGCCGTAGGTATTTTTCTGTGTGTAGATTTGATAATTTAATGTTTTTTTTTAAATATCTTAAATTCAAAAATTTAAAGAAACATTAAATAAATTAAAAAAACACTCGTTAATATTCACAGCAGTAAATTTTATGACATTTCATTATTATTTTATTTATTTTATTATATGTTAGTCATTGTTAAAACAAAACCATGTACTAACAGCACAAGCGCATTCATAAAAAAAAAAAATATATTATTTTTTCGCCCACCGTAAGGATCGATCCCATGACCCATTTACTAATAAATATGCACTCTTTCCACCGAGTTTCGATGTTGATTTAATATTAAATATATAACTTCAGCTATGTTAACAGTTGTTAACAGATGGCGTTACCAAATTGAGGATGATGACCAGTGTTATCACTTGAAAATTTTAGATAATGGTTGGTTGAGTCTAAAATGATCGGTGAATTATAAAAAACGTTGGAATATATATTTCTTCTTAAGGAAAAATTCGACTGAAGTCCCACAGCAAAACAAATCATAAGAAGTATACCATAAAGAACGTTTTTCCACGCTGAATTAGTTTTATTGTAAATAATTCTCATATAATGTTCTTAAAACAGTACTAAAATAAAATATGAAATGCAATTATAAATAATATATTATATGTAATAAAATTTCTAAAATTTTAATTATAATGCAGTAATTTTTATATAAATATATTAAAAAGTGATAGATTTAAAAAAAATTCAATTAGTGATAGAAACCAAAAAAGTGCCAGATTTACCACAATTGTGGAAAAGTGGCAATACTGATGATTCTTGTAGAAAGTGGTTTAGCAGCTACCCAAACCATAAAAATCATTTAATCAACTGTTGTAGCAAGTGGCTTAGCAGCTACCTAAACCACACAAATACATTAATAGATTATTGGATGTGCTGCAACATAGCTTTAATTGCAAATAATACTAAATCAATGCTGCTGCATAAAGAAGGTATATATAAAACTCCGATCGGGGCCTGACTGGTACGAATCCCCACGGCAGGCGAAGAAATGTTTTTTTATATTTGATATATGAAATTGTCTTGTTGTAAAAAACGCAGAAACAGAAACCTTATGAAATTCTAAGAAAAAATCTGTCTAAAATTTTTCAGATTTCACTCCAAGCAAATCAAAGAACGAAGCGTAAAAAGCTTCGCTTCAAAAATAATGTAAAAATAAAAATCCCATTTAAATAAATGCAAGACTAAAAGTAATTATAAAATAGTCAAAGGAAATAGCATAAAATAAAAAAATAAGAAAATAGTTTAAAAAAATAAAATAGTTGCATTAATAAATAAAATATTAATAATACAATATTAGCAAAAATATATATGACAGCAATATAAACAAATATTAAAATTTATAAAAATAAAAAACAAACAAAAATGAAAATGAGAATTAAACAAAAATACAAAATTAATATAAAAATAAAAAAAAATATAATAAAGTACCAAAGCAAATAAAATTCAAAATAATAATGAAATAAATTTTTATTTTTATAAAAAATTTTATAAAAAACAAAATAAAATTAAAAATAAATAAAACAAAAATAGTCAGTGAGGGGACTAACTACAGAAGGTCAAACTATCAAGCTATGAAAAACGTAAAACTATGAAATAATTTCATTTTTATTTAATTTAATTTAATGTAATAGGCTTTTGATAACTGAAGTAAGAAACAAAAATTATTGAATGGAATTTCTTTAAGTATTGTGTAAAAACCGCATTAATCGTCGTTTTATATTTAGTAGTACTGAATTTTCGATCTTTGGAAATAGTATTGTTTCATTCAAAAATTCAATAAGTAGTACATTTTTTTATCATCTGCAAAGTAAAAAATGAAGTATCCTCTTAGTATCATAGGTACATCTTCCAACTTTTTATAGAACCTTTTTTCGAGAATTTTAGACTCTTCTTTTGAAAAAATCATCAAATTTTCTAATTAAAAAATCTCTCCCGAACATACCCCTAGAGGGGTCAAGCATATGAACTGTCCTATTATTTTTAACCTTTCAATATTTCCCTTAGACACACCTAACTCCTGCCTACCACACTTCTGGGGGTCCCTATACAAAAAATATAGAAACTGACGAATTTAGTTAATATCTCTTCCGAGTTGACCCAAAGAGGGGTAAAATATATGAACTGGTCCTTGCTTGCTTCCAGATTTTCACTGACAAAGTTGGTCAGACTGTCAAATAATCAACTAGCAGTCTAGGCTGTTTTTGTTTAGAGACGCAGATGTGGATTTTTTGTAGACAAACTGTCTTGAAGCGAAATTTTGTCAGTTCAATAGTTTGCACTATGAGAAATTATAGCACAACTCGAGCACATCACAGCACAATTCTAAAATTTATTAAAGATTCACATTATAATGATTTTGCTCATTATAATTGCATCTTTAGAAATAATATCTATTCCAGTGTGGCACATAAAAGCACGTATTGAGCAGAACACAGCACATACTCCTATTTTTTGTTTTTGCTAAGTTTTTCGTGCACTTTCTTTAGAAGATTTTTAAATTGTCCCTTGATTGACCCAATTTTGTTCATTCGGACAGCATAAGAAATGAGTTTCTTATGCAGTCGTTAAAGCAGTCGTCGATCGGTGAAATTGCAAATCCAAAACACAGCCCTAAATACAGATCGATATTATTTAAATTAATTGCATTTCTAAAAAGCAAGAATGGTGATTTCTCAAAAGTTTTCCTATTTTTTTGTATCTTTCAACATTTCTTCAAGCTCAACTAACCCCTTTCTGGCACCTATTTTGGGGCCCCCATTCAAAAACATAATACTGTGGATTTAGATTTTAGTTCTATTTTTTAACCCTTTAACAATTATTTCAAACACCCCTAACCCCTACCTGCCACCTTTCTGGGAATCTCCATACAAAAACTGTCGATTATAGTCCATATCTCTCCCGAATTGATCCCTAGTGGGGTCAAATATATGAGCTGGGGCCCTACTCTGTATTGCGATGCGTCAATGAATGCGATACGAAAATGAAATTTGATGCATACACAAATCCGTACAATCAAATCAAATTTGCGAATTTTTTTTGTCGCATCGCAATAGAGAGTAGGGCCCCTGGTCTAATTATTTTCTACCCTTGAACATTTCTTCTGAATGTAGAGTATGTATGGCTTTATAATGAAGATAGAAGTTTTTACGCTTATCACGAAAAGATCTGTCGTAATGAAACAGTTGGTGTTTTAACCCACCAATCCGCTATATTTGTTGGCTAAGAAGCCTCGCTTTATTTTAGTCGGCTTAGACCGCCACCGTTCTACAGGTGCCCATACAAAAAAACACAAAAACGTTGTTATACTTTCTGCTTGCCTGGTAGCGGAATCAGAAATGCAGGCATTAACAGTGCAAGCCTTAACAGTGCTAACGTTAACAGTGATGGCATTAACAGTGTTGATGATATAACATTGCTAACGTTAACATTAGGTTAGGTTAGGTTAGGCTACCTGCCTCGTGCGCTAAGGTCACTATAGGAGCCTTGTGATACCATTTAATCTTATTTAACCTGGTGTTAAAGGAGTCCTGTCTCCGTTGAAGCATCCCATGGATTTAATGAATCTGTCGATTTTCTTTGGATCTATCTTGGGAATTGAAGCGAGGGAGTGAAGGAGGGTTCGATTGATGGAATGTAGTCTCCTTCCACTTAGAGCGGGGTAGTGGCAGAGAAAGTGTTTTACGGTTTCCTCCTCCTCAGCATCTCTGTAGCTTCTGCAGAAGATGTTGGATGTGTGCACTCCTATCAAGCAGTGTCCGGTGGGTACTCCTACCAGAACAGGGAGATTTGGTCTTCCGAGTCCCAGTAGGTAGGATGTGCGTTTGTTGTGGTAGGAAGGCCAGGTTAGTCTGTTTGTGGCGCAGAGGACTAGGATATTTCACTGCTCATTGAACTGGTGCAGCGTGTTTCGCCTGCATTGAAGTTTAAAAGTGGCTAAGAGTATAACCAACCCTATCCTTTCCAGAAAGGATAACAGCGGTTATACCCCTCCTAGCCAGTTCGTCAGCTTTGCAATTGCCTTCTATGTCACGGTGCCCAGGCACCCATACAAGGTGGATCCTAAATTGCTCAGCCATCTCGTTAAGAGATTTGCGGCATGCAGCAAGAGATTTAGAGTTTTGGGTATAGGACCATAATGCTTTTAGCGTCGCTTGACTATCTGAAAAGTTATATACAGAGGTGCTCAGCTGCTTAAGGTGCTGTGCTGCTTCTTTGGTGGCCTAGGCCTTCGTTTGTTAAGCGCTGCAATGATCGGGTAGTAGAAAGGATGGTCTCAGTCCCCAGGTCTGGCCAAAAGATACCCCTACCCACTCGCCCTTCGAGCTTAGAGCCTTCAGTAAATATGTTTAGGGCCCCCTCCATATAGTCAGGCCTGTTTTCTCATTCCTGTCGTGTAGGAATGCACACGTTGTATTTTTTGGCACAGATAACCTATGGTGTACAGTAGTCTGTGTTGGAAGAAATAGTGGCAGAGGCCAGTATTTCCACATGTCCATTACCAGCTCCGCACTAGAATCCAGACTCCTTTAGCCTCAAAGCTGTGATAGTAGCTCCTTGAATGGCAATTAAGTCTAAGGGAGGTAAATGCAGGATGCCACATGTAAACTACTTACAAATGAGCTATCCCTAAATAAAGCCAACATTAGATGGTCAACGGGAAGCACATGCCATACAGTGCGTCAAGTTTGGCCAAAAATCACCCTAAAACGCTCAAAAGAGCTGATAACCCTGAGAAGGGATCATATCAGTACTATGATAGGTATCCTAACAGGACACTACCTAATAGGTAATCATGCACGAAGATTAAACATCCTCCACAACGACTTCTGCAGAAGCTGCAGAGATGAAGAGGAGGAGGAGTCTACAAAACATCTTCTCTGCACTTGCCGAGCGCTAGCTAAAAATCGCCACCGTCACTTAGGTAAATGGTTCTATAAAGATCTCGATGATCTCTCAGAGCCTTCAGTCTACCGAATCCTTAGCTTTGTCAACAGCTCAAACTGGTTTAAATAGAGAGGAAAATTAACCCAATGGTATCACAATGGGCCTCATTGGCCTAAGTGTGTCTCAAAGGAGACAGCCGCTTCAACCTAACCTAACCTAAGTGCAGGATGATGCATAAAGCACCAGTAGGAGTAGGTCGCAAGGTCCCTGTTATGCATAGCTCTCTACTTATTTGTACTTTGAGGAGCTTGTTTAGTACAGAAGACTTACGAATAGCCGGCCACCAGACCATTACTCCTTGGACTAGAATTGGGCAGATGATCACAGTGAAAGTCCAGAGGACTACAATGGAAGAGAGTCCCCATTTCTTGGCTATTGATTTTTTACATGCGATGTGTACTATGTTTGCCTTCTTGATGCGTTGCTCAGTGTTCTCGTTCCCTAGAAGTTTCCTGTCTGGGATTGCTGCCAAAAACTTGACGCTGTTGCTGAAGTTAAGCCTGACGTTGTTAAGATTCGGAGGTTTTAATTTAGGGATTTTGTACCTTCTGATAAAGAGAACCAGTTTCGTCTTTGCCGGGCTCACGCTGAGCCCACAAGTTCCAGTCCAGCTGGATAGCGACCAAAACACGACCTCCACGAGGTTGCAGAGTGTTTGCGAAAATTTACCACGCATGATGATAGAGACGTCATCCGCGTACGCTATCACATTAGTTACATTAACATTGCAGACATTAACAGTGTTGATGCGAATTCTAACTCTTACATAAGTTGTCTCTTCAATAAAATTACAAAGAAAAAGAAATGCTTAAAAAAATATACTGCAAAATGTTATCGTACAATTATTATCTTCATTTGACTCATATCTTTCCATTTCTCTCTTGCAGATCGCCATTGCCGAGGAAGTTGATGGGGTCAAGACGATAGTTGGCAATGAAGATCTTTCCGATCTAGACAATGAAGTCGATCAGGTAGCACTCGAATCGGAACAAGAGCCACAACAGCATCAGCAGCAACAGCAACAACAGCAGCAACAACAACAGCAAAAAGTGCTCTACCAACATAATTTGCCGCAGCCACAACCAGGACCGGGTCGCAGTAAGTTTCTCCCTGACGCTTAAATACTACAAAATTTATCTGTAACTTCTCCTTATTTTTAGTTGCTCATCTAACAGGCAATTTGCAGAGTATACCATTGAGCTTGGGTCAACCTTTTGGACCGCCACCACCACCCTCTCAGCTGGCTTATCAGGGTCCACCACCTCCATTGCCCCAACAGCGCCCATCCCAAGGGCATGGCCCTCAACATGCGCCCCAACAGGTGCATGCGCCGCAAGTATTGCCTGACTTGAGTATCGGTGGTTCAAACAACAACGAAGTCTGGGCCTCACCGGTGCAAGATATGCCTAAGATCATCTCCTTGGATGTGAAGTGCGAAAAGAACGGCATGAAAGTATTCGTGCAGTTCGACAAACCATTCTATGGCATCGTCTTCTCCAAGGGTCACTACAGCAACATGAACTGCGTGCATCTACCTTCGGGTCTGGGGCGCACTTCGGCCACCTTTGATATTGGACTACACGAATGCGGCACTTCGGGCAACACCGAGAATGGACTCTACGGCTATGGTCATGAATCTGGGTCGGGCACCTACTTTGAGAACATTATCGTATTGCAGTACGATCCTCAGGTGCAGGAAGTCTGGGATCAGGCACGCAAGCTCCGTTGCACCTGGCACGACCAGTATGAGAAGAGTGTCACTTTCCGGCCATTCCCCGTCGATATGTTGGATGTGGTACGCGCGGACTTTGCCGGTGATAACGTTGGCTGTTGGATGCAGATACAGGTGGGCAAAGGTCCATGGGCCTCCGAAGTATCTGGCCTGGTGAAGATCGGCCAAACAATGACCATGGTGTTGGCCATTAAGGACGATGACTCCAAGTTCGATATGTTGGTGCGTAACTGTGTGGCACATGACGGCAAACGCGCACCCATACAATTGGTGGATCAACGTGGTTGCGTTACCCGACCCAAGCTTATGTCACGTTTCACCAAGATCAAGAACTTTGGTGCCTCTGCCTCAGTGTTGTCCTATGCGCATTTCCAGGCCTTCAAGTTCCCCGATTCCATGGAAGTGCATTTCCAGTGCACCATACAAATCTGTCGCTACCAATGCCCCGACCAATGCTCCGACCCGAATCTGCAGGAGGTGCATCATCTACAGGTAGGCCCCGAGTCCCAGTATGGACCTCCACAACTACATGTTGACTCATACCATGTAAGCGGCTCCATTGGAAAGCGACGTGATGAACGACGTGTGCAACAGCGTCGGGCACGTGCTGTTGATCCTGAGCAGGAAGTGGGTCTGAATCGTATAATCAAGGTAGTCTCCTCAGGTGATCTGACCTTCGCCATTGAGGAGAACAATAATAACGGTTCAGCTGCTGTGCCACAGACGATGGTCTTTCCAGCGCGTGAGGATGGCTTGATTTGCATGACCACGCCCGGATTTGCGATAACCTTGATTATGTTGCTGGGCATTTTGGTCACCTCGTGTCTGATTTCGGCTTTTCTCTATGTGCGCTTACGACCTTTTTCCACATTTGCGGAGAAGGAACGGGCGGTTGCCTATACAAATCCCCAGCTGGCCGGTGCGCTTCCAGTTATACAGATTCCTTCACCACCACCGCCGGGACAGAAGGGAGTGATGCCAAAAAATGCTCGAAATATGTCATGAACTTAGATGGCGAGAGAGAGAGAGAGAGAGAGAGAGTGGAGAAGAGATAGTGTAAAATGACTTGTCAGCCGTGTTGTTGAGATGTTTAATTTCTTTGAGTCTTGATCGTCTTTGACGTCGTCGTAATCTTCTTTCTGCTCCTTTTAAGCTAGCTTTAAGTATGTCGTCTCTAAGCTTTTTTGTTAAAGTGTAGCTAATTTTTAAAGTATGCTTTGAATATCCGATTTTTGTTTTTAGAAATTGTAATCGGTTTCGTAATCGGGTATCTTATGGGTGGAAGTCTAGTTAAACTTTTAAACGTTATTTTTCTGGTGCTGAACCATGTTCAAGTTCCAGCGTAGCAGCTTTTTCAAAATAGAAACTATTGATATTCGCCCCCATTGTGCAATTCGGTTATCAGTATTCACTCTCGTAAGAACAGTAACAATAACAACAACAACAACAACTCAATAGACCTCCATTATTTAAAAAGAAAATAGCATAATTTTTTAATTCCGTACAATTTCAGCTTTGTCTACCTCGTTGGCTCCTACCAAGAATTATAACGACTTCTTGAATAAAAATAAAAAAAAAAAAAACTTGCTTTAGAGCTCCAAATCTTGTTAAATGCCATTGTAACTCTATTTTTATTTATTTACTCGTATTGCTTTTTACTTTTTATTTTAATTCTTTAGTTAATTAAGACTTTGTAGACTTTATTTCACGTAGTCATTAAATATTTTAAGTTCTTTTTAAATAAATAATGAAAACATTAAATAAATAAAATCATCAATAATTATAATAATAATAGCAAAACTAAAAAAAAATATTTTGTAATAATATAATTTAAGTCTCTTTTTTAATCAATTCTCTTTGACTGAATCTTTAAGTTTATCTTATTTCAACAACGTGTATTAATTCTTTATAAATACATACATTATTTATGTGAATGTCTCTATTCAAATAAGATATTTTTATGTACACCTCTACAAATTGTTTTGATTAAATTGAATAAAGATGTTTTACAACACGCAGAGTTTTTTTTGATATTTCAGTGTATGTGGAAAAAATTCTTTAAGCCAGCGATAAAATTTTGTAGTATCTTACACGACTACAAATGCGGGTCTGAAATTTTTGTGGTTGAAATCCACATTTTTTCCATACAAAATTATTTTTTTCAACTTAAACACTTTTTTAACTATTTAAATCGACTTTTTAACCGAAATGAGGAGTTTATTAAGTTCGTAGATTTTTTTTATTTTTTGAGTGAAAACTTTTTTAGAGAGCAAAACTATAGATTCGGGTTTTCATCACGCTGTTAACGATATCATCATGCTGTTAGCGTAACAGAAATTATTGCTGTACAGCATTCCTTTTTAGAGATTACCTAGCAACGACCAAGCCGAAGACCGAAGCTATTACAGAATCGATTACTAGACCGATTACCAAAGCGATTACCAACTGATTACCAACCAATTACGGATCACCGAAGCGATTACCAACCGATTATCGAACCAATTACCGAAGCGATTATCTACCGATTATCGAACCAATTACCGATTACCGAAGCAATTACCAACCCATTACCGATTACCAATCAATTACCGATTACTGAATCAATTTCCAATTACCGAAGCGATTACTAACTGATTAATGAGCCAACTACCGATTACCCAACCAACATTAAAAAATAGTATATTATACATTCAATAACGCATAAATTGATAAAAAAGTTAAAAAAGTAGAACGCGTCTGATTTGCCGACTCTAGCTACTTTGGAAATTCATAATAGCTATATTATTTCATTCCTTTAAGTTTTCACTTCGGCCGGCAGTCCCCCACAGCCCATTTTTTTTTTTTTGTAATGTGTGTACATCGATAACTCCTATAGCCTGATTGCCGTATTTTTCTGTGAACAGAGAGAGAGAGAGAGAGACCATGAGCACAGAGGTACCCATATAAAAACTAGGTGGTACTCGAGAAAGGGCCGTTGCAATATAAGAAAAACACTGTATCTTGAATAATATTGATACTAGGGTACTAAAATTTACTACGGGGTTAAACACAATTATAAAAAATAACGGTCAAAAAAGTGGGTGTTAATCGACAAATGGGTGTGGCAATATTAGAAAAACATTGTATCTCAGTTAACATTGACACAAGGGCACTAAAATTCGGTACAAGAATTATAACAAAGCACGATCAAGAAAGTAGGCGGAATTCTACAAAGGGCGTTTTACTAAGCAAACAACACTGTATCTCGAATAATATTGACATTAGTGTACTAAAATTTGTTATAAGAATGGGTAAAATTATTACAACAAAACGATCAATAAAGTGTGCTGAATTCGACAAAGAGGCGTGTCACATGTTAAAAAACACTGTATCTCAGTTAATATTGACATAAGGGTACTAATATTTGGTACGCTGGTAGGTGGGTATGTAGAATTATTACAAAAGTGGGCGGGCTTACACATAGAATGGGACACTTAAAGAAAACTACTATATATCGGTTATTATTGATACTTGGGAACAGAAATTTGGTACAGGGCTAGGTAGATTATTATAAAATACAGATCAATAAAGTGGGTGGGATTGGAAAAAGGGCGTGACACTTTCCTCTGCTAGGAGATACTATCTTCAGGCTCAAAAAATCTACTGAATAATAGCTAACAACTTTTCTTCAACAGTCCTTAATTGTGTTTAACACTAGAGAAGGCGCGCCTCGCAGAGCATAATAGATTGTCGCATCATCATTATTATTTTAATGTTTCAAGAATTTGGTTTGAGTTCTAGTTAAAACAATATATTTATTCTTTGAACAAAAACATTCATAGAAAATAGAAACTACATTGATTTAAAAATAGCTTGAGCAAAATGCTCATAGCGGACCTTGTCCAGGGTTAAGTAGTTTGCTTATACACTTTTTTCGAAAATTTATCATATCCCAATAAACCACAAAACGAACTCGGATAAGTTTCGAATTAGTAACAAAACCGAGAACTCGGGTCACATATCTCTTATTATATTCGAGTTCGAGATGAATCCGAGAATTTTTAAAATAGCAAATACATTCTAATATAAAAATTCACATTCCTAAGAAGAGTAAAAATTAAAACAACATTCAAAATACAAATTACAAGTTTTTTATTCCATTGCTTTTAGGGCCAGTTTTTCAGTACGAGTTTAAACTTTAGTGCGCCCGCAACCTCGGAACCAATGGTATGATCAGGAGTGTCGCATTGCGACTGCAGTAAAAAACGCCGCATATAGAAAAACGCTGCAGTCAATTAAACCCAGTTTAACTCACTAAAATTGGACGTTTAAGCTCGGATTAGGCAAAGAAGAAACACATTATATGATAATTGAATTCAATTTAAATTCAACAAATGCTAAAATATCTAGTAAAACCGAGCTTGAACGTTCAATTTTAGTGAGTTAAGCTCAGTTTAATTTAACCAAAGTTTAAGCTCGTACTGAAAAACTGGTCCTTAAAGTATGAACGGAATAAATAAAAAAGTTGATTATAATATTTTTTTTTTGAGATTTCTTTGAGTTTTTTTTTGAGTACAAAATTGTATTTTTTTCTTTAACTTACGCTTAATTTCTTGTAAGAATTTTCATATTTTTATGCACTGAATTTATTGAATGTTCCAATATTTCGAACATCGTCTGCCAAATGTTGCAAGCAATGAATATTTTAGGTCAAAAAGCCGATTCCAAAACCACTACAAAGTAAAAAAGATTTTAAAATTTGATAATTTATTTATATTCCTATATTATTATATTGGAAATCTTATTATTTAAATTTTTTTTCTTATTTGTTTTATTATTATAAACATATTAATTTCTTTATGGATATCAAAGTATTGAAGTCGGCGCTTATCTTTGCCACACAATAATGATCTTGCTACCATCCCCGCACTATTTTACAAAGTATTTATTTGACGTTATGGTAATGTAGTAACGCTGTAGTAATTTTGACACTTCGAAGACGACAATGACGTTACACCACTTGCCAAATTTTTTATCAGCCCAATTCTGAATTAAATTTGGGGATTGGGAATTGAAAAAATTAGTTTTCATTTTTCAGAAAATTGACAATGATTGCAAATATAAAATTTAAAATTTTTTAAAAATTTGTCAAAAATACGAAAATTCCCTTTTTCAATTTCCAGGGAGATTTTATTGAGAATTGGGCAGTATTTGTATTTCTTCTGGAGGTGAGTTTGGTGAATATGTCTTAACGACATTGTTGCTCTTGTTGATGTCGTCGGTATAGAATTATTTCTATTATGACAGGTGACAAATATTGCTCTTTTTTCATTGCCCAAAGAGTATGTCAAAAGTTTTGTTCATTTAATAATTTGGCTTTGTGTGTGGGAAAGCTTTTTGTTGTGTCGCTTTCGATATAATCAAGTAGCCATCGATATGAGTACTTTTATCTCTTTTGTCATGCCGTAGGGACGTTGCCGTCATCAATGTGGTGCATGTTTTAAAATAGAAATAATTCTGTTCTAATAATTCTATTATTAAGTTTGTTTTACACTTTGTTTTTTTTTTTTTTTTGTTTTGACAAGTTTATTGTACCATATAGAGCAGTTCATAAGCAAAAATTTTCTTGTCGTCCGGAAGGGTCTGTATTCGAATTTTATTTCCTGAATGATTTAATTTTTGAAATAAAAGACATAATTGTTTTGTATTTTACGATGTATTCTGTATTTGTATTGATTTTCATATAGCAAAGTTTATGAATGTTATTACAAACAAGGAAAATTGAGTATGATTGATACAATCTAAAGTAAATTTTAAATTTTCTTAAGTTTTTTATATGAATTTTTTTAAGTAAGAATGAAGACTATTATCTATTTTCGTATTCTAAACATTTTGTAATACTTTCGCAAATATTAAACTTGGAAATGCATTTTAAGTATTCTAAATAGTTTTTTGGTGTTCTGTATTTTGATTTAAAAAAAAATATGGTGACCGTATGTAAGGCATGATTAAAAGTTTATTATTGATCATAAACACCCTTTATGCCGTTTATAAATATCAAGACTTTTGCATACTTTTGTAAGTCGATTTTAATCGTAGTGCCAATTTTATTTCGTGCCTATGCATATGCAAAAGTTTATAAGTAGCTTAACGCTAATATATTGAAAATTTGTTGCATAGCTTCAGGCTCAAAATACAGGATGCTTCAGTAAAAAACAAATTAAATGGAAGAATTTTTTTATTAACGCTTTTTTAATTAACTGTACTAATTTTTGTTCAAATAAACACAATACAATACAATACAATGCAATACAATACAATACAATACAATACAATACAATACAATACAATACAATACAATACAATACTAAAGCGTGGTTAAATTTTAAGGGCAGATGTTGAATGTGAACCACACCTAAACGTCAAGTTTTTTTCTCCATTTCATTTGACATTTCTCAATTTCAGACTAACTCAATTTGAACCTTAAAAAAATACACAATCGAGCAACGCCTTAAAGTTATTCAGGCTTATTATGAAAATGGGAGTTCAAATCAAAATGCATATCGTGCACTTCGTGATTTTTTCGGTCAATTTTTCACCTCAGTGGATTCGTCAATAAGCTGATAATCCAAGAGTGATTGTCGAAAAGCCAATGCACCCACAAAGAGTGAATGGTGAGTGAAACTGTGAATGGTGTTCGCTATCGTGAGATGATAACGAACTTTTTATGGTCCGAATTGGAAGATATGGATGTGGACGACATGTGGTTTCAACAGGACGGAGCCACTTGCCACCCAGCTAACGAAACAATGGCTCTTTTGCACGACAAATTCACTGGCCGTGTTATCTCACGTGGTGGTGATGTCAATTGGCCGCCAAGATCATGTGATTTGACACCGTTGGACTTCTTTCTTTGGAGTTATTTGAAAGAAAAGGTGTACGCTGATAAGTCAGCAACAATTCAAGAGCTAAAGGGTGGGATAATTCGGCACATTAACGGCATAAAACCTCACGTATGCCTGAGCGTCATCGAAAATTTGGATGGAGGTGTGCCGCCAAGGTCGCGGCGGTCATTTGGCTGATATTTTATTCCATACAGAATTGAACCATACCAATATTATCATAATAAAAAGAAATGACAATAATTTCTTAAATAATTTGTGGTTTATTCAAAATCAACATTGGCCCTTAAAATTTAACCACCCTTTATATCTTTTTGATTTCATGTCCAACAAATCTACTCTACACGAATAATTGTTATTCATAATACAATAATCAATCAAAATTTTATAATTTTTATCATTTGGCATCAAATTTCCTAAAGCCCGTATGATACTTCATTGTTTTTGTCCAATTTTGAAATCTTAAAATAAGTGGCGCTTGGGCAGGGCAGACATATTTTGTAAGAAAAGGATAAACGTTGCTACTTTTTTTATTTCTGGTGTTTTTAAGAAACAGCTGCATTTAATAAAGTAATATTAGCTACACACATCATATCCAATTTAGCATCCATTTTTCTTAAATAGTTTTGCTTACTCTAAAAATGTCAAATTAATTATTAACAGCAAAATATTTCATAGTAAATATTTGATCGAACCTTAACGACAAAAAAATTGAAAGAAACGTCAAAAACAATGCATTGAAATGCAGTCCGTCCCACATTTTTTTCTCCGATTCGTACTATATGCGTACTCACTCACACCAATTAAATCTATGCATTCATACTATTTGAACTGCTCTAGCTTAATTTTCAATGACAATATAATAAGCAATTTAATGAAGTATCATACAGGCTTAAGAGGTATAAGAAAATATTAAAAAAAATATATTTATATGTGCTTTAACTGATTTGGTTTTTATATATTTGAGTTCATAAAATTTTTTTTTAACAGCAATATCTGTTCATTACTCAAGGAAATCAAAACTGTGCTTAAAATGCATACAAAATTATTATGGAGAAAAACAATGTTAATTTTATCTATTGTATATTAATACTATACATTAATAGGTATATAATGAAAGTAAGTAATTCAAAAGTGAAAAATTATTTGCTTACGCCTATTTTCATTGTTGACGTCATGGTATATTTGTAAACACGTTGCATTGTAAACACATATATCTTGAGTATCTTTTGCTGTATGCTCTGGACAGTGCTGAAAACCATCATAGCGACGGGAAACTGACGGGGCTGTCACGTAGAGCTGTCTGAAAGTTGTAGGACTGCTTTCTTCCATTGTTAAGCTACTCAGCGTATTCTCGGCCAAAGTTGTCCTGGGGCGACCACGTTTTCGAGAACAGGTAGATTGTGACGACAACACTAAGAGCCCATCTGCAACATCATTACGGAATGCTTGAGTAGATCCATGCAATCTTTTGGTTTCAAATGATTATCTTTGCAATCTTTTATATATTCCAATCAGGAGTTGCATGCAGCAAGGTCAATGAAATGGTCAAAAATTTTAAGCGTCCACTTTTTTGATTTAATACAAATTCTATATAACGCAAGGAGGAAATCCATCTTATCAACACCCAACCATGTATTTATTGTATATAGAGACGATATTAGGTTGTGGAATTTCAATTCGCTCCTTTTGATCATAACATAATCGTGGTACTTTATTTATCTTTTCACCAAAAATTGATGACACAATGTTCACTATACCTCCATGGAGCCATTTTAAAACAATAACGTTATGGTTTATTTCAATGCGGTAATCGAAACTACTTCTACCATTTTTTTAAGATCTTTTTCGGATTGAAGTGGGACTTTTCCGATAATGTTGCTCCGCATTGTATCTGTTGACCAAATCCCCTTTTTTTGTAAATACAGCATTAAATTAAGGGTTGTGAAATAATTATCAAAGTAAAGTTTGAAGTTAGCTCCTTCTGGAATCGTTTTTGCAAGATGGATCACTATATCGGAACAAAAAACAAGCTTAGAGCCGGTCAAAATAGTGTTTTACCCTGGTAAAAAGTTTGAAATCGTGTATAATACCTGTTGAACTGCATAGACAAAATATTTGTACACCCTATTTTATGGGCTTTTTTGGCATATATTGTTTCAATGTAGTTTTCCCTTTGAAAGGAACCATCATTTCATCCACACATAAATTTTCCTCTTTTGGAATTGTATATATTTTTTCCAACAACGTCTTTACAAAATTTAAGGTTATTACGAATAGATTGAGTATGACTGTTGCTTGTCATACTCTGACGAATAGATGGAATTTCGGTGGCCTTTGACCGATACATCTCCAATCGCGGATAACTAATTGTACCGATCATAATTTCTAGCGTTATTAGCTGATATAATTCTTCCTTTGCTAAATTGGCTGAAGCGCCGTTACTTATAAGCGCAGCTTGGTTTGTAGCATCAACTACTTTACGAACAAAATCTTTTAACTTTATAATATTTTTTGGGATTTTCTGGCCAAGTAAAATTGTCAATTTTCTCAAAAGGAATACTTAATACATTACATTCTTGAGAACCTGGAGCCTCGACATTTTCAACATCAAGTTCTTCGGACTGGCCGTCCCTAGGTAACTTTTCTTCCAAAATTTTACTCACTTCTAAGTCTAAAACCTCGACATTATCAACTTCAAGATCTTCAATATTTACCTCGTATTGGCCATTTCGGGATAACTCTTCTAATAGAAAAGCAATTGTTTTCTTCAAATACTTCATATAAATCTTATAAGACGGCAATCTAATATAAATCTTCTGATTCTTCCAAATCGGATAAATCTGAATCATCAAAATTATTTAAAAATTTCTCAATTTTTATATCATTCATTTTTCTCGACATCGCGAATAATCTTCAAACAAAAAAGCACATTCGAACCAGAGAACTGCAAAACTCACTTTTTGCTTGATTAAATCATTCACTGGAATTCTTACTCAACTTAACTCATTGGTAGCTCAACTCAATACTCAACTTGAGTATTGGAGTTGAATAAAATAAAATGATACTGCTGGAGGCATCGTTTGTGTGACCTGATTGACGGATTGAATTCACATGTTTGAGTATGGGCGTTGAAGTGTATACGGATATGTGTTTCGCAAATGAGAACTTAAAGAAATAGTTAAATTTAGTTGTTTGCAGTTAATCGTTATAAAAACTTCACCCTTCTTCTTCTTGTTCTCTTTTTCTCTCTATCTCTGTCTGCACACGAACAAACTCATACGAGTTGATTTTTGCTTTTTGCGTTTCATTCTTGATGAAAATAATCGTTGTTGAGCCCAACGAACAAGCATGAAATATGTATCCGAAGACTTCCGTTGATTAAAATCACTGAGCCAACACGAAGCACATGGTTTGATTGAATTTAACTCAACAGCGAGTGTATGCATTCGAGCAAGTCTGATCGATTGAACGCAGAGGCATGATTTTTACAGTGTTGATTACGTATGAATATTTTTATGTGAGTTTTGCAGTTCTCTGATTCGAACTCGCCTGTTGAAAGTTAAATGAGCAGTATTAAGCACATGCATACATAGCAAATTGAATTAAATGCATGTGAAGCAAACAGATTTTAGCACCTATAAGTAGAATTAATGCCATATGGCATCATATGAAATTTTAAAGATCATTAAGGCTTGTTTAGAATTTTAAAAATTTGTTCAATTATGTAGAAATGTACAGCAACTATTTTGTTATAAAGTTCATGATGAGCTCCACTCATGATAAGCATAAATAAAATTCATTGATGTACCTTATTTTGGTAACTTAGTAAATTACTTTATTTGTGAATTTTAGTTTATAATTATAAATTATAACTAAAAAATAAAATAAATATCATCATAATTTGACTTATTTTAAAAAGTATTTCTTTTGAATTTTCGATTTTTTCACTTTTATAATTTATGTTTGTGTTATAAGTATTGTTTTGTATTGTCTACATTTTTCTATGCAAATTTTCCTAAATAATATAACTGTCATAATTGGCTATGATTATAATTATATATTTAGTATAATTTAATCACGTAAATAACTAAACAGTTTGTTTTTTTTTTCAATTTCGAAATTTTATAAACAGCATTAAAACTTAACTATGAAAAACGTGTAACAGAGTGTGTGATAGCTTTTGTATTTGTTTTTTTTTTCTTTTTCTTAAATATATACTAGCGTAAACGCACCGATCTAAGCACCCACTATTCCATGTCATAACAAATGAGGGATAGATTAAAGTTAAAGGATTTAAAATAAACAAAAAAAAAAAAATGTTCTATTGCAGTGTTGCCCGAAATTTATGGTTAAAATATTGGTATTCCCAAAATGAACACAAAATATACAAAAAATTATAGCTAAATATTCGAAAATTAAATGTTCAGTCCATTAATTTTAAGTCAAAATTTCGGCTTTAGTTTTGATTCAAAGTTTTAGAATTTCGCAATTTTCAAAACTAAAATTTTTCAAAAAAATAAAAAATTCTTGACATTCTTTGTATTGCCTTGCTCACTATTGAGCGGTTTCATGCGTTACGGTCGCTATACTGCTCTGAACAGACGCCGCAGCTGCTGCTGTCTGTTGTAGTTGTTGTTGTTGCTGTTGCATATGCCGCATGCGGAACAGGCGCAACGTCATCCAGGAGGCAAATGTACCCGGTACTGGTATCGGCGTTTGCTTCTCCAGCGCCTCCTTCTGCAACTGATAGCGATAGAGCAGCGAGCCGGCTATCAACGCCGACACGATCGTCGCCGAAATGACGACAATGAAAAGAATACTGAATCCAGGCACTGGCATGCATATTCCATAAACGACATCTTCGCTGATCTTGCCCTGAAAGACGGTAACAGCCTCCTGCTTAGAGTCCGGGCTGAAAGCCAGATCGGCCTCAGAGATGACATCGTACAGACCACTCACGCCAACATCAGCACTGCGCACCTTACGATCTGAGATTACAATAGATCGCCGACGTCGACGTTTGCGTTGTCGCTGATCACTCGACTCTGTTTCGGTTCCATTAGCGTTGCCTTCTCTAGTATTGCTCTCAGTGCCGCCCTCTTCATCTGTTATATCGACATGATCATCACGTTTCAGCTTGAATGCTTCGGCTTTTGGTGAGTATACCGGACGCGGTATATCAGAATCTGATTTTGGCTCTAGCGAACGCGGCCCAGCCACAGGCATGCCAATACGTTTTTGTGCTTCGAATTGCCTTGGGCCATGTGGGAACTTGCCTGTCTTCTTCAGCTCCATGTACTGCTCCTCATCCAGATCATCTATGTCGTCAAAGAGTGAATCCAGATCAGTTTCTTCTGGCTCTTCGTGCACGGGACGTGGCGGTAGATTAGAATTGGCATTTTTCTCATGTATACTGAACTGATCTAAGATGTTGGCGATGCCGCTATTGATCGATGACAGTTGCTTGCGATTATGTATGATGTCATCGTAGAAGATATCATGTTCTCCTCCACCGCTAACACTGCCAACACCAGCACTACCGCCATTACCTTCAGGTGGGCCTCCAACTAATGCAGCGCCGATCTGGCCTTGTGACGCATGTTGTGGCAAATCATGTAGCAACTCATTTTGATTACCCAATCCATCATTCATAAGCACATCCTTGCGTTCGTTTGTGTTACCCGTCAGCTGACAGTGATCTAGACAACCGTGTCGACAGATCTCAACCTTACACTTTATGTGTACACTCAGTGCATCTGGAAATTTGAAGGCGTGGAAGAAGGCGTATGTTATGACTGTGGCACGCTCATCTGGCGCTCTGGCTTTGAGGAAACGTGATATCATTTTAGGACGTAGCACACACCCGAATTCATCGGATAGATTGATCAAATGTCCGGAACCATCGGATGCGACGCAAGACTTGACGCGCATATCAAATTCACCTGGAATGAAGAAAGTGAAATATTAGAAAATTATGAGATATGTTGTGGGTTGTAGAATAGTAGGGGATTATAAAACATATCGACTCCTAGCTATACGAAGATAGTAGCAACTACTACCAAGGAGTTCACAATACAGAGATCACACATTTAAAAAAAAAGAATCTCTGCAATTCAGCATAATCATCATAATCATCACCATTATCATTAGCTCATTATAAGCACCCATTTGGTGCTTCTAAATTATATGGCTAAAAATAAGAGCTGAAAATGACGAAGAAAATGTACTTAATTTTTAGAAAATCAACCATGGCGCTAAATGAAGTCCAATTTTCTAACGATTGGGTGCTATTTTTCTAAATATTCTAGATATTTTTTTCTGAGTGTATTTACGATATTTTTATTTAATATGGTCCTTTACAATTTTTTTTGAACTAGTTTTTGGTTGCATTTTTCATCACTTTTTCGAGCCTCTCAGGCGGTATAGCGATGACTTCGGCACAATGTTCGCCTTGAGCTCTTTAATGATCTGAGGCTTGCTGGTGTACATTCAAATAACCCCACAAAAAGAAGTCTGGAGGGGTCAAATCTGGAGACCTGAGTGGACAGTGAATGTTGCCATTTTTTAACATCACACTTCCAGGGAGTTTTCGTTGCAGAATCTGCATTGTTCAAATTAACAGTGTAACATGGCGCACCTTCTCGCTGAATACAGTAACTTTCCAAATTTTTTTCACACATTTGCGGGCAGACATAATGAACCAATATCCACCGATACCGATTTCCATCGAATGTTTCACCTTTTTTCCACCACTTATTTTCACTTTTACATCTTCACTTAGTAGCTTTTTTTTTATATTTTTCACAGTGCCTTACTCTACTCTTTACTGATCATTAGCTGATCATGCTCTCGTAAGCATTGCTAAGCACATGCTAAATACCATCATTTGCAGTAGAACAGTGCTGCTATAAAAAAAAGACTTGCTGTTTCTCTCGCAGGTTTCAAATTCAATTCTAAGGTGACATATACCATAGACAACTTGGATAATTCTATGGGAGATCAAGTGGAGGTTGAACCATAATTCGACAAACGTTGTTTAAGTACATTTTTCGTGCTTCTTGAGTCAAGTTTTACTGAAACTACGATTTATGTAACTTTTAAAGCTCTTTAAAGCCACAGTTATGTCTTAATTTTATCTACTTATACACTGTAAAAACAATCAAAAAACTGCTTATTCATTTTAAATATCTCTAACATGCTAAAACCTTTTCACACTTTGTACGAGTCGGTAAAAAAGAGCTAAATATTTAAATGCCTGTTGCTCATACACCTGACAGATCACATTCATTTTCATGGCTACTGCCATTCTTTTTACAACAGAAGATTTGCTGCTGTAGAGTGCATCAAATAAAAAAAAATTTATTACAACCATTAAAAAATATATGTAAGCTCTGAACATTTAATGACCACCTAGACACACACACACAAGTGCTTCTCCATATACCATACATTATGAATTGGCAAAGTATTGCGTTTTAGCTACCGCTACTTACCGCGATAGTCATTGATGGCAACCACAAGCGTTAGTGTTGATCCTAGCGGCACAATGCCACTGACAGGCGGCGCCCAGGGGCCTTTGCCATGTTGAATTTCCATCCAGCAGTCAACATTATCACCTATTAGGAAGAGAAACAATATTAGTTAGTGAGTAAGTGAGTGACAAAGTGAGACAGAGAAGTTGGAGAGTTGAGGCAATTGGAGAAGGTGGAGTTGGTTTAAATACTCAAGTTGTAAATACAACATATAGATATATAATTGTAGGCAATTATTGTCGAACCATTAATTACAAGATTACCAGCGAGCATAAGGCGCATAAATAAAGCAATGTTGCCACTATTTGAAAATATTTAATAAAATTATATGTTTGTACTACCTTTTACCCGGTGAGCGTTGCTACACCCGGCATATTGGAAAATAATAAATATATTCAAAATTTTTATTTGGACATCATGCAATTGTCCAATGCCCGTCCCAGTTTCCCGGTAGCAGGACATCACCAAATAGTAACTTCATTCAGAGTTTCAATGTTCTGTGATTTTTACTTCCAAAGCTATTCGATGTCAAAAATTTGGCTTATATGGGTGAAGCCACACCCCTTTGTCCAATGACCGTTCAAGTTTTCTATTAGAAAGACATCACCAAGTGGTAACTTCATTCTGAGTTTCAATGTTCTGTGACTTTTACTTCCACGAAAAACTGATTTTTAGCGATTTTGTATGAGAAATCGTGTAGGCAAAAGGGAATCCACTATTTTTGCAATATCTCGAGAGCCGCTCATCCGATGTTTTACTAATTTTCTAATTTTAAAACCCGTGCCATGACTGGGCAAACACACCCTAAATATTTGAATGACACCGTTACGGTTCAGAAGTGATGGAGTAACATACGGACACCATTAGGTTTTTATATATAAAAATATTATATGTTTGTTCTATTATTATTATTTTACAATTCTTTTAACTCTTTAATATTTTTTATTCTACAGTCGATAAGCGATATCAGTTATTAATTTTATAGTCAAATAGGCTTTCAAATATAGTCAGTAGGCTTACCTATCTAAAAATTAATTTCGTGATGAATGATATTGTTGCATCACAGCAGTTACCCCTGATGATAGTGATGAAGCTTTTAATGAAATGAATACTTTTCCATAAAGCTATTTCATATCAAGAAACCAACATTTTTTAAATTCATTACAACTTATAAGTCAATTTTTCCGAGATCTTTATAAACAACATTCAGCAACTAGCTCTGTAAGTTTAAAACTCGAAGTATTTCTAAAATTTTTATTTAAGGTCTACATTTCCTCCATTCATTTTAAAATGCTTTATGTATTCGTAAAAAAGATTTTACCTCGATTAATATTTACTCAAAATAAATTAAATTTGCTATTCTTTTTTGCAAAAATTAAGGCAAAAAATAGTTTGTACAAAGTTAAGTACATGAACTTATAAATGTAGTCAGCCGGGTCGATGGAAAAAGTGTTCAATAAACTCAGTTTAAAATATTAAGTATCCACCACGAAGCGATTTCGCGATGTGTCAACCGACCTTTGAACCTTAGGTCGTTAGTCCGAAAGAAGCACTCTCGTTCGTGTGGGACACAATAAGCAATACATTTTTTCATATCAAAAAGTATTGTTGCTCGTTTCTTTCACGAACGAGTGTGCTGATTTCGGATTACATAAACATGCGGTAAATGACGATGATCGAAAGAGAAATGACGTATTTATGGCGATTAAAGTCGAAATCTCATCAAACGGTATCCGAAAACTAATACAAAAAATCCAGAACTCGAGACATTGTCCAGATTTCTCGTTTTCGAATGGCAAAAAAGGCATTTTTTTGCAGAAAAAAGAAATCCATCCAGCCTAAGGCTTGACACATAGCACAATCTCTTCGTAGTGGGTATTGGAATGAGTCAAGGAATATTTTAGAACGAGTTTACCACTGTAAATGTCAGCACTTTTACTGCTTGCACTGTTAATGCCTGCATTTCTGATTCAGTTACCAGTCAAACAGAAAGCATAGCAACGTTCTTGAATTTTTTGTATGGGGACCCTCAGATGGTTGGTAGATAGATGGTAGATGTGCTTAAAAGAAATACTGAATGGTAAAAAATAAAAGGACTAGCTCATATGGTTGACACCTCCAGGGGTGTGTTCAGGAGATATATAAACTATAATTGACAGTTTTTTATAAGGGGAACCCAAAAGGGTGGAAGGTGTGTTCAGAAGATATGTTGAAGGGCAAAAAAAGGACCAGATCATATATTTGACCATTCTAGGGGTCAATTTTGGAGATATATAAAATATAATCGACAGTTTTTGTGTTTTTTTGTGAAGAGTGACAGATAAAACCCCCTCTAGGGATCAATTCGGAAGAGATATGTCTATAATCGAAAATGTGATGATTTATTTAAAAGGTTATAAAATACTGGAAAAAAGATTTTTCAAAAAATTTGACGATGTAGCTATGATATTAAGTGCAGACTTCAATATTAACTTTGCAGATGTTAAAAATATACCACTAAATGAATTTTTAATGGCTTTTTTTTTTTTGGTTTGGCTATGTTCAATTATAGAAAACTCAGCACTTAAATAATTTTACTTGTACTAAACTCGTACTGAGTACAATATGAAATGATAATTTTACAAAAAAACCCCGAAGGTTATGCTTTCATTAATTTAATTGAAAAAAGAGTTTCGAACGCTTCATTGTTAAAATATTGTAAGTGTCAAAAATGCATCAGTGCACCCTCACTCATCATGGCTGGACCGTTTGTGGCAATTTTTTTTTTTCAAATTCTTTGTATTTTATTTTCTTATAAATATAGTTAACAACTTCGCTTGCAAATTTTATTTATTGTATAGTCAAGAGCTCGAAGAGCTTTACACATCGGATTTAATACCATTCTTATTACAATCGTCATTATAAACAAGTGTAAAGTCTCATGTGCTTTTGGAACAAAAAAAAAAGCAGATCAAGATCAAGTTAACCTTTGCTGTTTAATTTGATCTTATCAAGAATAAGTATAATATTTTCATATCATTGTGCTAATAAAAAGATTTTAAAAAGAAAATTGAAGTCGTGATATGAAAAAAATCTTAATTTCAGTTTTAAATCATTGCAAATTGATATGACACCTTGCTTTTGTTTTTTGGAAGTGAAAAAATGTCAAATGATGACACTTCAAGCTCAAATTGACGATCGATTTTTTTAGGATAACTGTACTAAGAATTCATACTTTTACCATACCCCATATAACAACTTTCGTCACCTCCCCCTCTCCCCCTCCGCCTCCCACTGGTTCATCGGCTGGCATCGTTTTTTGCTTATCTACTATAGTTAATTTGAGAAAGTAAGGTGGAACTTTACTTTTATACTTTTTAATTCGTATCAAACTAAAAAAAGGCGAATTTTTAAAATATATACCTACTAGTATAAAAGCCCGTCCTACGACGGATTGGAAGCTTTAACGCTCAAACTGTAATTATTTTTTGTCATTATTACAGTGCTTTTACAACATATACTGAAAAATGTTCAGCCTAAAAGAATGCATATACATAAAAGGTAAGCAGCTTGAGCGATATTAGGTGCGGAGCAGCATGCTTGCCTTTTATAAATTAAGATAAAAAAAAACGAAAAACGAAATGGCGATTTCAGCCCTTGAAAGGACTTTGACCGAGCTTTTTATAATAAATTGTGTTGTCAGGGTTGAGAAAAGTTTGAACACAAATGATCGTTAACTGGACCCACAGGTTTAATGCCGACTCCGAAAGGCTTATGTTCTCAAGAAGCTTTTCATGGCAGTTTTTACTCTCTGAAGTTTGCCATTGTCTGCAGAGAGGTGACGGCTGAACAGAAAAATTAATTCAAATGGAAAAAAACACTTTCTGTGTCAGGTGGGAATGAAGATATTTAGTTTATATTTAGGTGAGCAGTATCGCAATAATCAAAATAAAATCCCTCCCAAGTTTACTGAATTCCTTATAATTTGAGAAATTCGCCACAAGGTGGCAATACTGAAATGAAGCCAAATGCGGAAAGATGAAAAATGACTGGCGCTACAGCTTAAAATAGAAACTGAGGCTGTGCCAGTTGGTACGGTTTAATTGAATAATTATTAGGCGTTGAATAAAGAAAAAAAAAAAAAAATAAAGAACTTTATAACAAGCTGTAGCATGGATGATGATCATGCTCAGGCTTTTAATAAAGCGAAAACATTTTGCACCTTAAACTAAAGTGCATAGAATTGGAATTAGGAATTTTTTAAAAATTTAGTTCACATTTTTGTTTGCTTCTAAATAAAATTCTGAGAAAAGTAAAGCTTTTTGCTCATTTAGAATTGTTCTGTTTTTTTTCTATCTTCTCATATCATTTATCTCATATAATCAAAACATATATCTTCATAATAATCATGATTAATCTTATCACATTAGTTTTTTATTTCATATGTTTAACATTTTCTTCACTAATCAAAAAGTTGGACAACATTATTGAGTATCATTATCAATATTAGGAGTGCTCATCGAAAAATTACATCGAAATTGTATACGAGTATAGGTGCATTTTTAGAACATTGCATTTAGAAATAACATCCATGCTTACGATTTCGATGTAGCGCATAGAAATATCGATGTATAGAAAAAATATATATATTACATAATACTTATTGGTGGTCCTGTTTTTTCGACTTTTGAACTATCATCGCGGCATATTATTATTCGATTATATACTAGAGCCCTGCATGAGTATGCCTTTTCGCCTCCCTGAATATATTCTCTTGCTATAGGATAAAAAATTTCCTCTATCCCTTTTCTGCTTTACTCATACCTGCTCATACACTCTCTTTGTTGTATTCAGATATAAGAAACGAAGGGAATAAGAGCACGGTGATTTATTAACACCAGCAGTTAGCAAATAACGCAATAAAAAATAACAAAAATATCACTGTTCATACCCTACCCATATTTAGCGAATATTTTTTTATTCGTTCGTTTGTAGAAAGTAGATGTTTTTTGTATTGGGATCCAAAGAAGGGTGGTAGATAAGGGGTAGGTGTGTTCGGAAGAAATGTTGAGGGGCAAAAAATAATAGGACTTACTCATCTATTTGACCCCTCAAGGAGTTCAGCTACGGCCGATATAAACTAATTTGGACAGCTTTTGTGTTTTTTGTAGAATTCGCTACCTACTACACAAAAAACACAAAAGCAACAAGAGCAATAAAAAATAACACAAACATGCATTAAAAATAATAAAAAGCTTATTGCGGGGAAAACCGCAACATATTAACTCTTATTCAGGTCACTGCGGCAGATATCTAAGTATTCGTGTAGTTTATTAAGTGCTCAGAGAAAAAACTGAAACAACGCGTAGATCGCAAGCTCATCTCAGTGCAAGAGTATATGAAAAGGGAACAGAGCATGGTATTTTGATTTACAAGGTAGGAGTGACAGTTCTGTTGGCGATTTGGAGTTGTCAAAAACACATCGAAAAGAGAAAACGAAGAAGCAGCAAAACAGATGACACTTTAAACTTTGTATTGATTTGACAACTCCCGATCGCCGCTCGTGAGAAAAAAGGTAGTTGTCAAGGCTACCTTGTAAATTATTGTATCATGGAACAGAGAACAAAAAACCGACGAACTTGAGAACCTCCTCCTTCTTGAAGTCGGTTCATAAAAAGTTATTCTCTTGCGCTACACGACCTGTTGCTACACGACCTGTTGTTTACCTTTATTCGCTTGCAGCTTTGCTTGCAGTGACTGCTACAGCAGAGAATCGGGGTATATTCACTTCATGAATATATTCATACAGGGCTCTATTATATACATCTAAATATGAAAGAGAATTTTTTGTTTTAATTTTTTTTTATGATTTAGAGGTTTGACCAGTTGTCAAGGCTTTGCCCTCTCACAAGAAAACGTGCCCTGGTGTCACTCGCCGATTTGAATGAGCTTCGGATATGTGATACAAGACAAAAATCTAAGGTACACGTATGTATATTTTTAAAGGTGCGGAAACTCAGTTTTAAAGGTTCAAAATGATGTCCAAAAATTTCACATAATTGCGTTTTTGGTTACATAAGTCATATTAGACCCGCCAATTTGAATTTTTAATTTTTGACTCCGGATTCGTTTCTCCAGGTCGTCTTCTGATTTTGCCTACATTTTCCTGCCATTTGTACCAATGTGCCTTAGTAGCAACCGCTAAATATCATTTAAGAACTTAAAAAACTAAATGTACCTACTAGTTTATTATGTTATATATTATGTTATATATATTAATAATGTGTTGTCCCGTGAAATTAAAAGAAAAAATTATTTGTCTTAGACCCTACATTAAAAAACTCGCTTCAACCTATTTCTGTGCTGTAGAAGAGTTTAAGCAGCTTTTGAAAAAAGTCTCTCATATTTTAAAATTGACCACAATATTTTCATTTTCAAGTTGTGTTTTTCATAACAAATTTTAGAATTTTTCAATATTGACATATGTATTGAGTACAATATGTTGTTAATTTGACAAAATTAGTTTCATAAAATAAATTTCGTCAAAGTAATAATATATTGTATTAAATACATATGTATTTAAAGAAATTGAAAAATTTGATATAAAAAACTTTGAAAATACAAAAAAATGGTTTAAATTTTAAAGCACGTAAATTTTTTTCAGTGTATGTTATAACTGTTCAATATTATGAAAGTCGAACGAACGAACATTAATTTTCTACGAACGAACATCAATTTTCTGCGAACGAACGAACGAACGAACGAACATCTATTTTCTACGAACGAGCGAACGAGCGAACATAATGAAAAAACTGTCGAAAATAGTTTATATCGGCCGTAGCTGAACTCCTAGATGTGTCAAATATATAAGCTGGTCCTATTATTTTTAGCCCCTCAACATTTCATCCGAACACACCTACCCTTATCTGCCACCCTTCTTTGGGCCCCAATACAAAAAAACAAAAACAGTAGAAAGTAGTTTATAGCGGCCGTAGATGAACACCTAGAGAGGTCAAACATATGAACTGGTCCTATTATTTTTAGTCCTCCAACATTTCTCTCGAACACACCTACGCTCTATCTGCCACCATTCTTTGGGTCTCCATACAAAAAATACCAAAACTGTCGAAAATAGTTTATATTGGCCGTATCTGGACTCTTAGAGGGGTCAAATATATGAACTGGTCCTATAAATTTTAGCCCCTCTACATTTCATCCGAACACAGCGACCCCTATCTGCCACCCTTCTTTGGGTCCCCATGCAAAAAACAAAAATTGTTGAAAATAGTTTACATCGGCCGTAGCTGAAATCCTAGAGGGGTCAAATATATGAACTGGTCCTATTAATTTTAGCCCCTCTACATTTCATCCGAACACACCTACCCTCTATCTGCCACCATTCTTTGGGTCTCCATACAAAAAACACCAAAACTGTCGAAAATAGTTTATATTGGCCGTAGCTGGACTCTTAGAGGGGTCAAATATATGAGCTGGTCCTATTATTTTTTGCCTTTTAACATTTCTTCCGAGCATACCTAACCCATATCTGCTACCCTTTTTTGAGTCCCCATACAAAAAAAAAAACAAAAACTGTCAAAAAGTGTTTATATCGGCCGTTGATGAACTCTTAGAGGGGTCAAATATATGAGCTGCTTCTATTATTTTTAGCCCCTCAACATTTCTTTTGGACACACCTACCCTCTATCTGCCACCCTTCTTTGGGTCCCCATACAAAAAACACAAAATCTGTCAAAAATATCGGCCGTAGCTGGACTCCTAGAGGAGTCAAATATATGAGCTGGTCCTATTATTTTTTGCCCCTCAACATTTCTCCCGAACATACCCACACCCTTCTTTGGGTCCCCATAAACAAAAACATCTATTTTCTACGAACAAACATGCATTTTCTAGGAACGAATATCTATTTTCTACGAACGAACATCTATTTTCTACGAGCGAACGAACGAACGTTCGTGCAAGGCTCTGCCCCCAAGTTTTAAATAATGGGAGAAAAAGACACCCATTAATTTTTTTCTGATAAATATTGTTACCAGAAACACAAATTTGGTAGCTGATTGTCAATTCGATTGACATGCTAGAAGTTAGGTGAAAAAATTCGAAAACTCAATTTACAAAATGCAAGATAATTCTCATAAAACTATTAAGCTTCCATCAAAAAGTACAGATAATAAAAATAAATGTCTCTATTCAACGAAACAAAAAACTTCATTAAGATTTGACACTTAAAATTATATTGTTTTTCTATTTCTTTCTGTTGATGATGTGCAAGCAATAATTCATTTGTCAAAAAACACAAAAAAAAAACCCTTTTAAATGACTGTAAAAAATTAACTACCGATATTTGAACGCTAAATTTGACTTAGCCTGGTTAATTTTTTTGAGCTGTCAAGAAAGTTAAAGCTCGAAAAAATTAAAACCTCAATATTATACTGAAAAAAACGCTGGCATTGGCACACATCGATGTTCACAATTGTGTTTGAAAACATCTACGTTTCCCATGCATCGAACCAATATATCAGTGCATCAATATATTTTAAGCTGCCCAAATCAGAGTTGACCATTTAACTTTGCTCATTTAGAGTAATTTTATACTATCTTGCAATCTGTTGAATTTAATATGAATGAAAAAACAACAATCCTTAAATACGCATCATAAATGGTCAAAAATAAAATACTCCACCAACTTCAACTCTCCATCATCCAACATCAAAAACCGCTTTGCGGCCCTCAGTGCATACCTCTGAAGTCCAGTTGAATTACATCCAAATCCGCAATTACCATCGGCGGCTTCGATGCGGTTTTCTCATAATCGTTAAACCATTCACAGCGCAGACGTTTCGCCTCATCCCAGACCTCGAGCAGATCCTTGTCATACTGCACGACCACCTGTGGGAAAACAACAAAAATAATTATTAAAAAATAAAAAAATAAATAAAAAATATCGCAAAAGAGCAAAGCAAGCCATGAGAAATTATGAACGAGTGAAAACAAATATTATTTTAACATTTATCACTCTGCGCTAATCTAGAAAGGTGTTTTTCTTCTTCTTCAGATACTTTTTGAGATACTTCTTCAACACTCAGAATTTAACTTAACTGAAAGAGTGCGAAGCCGTTAAATATTTATACTGACTGTTAATGTTTACCTTGGCATCACTTTTTTTGTCTGATTGCTTCGCTGTGATATATATTTGTATTTATTTTTGTATTTTTTTTTTTTTTTTGCTTCACTTCGTCTTTGAAGTGCGATCAGTTGTGATGTTCTGCTGTGATAACTTCATGTGATAATTTTAAATATGCGTTGCCAAGCTTTGTGTGGCAAAAAGGGATAAGCTTAAAGTTGATTATATGCATTAAACGATCGTTTAAAATGATTTAACGTTTGCATTGTTTATTCTATGAGGTTTAACATTTATAAAGACTGTAATAAGCTTAACCCACCTGCTGACATTATTTGAGTGCTGGAAAAAATAATTTTCTTGTGCTCCGGGCAGTACGGATAATTATCTTAAAAATTATTGAATTCATTTTGGCAAGTTGGGAATGTGTTATACAATAAATACAGTTGGATTGATATAAAAAAGGTTCGAAAATCATATCTTTTCTCACCACATTGTTCTACTTAAGAAACTAAGCTTAAGCATTGTACAACATTTACTCTTAATTTGAACATTTTAGGGTTTGAATTAGAGCAAAAACTACACAGAGTAAAAAGTGTAGAAGTGATTTCTCCCCAAGCAATTAGGAAAACTACTTTTAACATGTAACTGTAGTAAAGGGACGGTCTTTGAGCTAAATAAGAGATATTTTTGTCGAATAAGTAAATTTTCGATCGATATTGTTGATCATGTTAGTTGAAATATCTGGAAAAGTAAAGAGATTTCAGAGAAATTATGTCAGATGTGCCGTATTTAATGGGGTGTGCCGCATTTTACACTAAATTTTAAATGTCCTGCTGGAACAAGATTTTTGCTGTATTTTTTTAAGAATTTTGTAATGTGCCTATAATTAAAAAAAAAAAAAAAATATAGTCAGGAATGGAGCTTCGGCAGGCAGTACCACCTCCTCCGCGACCGTATTGAAGTATATTCGAAATTTTTAGGAGTCTATAAAACGTTTATGTATAATCTGCAAAAATATTTGTGTCATACGTTTAATTTAATTTTACTCTTAGCTGCCACATATAGTAATTCGTAGACTGCTCATTATGCTAAAGAATATATGTGCAACATTTGGTTGGTATGTGCAAATTCATACCAACGGTGTTAAATAATTGTATTTAAAACTAAAGTGCCACGGCCGCCGTTCAATTCCGTCTAATTTTCTAGACTACTGACAGATCAGTATTGCAAAGAATATGTGCGGAAAATTTGGAAGTAGCCGGGCAAAGGTTATAGAAGGAGTTCGATAAAAATAAAAGTGGCACGCCCCTGTCTAATTCCGCCCAACTTTTTAGACTAATCACTGCTCATTACTCTAACACATATATTTGCAAAATTTGGTTGAAGTCAGAAAACGTCATTATTCCAAAGAATATGTGCGGAAAATTTGGAAGTAGCCGGGCAAAGGTTATAGAAGGAGTTCGATTAAAATAAAAGTGGCACGCCTCTGTCTAATTTCGCCCAACTTTTAAGACTAATCACTGCTCATTACTCTAACACATATATTTGCAAAATTTGGTTAAAATCAGACAAATAGTGTAGAGGGAGTTTGATAAGAATTAAATTCACACACCCCTTGTCCAATCCCACCCACTTTTGTAGGCTTAAACTTCTCAATATACTTAAGAACGTGTGTACGAAATTTGGTTAAATCGGACGAACGGTGTAGATGGAGCTTGTTTAAAAATAAAGTGTCACGCCTCCTGTGGAAAGCCCAAGGAAAGGCTTGATAAATACTTTGGGGACTCTGCATCATTAATTTCAATGGTTAATAAACGGCTTACTGAACTCCGATGCGGTCGTACAAGCACAAGTGACGCCGAACGTTCTGTACGCTCAAATGAGGCCACCACACCAAAAATGGTAACTAAAATTCACGATATCGTGATGGCCGATCGCAGAGTTAAAGTGCGCGAGATTATTGAGACCATAGGCATATCAGACGGACGGGTGTGGAACATTTTGCGAAATCATTTGGATATGAAAAAAGTATCCCCAAGATGAGTGCCGCGTTTACTCACTCTCGACCATAAACACGATCGGGTGACTGATTTATAGGCGTGTTTGGCGATGTTGTACAAAGATAAGAAGGATTTTTTTTCCGTCGACTAGTAACCGTGGACGAAACATGGATCCATCACTTCACACTTGGGACAAAGGAACAGTCGAACAGTGGACTTCACCGACCGAACGTGCTCCGAAGAAGGCGAAGACGGTGCTATCGGCCAGAAATGTTATGGCGACAGTATTTTGGGTTGAACGTGGTATAATCTACATCGATTACTTTCCACCGAAAAGAACTATCAATGGAGAATACTATACTATGCAGCCGAATTGGACCATTTCAAGAGAAACGTCACCATTTGGCGAGGAAAAAAGTGCTCTTCCACATGCCCAGCTCCCTTGACAAAATTCCATGAACTGAATTGACGATTGTGTAAACATTGGGCTGAAGTGGGGTGATGTGTAACACGATTTTATTTGCTGCAATAAAAGTGCTAAGAACTTGAGTTTTTGATTGGTTCAAAGGCCTATACTTTGCAGAAGAACCAATTCTAAGTATTTTGAGTGAGTGAGTAAATGAGTGAGTGTTTTCATGGCTGCTGAATATATTGAAAAATGCAAATACGTCTTTTTTGTTTTTTCAAATCGGTAGGGTGATGTGTAACACCAACAAAATGTTGGTTTTAAGACCAGGAACTCTAATTTTTTATGTTTATTTTTAATTTTTATGTTTAGTAAAAGTATTATGATAAGAATTTAGTGAAATAATAGCAATATCTCATAAATCTATCTGATTCTCAATACACACGCACACACACATACGTTGAAATTAAAAATCTGATCGTTAAGTTCAATATAATATATGCTGCGCCTTGGCCGCCATACATCAACACATTTAAAGTACATCTACTCACTTTTAAAATCTGAAGAAAATTTTATACGAAATTCTATTATTTGTAAATTAAAAAAGAAAAAATTTAATAAAAATTTTACATTAAAAACTCTAATGAAATATATGTCTGCCTACTTCTAACACTTATGAAAAACTAGATGTGTCAAAAGAAACATATCGCAGTTGTTTATTCGTCCATATGTTAACATTTTATACGAAAAATTCGCCGTGTTACATGTCACCCCATAGCACACATAACCCCAGCTCACCCTACAATGTGCTGATAGCGAACATAGTTACGCGAATTCATAAAAAAAGTTCATTTATTAATACTAAATTAATTTTTTTAATTTATAACTTCAAATTCTAAAACAGAATCAAGCGTAAAATCATAATAAGAAAATTTGCAATTTTTTATTCCTAAATTTTATGAATAAGGTTTTTTTATAAGATTTATATTCCATTGACTATAATAACACTGATCCTTGTCACATATTCTTTTATGAAAGAAAAAAACAGTTTTTTTTAAGGTACTATTCACTTTTTGCAATTGTTCCGTAAAGTTTTCAAAATCCCGTTTTCTTGGAAACATTTTGCTTTTGTCCCATTTTACTGAATTAAAAATCTAGCAACACTTTTTCAGACACAAATTTTCATATGATACTGTGGTCTGAAGAGATAGACAACCTTAAGCTTTATGTAAATGAGAGCTAGTAGCTTCATAAACTGTGACCATCGGTTAAGAAAACTGCCCTAAAATTTCAGATCGAAAATGATCCAAATCTGATATGAAAACCAAGTACTACCTCTCATACAAAGTGACTTTTTTAAGCCACAAAATTTTTTAAAATCTACAAAAATTAATAAATTCACTTGAAATTTTGCACATTTTAATTTTACTCATAATATTTTTAATATTAACCCTGACTATGAAATGTGCAAAATCTACTGGCAACCATTTCTCTAAAAAGTGGGTATAAGAAAACGATTAAAACTCTTAAATTCTACAAAAATAGTCTAATTGCTTCAAATTTTGCCCATATACTTTAATTTTTAATACAAGCACTGCGTTTTTACTCAGTAAAATATGGTGAAAACGCCCTCTAACTTCCATATAAAGTGACGTCATCAAAAGAGGAAACCTTCATAAACATCACAAAAACGTATGTATTTACTTGAAACTTTAAACATATGGTGATATTAACCCTTAGCTAGCCCTTTAGTTACATAGATGCCACACAGGAGTAACTCGTAACCCCAAAAACAAAATATCAGTCTCAAAACTAGAAATTGAGATTTACCTAAATAAAAATATGAAAGTTGTTTGATACATGCTTTAAAAGTTCTGATGGCCTTTTAAAAATAACCTCAAATATTCATTCAGAAAGAAAAAAAAACATAAAGTCTTAATATGAAAATAGTTGTACTAACAAGAAGACTGGGGTGACGAACTAACCCATGTCGCAGCTAAGGGTTAAATGCTATACTAATATATTCCACAGGTGATTATTAAAAGTTTATTTATTTACCAATTTTTGTTTAGCAAGCCTAAAAAATGTGCCTGAAATAGATTTTTCATTGACTTAATAAAACTATTTTTTTATTTTTATGCTGCAATATCGATTAATTTTACCAAAATAAATGGGGTCACACCGTATTCTACGAGTGATTAAAATTTAATTCATGTTATAAAAGCGTTAAAAAATTTCAACTTAAATGCCAAATATAGAAATACGTCATTAAATTCTGACAGCTGTTATTTTTCTCATTTGTTCTGATTTTCAGAATAAAGGGAAACACAAAAACAAAATTAAAAAAGTTTGTTAAAGGGTATTAAAGGGACACTTCGTAGGTTTTCTGCAGTTAGTCACTTGTTGTACATTCGGAGTAGCGCAGGTTGAATCTAACATTCATTTCGGATTTACTTAACCTACAAATATGGATAGATGGCAGAAAAAAGTGGCTGTGGTGACTGGTGCCAGCTCAGGAATTGGTGCCGCCTGTTGCCGATATCTGCTCGCCAGGGACATGATTGTCGTTGGACTGGCACGACGACAAGAAGTCATGGTAGCTGAGGTTCAAGCTCAACTAACAGAAGATCAACAAGCACGTTTTCATGGATTACGTTGCGATATTACAAAAGAAGAAGAGATTCTCGAGAATTTCGCTTGGATCGAGTCAAATTTGGGTGGTATAGATGTGCTTGTGAATAATGCTGGAATCGTAATGTACGGCTCGAATCTGTTAGAACCCAATAACGGTGACGCTCTTCGATCCGTTATCGATACAAATGTGATGGGTGTAGCTTACTGCACACGTGAAGCCTTCTTGTCGATGCAGAGACGTTGTGTCGATGGACATATTATTATTATAAATAGTACCGGTGGGCATACGGTACCCACTATTCCAAACGTTAGCACAAACCTGTATACACCCTCCAAATATGCGCTAACTGCTATGACAGAGGTGCTGCGACAGGAACTTCTTATTGAGAAGACACGGATTAAAGTGACTGTAAGTGTTACTGCAAAAAATTTAAAAGTTTAGGGAATCTACAACAAATTGAGTTTTTCATCAAATGCTGCCATAAACCTAGATCTCAAAAGTTTGCTGTAGCAATAAGCAATAATCGCTTAAGTCCACTTAAGACCGATCTGAGTTGTATTCTCTAAGAATATATCTATATGCACACAAAATTTTAAGCTTCTAGCGCAATCTTAGCCAAAGTTATGATATAAAAACCTAAAAAGCTTTATATGGCGATTAAAAACTTTGAAAAAAATTTCTCGAAACAAAAAAATCAGACTTAAGCTGTTATTACTTATGCATAGCTATATTTTGTTCTTTTTTTTTATTAATTTTAATTCTTGATTAAAAAACAATTTTTCTTTAGAGCATATCTCCAGGTCTTGTTGATACACCTTTTTTTCCGGAAAATTTAACGAAGGATATATGTATGTTACATCCCGAGGATATTGCAGATGCGGTTGTCTATTGTCTACAAACGCCACTACACGTTCAAATTCATGAATTGACCATAAGGCCGGTAGGAGAACTTTTTTAAATTGTTGTCTCTTGTTTGTTGTCTGCTTTTGAAAAAAAAAGTTAAGTTGAAAATAAATTTATGTAAACGCAGTGCAATGATGAAGTATTAAAAAAGTGTTAAATAAAAAATTGAATAAATAAACTATTCAATGCAACTTAAATTAAAAAGATATATATATATCTATTGTGTGGCGGCCGTGGTGTAGTGGGTAGAGTGTGTGACTCTTACGCCAGAGAACCCAGGTTCGAATCCTCCATCCGACACAGAGAGTTTTTTCAATTGAATTAATTTTTCTGTTCGGCCATCACCTCTCTGCAGACAATGGCAAACCTCAAAGAGTAAAAACTGCCATGAAAAGCTTCTTGAAAACATAAGCCGTTCGGAGTCGGCGTAAAACATGTAGGTCCTGTTCTCGATCATTTGTGTGCAAACATTTCACATCACACACAACACAATTGATCATAAGAAGCTCGGTCAAAGTCCTTTCAAGGGATGAAATGGCCATTTCGTTTTTTTTTTTTTTTTTTTTTTTTTTATATATATATATTATATAAAATATTGAAGTGCAAATTTTTGTTTCCAGGTAAACTCCAAAAGTACTGGGCCGATTTTTATGAAATATGTCTTAAAATGCCATATTTGTGCTATAGCATAGTATATGGCATTGTAGAATAAATAAAGGTAGTCCCACTGATGAGAGCCTACTACCATAACTGTCAAAAAAAAAAGCAAAAACAACACTACGCGTAGACTCACTTTATCCACTGACAGAAAATGATTTGCATTGATTTTAATAGTCATTGTAGCTGACAAAAAAAAAGCATAATTAACCGCGATTTTACCTTCTTTTCTTCTGCCATGGTATAGGCGTATTTTTCTCTCGAAATTTTAGTAATAAGAATATTTAATTAAAGTGTAAAGTTTTTTAAGAAATCATCTCCAATGCCACGCATTGCTTGATCGTTTTCTTCTCACGCGTTTGTGTTGCGAGAGTTTCAACAAGCTCCATGTTGCTCTCTACACTTCTATTTTTGTGTAATCACCTAGCACATATAACAAAAAAAAGCTAGCTGCAAAACAAAACAAAAGTAGAAATGTTTTCAATTTCGTTTGACATGTATTGTCTTAAGGCGATTAACTGACCACCTTCAGCGTGTTCAAGGTATTCTTAACATTGTAGACTCGACTCAGACCGGTGGTACTGTAACTACCCTATAGGAACAAACTAACTTGTTTTTAAAATCAACTAATTAAAAAACTAATTTAAAATAAACTAGTATATGAACTACTTTGAATTATATTAAGGCGGCATCCACTTCAATTCTAAATAGTTTAGATTGCATTATATATGAAGTAATTGAAATACTACTTAAAAACAAGTGGTTGATAAACTACTTTGAATTACATGACATGTTTTAATTGCAAATTTTCATTAGATTACAAGTTTATACATATTTAACCATGTTATTTCTATCTTTTCCTTTAACCCCTTGTGGGGCATAGGGCGACAAATTTAAATTCTACAAATTCTACCAATGTTATTTCATCAACTATTATTAACTTTAGGCCATCAGTAATAGTTTTCAATTGGTTATTTTAAAGTAATTAAAAAAATAATTTAAATATAACTAATTTAACAAGTAGTTGAAAATAGATGCAGACGAAAGTCAATTGACTTATTTAGCGGACATCGCCATACAAAATAAGTTAGTTTGTTCTATGGAAAAAAATCAGAATTTCAACTAGTTGTGGTTGACAAAAAACTACTTTATCAACTACTTTTAAATTAGTTGATTTTCCTGCAGGGTACCACAAGAGAGAATTTTTTACTACTACATGCACCTACCTTGTTAAATATATCGCACACTAAATACAAAACAGTCACAACTCAAAAAATTTTTTAAATTTCTAGGTGAAGCAAAAAACAATTTTATTTTTGAAGGTATTCCATACAAAGCAATGAGACAAAACTTTTTTTAGAATATGAAACTATAGAGAAAGAAGATGTGTACAAAATGTATTTGATGTGTTACAGTCAAAGTATATGATCACTACGAATAGTTTTAAATTAAAAAGTAAAGATTTGTAAATTATGAGCTGTGACTGTTTTGTATTTATAGCCTTATTCTGCTGATTGACAATTGTAAATTTATTGACAACTGTTAAAATTTCTTGTTCTAAAGTAATAAAAATGCACGTATTTAAAAATTACACTTGAAAATGGTATATCTTTTTTCATGTAAATTCTTCATCCGTATTAGTTTTTTTTTTGTTTGTCAAAAAGTTAAAATTTTTTTAATTAGAAAGAAATTTATTTGGAAAAATAAGTTTTACTTTTTAAGATATGATTAAAATTTTATTTAAATATGTTGGCAAGTCTAACATACAAACTTTAAAAAAATATTTTATTTTTGTCAAAAATTTCCTTTCGATACCCTCCAACAGTACAGTACCCCCCTCTTATAGTTAGTTAGTTAGTTAGTTAAGTGAGGAGGGAGCAAGTCACCTAGTTACTGCGGCCTCAAAGGCCTATTGTAACAAACCTCTATAAGTTATAGTTCATCCTTAATCGTTAAGTGCGTTAGGAACCGAGCGATGTCCTTGGTTGAACTATCCGCTATTAGATGCGGTTCTAGGTACAATGCACCTAAGTAACGAAGACGGGTCCTGATTAGACCGTTACAGTGACACAAGATGTGCTCTGCTGTTTCTTCATCTTCCTTACATAATCTACACAGATCTTCCTGGACTATACCCATGGTTGATAAGTGTTTATTTACCTTACAATGTCCAGTTAGGAAACCTGTGACAAGTCTGATAGATCTTCCCCTTAGAGTCAGGAATTGTTTCGTTCTTTGGAGCGAAGTGGTTGGCATGAATGTTTTAGCCTGTCTGTTACCTTCAGTTTCCCTCCAGTAATGAAGTGCCTCTCTGTTTAGCCACATTTTAATGTAATGGCACATAGTGCCCCAGGGTATCCCGCAGAATGGTTCTGGGCCTATGAAGGATTTTACAGCCCCTTCCCTGGCTAGTTCGTCCGCGATCTCGTTACCTAAATAGCCGCTATGACCTGGTACCTAAATGCGATGGACTCTGTTATGGGTAGATACCTTGATAAGTAGCTGTAGGCAATCCCATACGAGTTTGGACGTGATTTTATATGCGCTAAGTGCAATAAAACACTCCTTCTTATACTTAAGTTCTTATAATTTGAGTGGGAACCGACCGGGAAGTAAAAAATATCGGTTTTAAGGGGTGTTTTCACAGTTTTCCGGCGATAACTCCTAAACCAAGCAACCAAATATCTTCCGACAAACTGTAGGCAAAAGAATAATAAAGAAGTCTTGTGAACTTATCTGAACAGATCAACAGTGCTTAAAAAGGAAAACATCGCTCTGAAACTATGTGAACTCTATTAGTAATATCTTGGCTGTGTTTGAGCAATTGGAATTCATATGTCTTTAAAAATCCACTACTTACATCTGCATTGAACTTGGACTACTTTAGTCGTCAGCTTTCAACGGAATTAGATGAGCAAGGCGAACGATTTCATCAAACGGCGTTGCCATTTGAATTATGGTAATAAGATCTGTTTGTACCTACATATTTATATATTAGGAGAATTTTAAATAACTGCCTTGCTTACATTCAGATATCGAGGAAAAGGGGCCCCTAACGCTGTTATGGCTGAAATATGCTGGCGCACTACAAATTTGTTTTACAATGCTGAAGTTGAGCGCATGCACGTAGAAGGCGAAGAAGACACATTTGTTGAGGCCCTTCAAGACTCTGATGATGATTATTCGAGCAGCGAAGGTTTGTAAGATCTTGCTGGTTAAGGTGATTGATCCATAAAAATAACATTATCATCATTTATCACTTAAGTATGTATTAAATAAAAAACATGATCTTTTCAGCTTTTTAATTATGTACTTTTGACCAGTTTGGATTTTATTAAAATGTCCACAAGAGTTGTTCATTATTCTTTGCCTACAGTTTGTAAAAGATATTTCGTTAAGAATGTGCTTAGTTTAGGAGTTATAGCCGAAATCATCAAAAATCGACATTTTTCACTTAAAAAATTAACTTGAGCTTTTTAAGTAGTGTAGACACGTTCAGGTCACATAAGTATGTTCACAAGAGTTGTCCACTATTCTTTTGCCTACAGTTTGCCAGAAGATATTTGGTTTAAAATTTGATTAGTTTAAGAGCTATCGCCGAAAACTTCGAAAACAGTCCTAATAATCAATATTTTTCACTTAAAAAATGATCTCCTTAAGCTTTTCAAGTAATGTAAAAACGTTCAGATCACATAATTATGTTCACAAGAGTTGTTAATTTTTCTATTGTTTACAGTTTGTCTGAAGACATTTGGCTAAAAATTTGCTTAATTTAGGAGTTATCACTGAAAATGTTTGAAAACAGCCCTAATAATCAATATTTTTCACTTAAAAAATTATCTCCTTAAGCTTTTCAAGTAATGTAAAAACGTTCAGATCACATAATTATGTTCACAAGAGTTGTTAATTTTTCTATTGCTTACAGTTTGTCTGAAGACATTTGGCTAAAAATTTGCTTAATTTAGGAGTTATCACTGAAAAACTGCGAAAACAGCCCTAAAAATCGATATTTTTTACTTAAGAAAATATCTTCTTGAGCTTTTTAAGTAGTGTAGACACGTTCAAATCACATAAGTATGTTCACAAAACATGTTTAGTTTTTTCTTGGCTACAATTTTGTAGATGACAGTATATGATGACAGTATAGGAAAACTTTGGATTCCCCTCAAGACAAAAATAAAAAAACAAAAATTTTTTTTTACACGAGTAGTTTTCTTTTTCTTGTTTGTTTATTAAACTGTTAGCTAGAACTTTGCCAAAGATAGTAAGTCGATACCTCTATTTCTGACGGAGCTGTTAAACAAAAACTAATGGTACCACTTTTTGTCAAAATCACTAAAGCCCAAAATATTAAATAGGCCCTAAAAAATAAACGGGCGCCAAGCTTTCAAAACCCAGCTACTGTGTTACTCTCCTTTCATAGATCATAGTATCGAACCTATACTGTGGGATCCCGTTATTTTCCCAAAAGTGTTTTTTTTTTGTGCGATAGTGTAATTATTAAGAAATAAAGTGTATGTGAAACGTAGGCTGTAACTATTATAGGTTCAGTTGTAAGTAGATTCAAACTTCTTTTTTAGCACTGTGTAGTTATATGCACCCTTTCATATTTAAATAATAGTATAGAGTTTTTTTCACTTTTCTTATGCCATATAAGAGACAAATCTTTTAATGCTTTCAGCCTTCAGCTTCAAATCATTTCTTTTTTACTTTAACTTGAGATCTTTGTATTTTACACTTCAAAGCAATTATTACAGCAATAAAGATACCGTAAACCTACTCAAATGCCAAACACTAGCAGTTTATCAAAATTTCTCACATTTTAATCGTTGCTTTTAACCTTTAACATCGGCGCCAACTATTTCTCAGCACATCATTATTCATCATAATCATCACCAACAACAACAGCAGCCAACCCACAACTTACCGTATTTTCATAAAACTGTCCATGCAGATCCGGTTTGGTGCCACAGCGTGAATATGATATTCTGAAGGAGAAAAATGTTTTACCCGTTGAAGGTGGCACATATACACAACGCGGGTCACTGTGTTGACCTGTTTGGCAAGAAATTCAGAAGTATTAATTTTTGATTAATTTTCATGTTTTTTGCTGCAAATAACAACAGATAATTCATTCACACACTGACCTTTCGAACTAACAATGCCCTCGAACGGATGTGAGAATGTTAAGTGAACATCCATGTGATCCTTTCCACACATTACTTCTAATGAGACTATGTTTGGCATACCATCAGGCCGTTCCATTGGCCATATTTCATTACCCGCTATAACTAAACTAAACTGCAATTAAAGTGTAAAGAAGAGAAGAAATAAATTATTTTATTATTGATTGTTGTTTATAATTATTAGTTATTATTAATTATTGGTTTAAATGGTGCATTATTCGCTTTTATGGTAGAAGCAATTAAAATATAGCTGTAAGTAATGAAACTGTAACTATTACGTGAGTTTGGGAAGAAATCGTTGATGGCAAGCAATGGCGATGCCCTAAATGTGTGTCTAACAAAATAAAAAAAAAAAAACAGATATAATAAAAACTTTATATTATAAACCTGCAAGATTAAGCTATTAAGCTGGTTGATTATCACTATAAAATAACTGCGGCCCATTTAATGCTTTGAGCGTCATTATTTTTTGCAACGTGTTGATAATAGCGTTTATTTCGTTGTTGTTATTATTGTTATTGCTTTTTATCTGTATGTGGTCAATTATATATATATATATCTATATTATGCTTGGTTTTCACTATGTCAATTTCAATGGTCAATTGCTGTCAATCAAATCAAACAATGTCAACACCTTTGGCATTGTTTCTATGTTTGACAATTTAAAATACCTGAATTATCGAATTGAGCTATACAAAAAATAGAGAATAATTTTATTTAGGTGATATTTTAATTAATTAAGTTATAACAGTACGTTCAAAAGGTCCATAGTATGACACATAGATGGCGTTACTAGATGTTTCCATATGATTTGTATTTAGTACCAAACGATACGTATAAAAATTTGACAACAATCTCACAGTTGATTCGTGAGTAATAGCATTTTGTGTGCAACTTTTGTTATTAAAAAAAAAAAAAAAAAAAAAATGGAAAAAAGGAGTTTTTGATGAAAAACTAATAAGGATGGAGCTTCGGCAGGGTACCAAAGCTAAAATACCCACCCGCGGCCATATTGAAGTATATTCGAAGTCTTTAGCCACGACATGCACGATGGCATTCAGTGTTATATATTAACGAAAGTTTTCCTATTTTGATGACGTCACTTTGTATGGGAGGTAGGCGTGGTTTTGATCCGATTTTGCCATATATCATAGAGATGATTCATATTATAAATCAAAGCTAATGTGCAAAATTTCAAGACATTTCATTAATTTTTGTGGATTTTTAAGAAATTTTATGTTTAAAATAAAGCCAATTTTTATGGGAGGTAGGCGTGGATTTCATTTGATTTTGCCAAATATCATAGTGGTGGTCTATGTTATATATCAAAGCCTATATGCAAAATTTCAAGACATTTCTTTGATTTGATCAGATTTTTAAGAGATTTTACTTTTAAAATAAAGCCACTTGTATGGAAGGTAGGCGTGGTTTTCCTCCGATTTGACCCGTTTTCGAACTTGATCTTCCCTTTTTAGAAATAAACTTATATTTTGAATTTCATCACGATAGCTTTAAAATTGCGGCTGTAATCGTGTCGACAGACGGACAGACGGGCACACGGAAATCGACTCAGGAGATGATGCTGATCAAAAATATATATAATTTTCTATACCCGCCACGCCTCCTTCTTGGCGTTACAACGGAATATACCCCTTACGCAGTACGCGTTGGGGTATAAAAATACAGTGGAAACCAAACAATGGCTTGATAAACATTATCCGGACTCTGCTCCATCGATACAAATTATAGAAAAGTGGATTGCTGAATTTAAACGTGGTCGTACCAGCACAAATGATGCAGAGCGCAGTGGATGCCCAAATCAGACTGTTATTCCACAAAACATCAAAAAAATCCACAAATTGGTTATCAAAGATCGCTAATTGAAGGTGCACGAGCTAGCTGACATTGTAAAGATATCAGATGGTAGTGTTTTTACCATTTTACACGAACATTTGGGTATGCAAAAGCTCTGTGCAAAGTGGGTGCCGCGTAAACTCACAGTCGACCAAAAACAACAGAGAAGTGTTTAACGCTGTTAAACCGCAATAAAATCGAATTCTGTCATCGATATGTGACAATGGATGCAACATGGCTTCACTATTACACACCAGAATCCAAAACACAGTCAGCTGAGTGGACAACAGTCGACGAACCGAATCCAAAGCGAGAAAAGACCCAACAGTCGGCTTGTAAGGTGATGGCGTCTGCATTTTGGGATGCGAAAGGAATAATATTCATCGACTATCTCCAAAAAGGAACCACCATCAACAGCGACTATTACTGTGCACTTTTGGATCAATTGAAGGCTGAAATCTCCAAGAAACGGCCACATTTGCAAAAGAACAAAAAGTGTTGCCTCACCAAGACAATGTACCGTGTCACAAATCGATGAAAACGATGGCAAAATTGAATGAATTGGGCTTCGAATTGCTTGCCCACCCACCGTATTCTCCAGACTTAGCCCCAGCGACTTTTTCCTGTTTTCAGATCTCAAGAGAATACTTGATAGAAATAAATTCAAGTCCAATGATGAATGATAATCGCTGAAACTGAGGCCTATTTTGACGAGACAGAGAAATCATACCATAAAAGTGGTATCGAAAAGATGGAAAAACGCTATACTCGTTGTATTGCTCTCGCAGGCAACTATGTTGAATAATATAAACGAGTTTTATCAAAATTTTGTTTTTTTTCCTTACTTATCCTACGGACTTATTGAATGACCTGCAATGTCACCATAAAACTGACATAATGAAAACCAGGTTTTAGTGTTGAAAAACTGTCGATAGGCGTGAAAAATACTACCGATAGTTTTTCGAAGGACTCAAAGTTTTGTATATATATATATATTATTTTACTAGATGAATTACCTAGTGTTACTTTAGTACACCGAGAAAAAAGCTTATGTTAAATTGAAAAAAAACCTAGTATAATTTATTAATTTATAATTTATTATGCTTTGGCAGTTTTCAGCCACCCAAGTACTTTATCAAAACACCTAAGTTTTACATGTTAACTTGCCAATTTTTATTTGGTGATAAATTAATCAAATATTTGGTAATTTTTTATGCACTACTTTAAAAACAAATTGAATTTCAAATATATAACTTTTTTTTTGGGTTTTGGTTTTTTTATTTTCCTTTTTATTTAAACTGCCGCCCTCTCGTTCTGTGATTTGCTTGACTGAAATCTGCAACAACACAAATTTTTCTTTTGTCAAACACCGTTGTTTTTTTTCTTAGAAAATTAATGACTTTCGGCTTTTCTTGCTGCTTGACGTTTATTATAACAAGATCACTACATTAAATTAAATATTAAAAATACAAAAATTTTACCTTGGCATGCCTTCGAGATTCGAACCCATACCAACCGATACCACTGCGTATAAAGTAACTACGCTACGCATTGAGCCACACTCCTTCGTTACGCTGAGTGATTTATTCAATATTAATTACATCTGAAGCAATGCTGCAACTATCAACAGTATACTGCGACATACTGCTGTGAATCATATATTTTTTTTTGGCAGGGTATCGAAGTATGTGCTTTCAAAGCAATGTATTAAACAATAAATTGCTTAGGTGAATTAAGGTAGCTGCAAGTATGTCAGCAAACAGCAGCAAGGTTGCTTGAATCAGTTGGTAGAGCGAGGGACTGGCACTAAAAGTTCCAGGGTTCGATTCCGCACGGCGGGCAAGACATTTTTTTTCTTTTTTTCTTTTCTTTTTGTTGATGAAATGTAATAAAGTTTACGGGTGTGAAAATTAACGTGTGTTTTTTAATTTACTTTATGTTATTTTAGAATTTAAAAGTGGTTTTATTAAAAAAAAACATTAAATTATCAAATCTATCCTTCTCTCGTGTGCCTAATGACGCAGCTGTGCTTTTTTTTTATTGCAGAAAATAGCTCAAAACTATGCTTAAGCCATCCATGGTAGTTGTTTTTTAATTTTGTATTTTTGGATTATGGGCTTAGATGAATTAAATATTTATTTTTGGCAAGGTATCGAAGTATGTGCATTCAAAGTAATGTATTAAACAATAAATTGCTTAGGTAAATAAACATAAGTTTATAATTCCTATACAATTCTCTTAACCCAAGCCTACTTAGGTGATTTACCTATTGTTTTTTTTTTCTCGGTGTAATTAAAGGTTTATATAAATAACACTGTACAACAATTGTTAAAAAAAAAAAAAAAAAAAAAAAATCCCTTAGAGGTTTTCCAAAACCGAAGGAGGTAACCAAAACCGAATATGAAGTCAGTTTTTTCGGTTCACGTCAGGTTATCATACTACATCGGGAGGCAGCTCCAGAAAACCCTAACGCCCCACTGCCAATTATATCAATATTTACCCTAATACCCAGTATGGCTTAGAAGGGCTCCCATGGAAATGTTATGATTTTTGTATATTTACTTACATGCGAAAATATAGAAGGGAATAGAATTAGTAAATTATAATAAAAAATAAGCTTCATTCATTAGCAAAAAGTTATTTGTATCCATACAAAACCGATGATTAGATGAGAATATATTGACCATACACAAGCCATACTCTAATAATATTTTTATTATAAAATAATACGTACTCATATAAAAGGAGTCAGACATGTCAGAGTCAGGAGTCACAAGCGCTCAAAAGCCCATTTTAAATATAAATAAAAACTAACAAACCATTAAAAGCAACAATAAACAGTAATATATTTGTATAGCAGCTCGTTTCACCTGCCACTTGCTCCACTTTAATGCTACTCCACTTTTTTTTTATATATATATATGAGCTGCATTTAAAAGTAGCACAAAAGCAGTGCAAAGCTTTATATGTTTTTTTTTTGCAGAAAAACTAGTAGCAGAAAAATTATAAAAACAATGAAACGATTCAACACATTTTTATGAACTCTTCTTTGCTGTGCTTATGAAGTGCTAAAAGAATCTAGATACCACGCCATCATGGCACAATTAACCGCTCTTATGTGTACACTTTTGTCATTATTTAATACAATGCGCGTTAATTGTTGCCATCTGGTGGCATTTAAGCCTCAAGCAACACAATTAAAAATAATTTAATCCACTGATCTATTAATACAGGCACTTTATATCCGACACTTTATGTTCTTAACTTATATTTTTCAATGACTGTTATTAATATTATGCTAAATTTTTAAAGAACTGTTATTAGAATAAATAACATTTGACAATTTTTGTGATTTTTAAATCAAAATCAAATTTAAATTTAATTCAAAAGATATAGATAGAAATAAAGATATTTAAATCTAGATATACGTATAATAAAATTATGCCTCGTATGATATTAAAGAGATGGTAAATCTTCTCACAAATGTGTAAAGTGCATGCATTTATTTATTTAGTTAAGCTTAGTGCTCCCATATAAGACTACACTCTAAAAAATATGTTTGATTTTACTATATTTATAATAGTAATAATTTGTTGAATATTCAAATGAAGTGTAATTTTACTACAATTTGTGAAGTAACCTTCAAATGTTTAAATTTAAGCATAAATGTCAGTAAAATTAAACACCAGATGTTGAATTTTGCTACAAAATCCATAGTTAAACTTTATTCTACGACATCAACTGTAATAAAATTCAACAAATAGGTGTTTATACATGTATAATGTCATTCGTGTCTGCTTATAATCGTGTGAGGTGTTATTTGCGCGGTTTGTTTTTATTTAAATTAAATAAAAATACTAATTAAATATTAAAATAATAAGTATTTCTAGTCAACTAAATAATATGAATCAGTAAAATATATGCGGAAAGAATTTTATGTGTTTAAAATATTACAGCTTTTATTTATGTATGCATAAAGAAGAGAAATGCAATGAATTTAATTGTCTATTTCCCAAATGCTATACCCAAATTACTATATCATTTGAAGTAAAATCAAACAACATTTGTTGAATTTTACTACTTATGATGCTATTATTACTCAACAGTTGTGGAATTTTACTATTATTAAAATAGTAATTTTTATATATTACTACACTTTTTGAAGTGAAATTCTATAAGTTACGTTTAATTTCGCTATAACATCTAGAGTAAAGCTTATGTTGAATTTTACTACAATATAAAATAAAACTCATGTTGAATTCTATTTGATGTGTGTATTTACTACAGTTATAGTAGCAAACCTGTTGCCTACAAGTATTGTAGTAAATTTCAGCGAACAGTTTTTAGAGTGTAGTCTTTTGAATGCAGTAAGAATAACAAGCATAATAACAACGAGTTATAAACAACAGTTATAAGTTATAAGCAAAGTATATATACAAAGTGATATATATATATCCCTTTTAACAACAATATTTCTTTAAGAATTAGAAAAGAAAGAAGGAAAAGAAAGAAAAGATACACTCTAAAAATTGTTTGCTGAAATTTACTACAATACTTGTAGGCAACAGGTTTGCTACTATGACTGTAGTAAATACACACATCAAATAGAATTCAACATGAGTTTTATTTTATATTGTAGTAAAATAAACATAAGCTTTACTATTGTAGTAAAATTCAACATAAGCTTTACTCCAGATGTTATAGTGAAATTAAACGTAACTTGTAGAATTTCACTTCAAAAAGTGTAGTAATATGTATATAAAAAGTACTATTTTAATAATAGTAAAATTCCACAACTGTTGAGTAATAATAACATCATAAGTAGTAAAATTCAACAAATGTTGTTTGATTTTACTTCAAATGATATAGTAATTTGGGTATAGCATTTGGGAAATAGACAATTAAATTCATTGCACTTCTCTTCTTTATGCATATATAAATAAATTTGTAATATTTTAAATACATAAAATTCTTTCCGCATATATTTTACTGATTCATATTATTTAGTTGACCAGAAATACTTATTATTTTGATATTTAATTAGTTTTTTTATTTAATTTAAATAAAAACAAACCGCGCAAATAACACCTCACACGATTATAAGCAGACTCGAATGACAATATACATGTAATACACACCTATTTGTTGTATTTTATTACAGTTGATGTCGTAGAATAAAGTTTAAGTATGGATTTTGTAGAAAAATTCAACATCTGGTGTTTAATTTTACTGACATTTATGCTAAAATTTAAACATTCGAAAATTACTTCACAAATTGTAGTAAAATAACACTTCAGTTGAATATTCAATAAATTATTACTATTATAAATATAGTAAAATCAAACATATTGTTTAGAGTGTAGTATTAAGAGAAAATTTTGAGATTTCATGCTTAAATTTGCGTTTATTCATTATACATTTGACTGATGAAGGCAACGAATTCCATATTTTGATAGCATTCACGAAAAATATTCAGCTGGAGTTCACAAAATTATAGACAGGGACTATGAGGTTTATGTTTCTTGTTGATCTACAAAACTGGAGTTTAATAAAAAAAGTATATAGGAGTTTGTGTCTTTATCAAATTGTGTAAAAAAATGCAATTTCTAGCATCCAAATAATTGAAAATATTGCGACCAAGTAATTGATTGCTCAAATGGCTTATACGGTTAAAATTTTTAAGACCATTAACGTATCTTACTGCGTTATTAAATGCAAGTTGTAACTTATGTCTTGACCTAGAATCAGGATTACTGTAAACCACCTCTGAATACGAAATTATAGGCATTATTAGCTGGACAACTAACTTTCTTCTGGTATCAACAGGCACAAAGGATGCAGCTCGTCTCAGATTCCGAAGGATGTAAAAAACTTTACAAACAACAGAATATATATGGTCATCGCAAGAAAGAGTGGAATTGATGTAGAACCCAAGATTTTTAACCTTTTTAACGAAGTTTAGTGCAACACCATTGAAATATATTATCAGTATATAATGGCGAGAAAAGCTTGGTTTCATAATCGGCAAGACATATGACTTGAGGGGATTAAGTTTTAGCTTATTCGCCTCAGCCCAATCAGATATATTACTCAAATCTTCATTCAACTTTAAACATAAATCATCAACAAGACTAATGGGCCTGGAACAGTAAAGCTGAAGATAATCAGCATATGCGTGCATGGTGACATAATGACATTTAGTAAGGATATCATTTAGAAAGATAACAAATAACAGAGGACCGAGAACAGAGCCTTGAGGCACCCCACAGGTTAAATTGCCGAAAGCGGATAGACTATTTCCCACTCTTACTCCTTGAGAGAACTCCCAAATAAATTATTATATACCAGACGGAGAGCCGAAGTAGAAAATCAAGAGAGTCAAAAGCCTTCGAAAAATTTAGTAGACAGAGCAGGCTTAAGTGCCTCAGGTCATATGATATTCTAATGTCATCTAAAATTTTTACTATGCCAGTAGAGCAGCTTTGGCCAGGTCTAAAGTCAAACTGAAGTGAGGGCATAAGATCATGATTTCTGATATATTCGGAAATTTGCGCAGCCATGAGCGACTCAAATACTCAAACTGTAAAATACATTTAAATTTTAAAAGTTTAAGGCACTGATATTGTGCAGTAAACCTGTAAAATGGATCGCGGTTTATATACAGATAAGCCTACTAAAAGATTCGATTCCAATGATATTGTGTAGTAAACTTGTATATTTAGCATTTTGAAAATTTCTAAATTTATATACGTCCCTAGAACTTACCTTTTTACGTACGCTTTTATTATGATGATGGGTAACCAAGAGAGAGGTTCTTCCGAATCCAGAATATACCGACTATATACATATATGACAAATGTCACTGAAATTTATTTATTCTTTTTAGTTCATGTTTTCGTTTTAAATAAAAGCTTATTTTTTAAAAATTAAAGATATATTTTAAATTAAGATATATATGGGCAATTCATAAGATTTTGTGAAGTTGCATGTTGTATGTTGAATGTTAAAGGTTTTCTCATTTTCTCTCCTATTAGTAAAGCGATTTTTTTTTGAAATTTTAATTGTATGTTTTGTTTATAGTGGTTGTATGATGTGTATAAAATTGGCGTGATCAGACCGGAAGAACGCCTACCTCCCATACAAAGTGATATGCGAAAAAACTTTGTATGGGAGGTAGGCGTACTTCCCGTCCGATCACGATAATTTTATAGACATCATACAACCACTATAAACAAAACACACAACCAAAATACACATCATATAACCACTATAAAAAAAAATACATCCAAAATTTAAAAAAAAATCGCTTTAATATCAAGGGCGAAAATGAGGAAACCTTTCAAGTACAACATACAACTTTACAACACCTTGTGAATTGTGTAATTGAAATTTTTCACAGTGTAAGTGTATCTTTAAATAAAAATTATATAAAAACGAAAAAACAGTATATCATGTATATAGTATAGAAGTAAAACTTCTTCTCTGTATACAATCGTTTTCTAGAATTAGAAAGATTTTAGTGTAGGACAAGATGTATTAAAGAAGGTGGAAGAACTAGGTGACGTCTATAAAATCAACACCGGTGAGCTGTTAAAATCAAACAAAATAAAGTGTTGCCATATTTGAGCGAAAATCCAATGAAAAATCCAATTTTTTCTTACTTGTTCTTATTGATTCGAGTAAACAAGACGCGTCTAGAGTGACTTCTCTTTAATTGTGATTTTAGTGATTTTAGTGATTCTTGTGAGATTTTCTTAAATAAAAACTATATTAAATATGTCTAAAAGCTGAACTATTTGCCATAGTACATGGAATAAGGAGAATATTTCTCTTTTCCAAGTTCCAAAGGACGATTTTCGGAGAAAGAAGTGTATAGACTGTTGCGGCTTGGACCTAAAGCCCCCGTGGGTTTAGTCTGCAGAAAAAATTTCAGGATGTAGGATTTCATAAATGCTCCTGGTGATCCATTATGTAAAAAAGCCTGTCTGATGCCGAGCGCAATGCCGTCATTGCATGTAAAGCCTCGAATACAAAATATTGATTTTGAAGCGGATAAAGTCAAAAAAACCCAATCAATAGATTGGAGTACACAGACTGAGTAAGTAAATTTAAAAATTTTCACCAAAGGCCAAATCCAGAAGATGGGAAGTCCTAATAAAAATATACATTGGTGCTAGGAAGACATATCGTCAACGATAGTTCTGCTAGCTGCTGGACCAAGAGCTTATAGACACCTCAACAAAATGGGCACGGACGACAATGAAGTGTCTCATGATTGTGAGTCAGCGTTTCCAGAGGAAATAAAAATGGACGAAGAGTTTGACATCCTGCATGAAGATGCGTTAGAATTTTTGTCTGGATACATTATAAAAAAAATTGAAGTTGGAGGGCTATGAGTTCGAAGGAAGCACCTGGACTTGGATCGACCAAGTTTCAAACGGAGGCCAAATAAACCTTCCTTGAAATTTTTACAAAATATTAAAGGCCTTGAGGCTATTTTCAATAAATTTAATGGATGAACTATTAATTCTGTTCCAATTCCAAATTTTAAAAACAATTTGCTTGAATTGAGTAAAAAAATTCCTCTTTCCAATATAATTAAATGGTTTTTTTTAAATGTCGAATGCATTTTCGAATTAAATACTTGAATAAACAATTAACAATACATAAAAACAAACAAAAAATAATGGGCAATAGTAAATTAACAAAAATTAAACTTTAAAAACATATTTATATATGTATTTTCTTTTGTCGATTTGTACAGGTTTAAAATTAGTAATTCATTACAGTAAGATGTTGCGAAGAAACAACATAGAAGGAAGGCTATTTTTAACCGTAAGACAAAAAGCTTAGTTTTTCACGTAAAAAAACTAAACGCATCTATACGTATATTGAATAAAGGAAAACGCCACCAATTTACAGTACATAACTTTACAACTAAAAAATAACCCTAAAATTTGGCTGTTTGTGATGCTCCTTAGCTTATCTCCTTTTCCGACTGCAAAACTCCCTCACAAAGTGTTTGTCCCACACAAAGGAAAACGAAAAATAAAGTGGCATTACTACGACGAATATTTGACAGCGCACCGGTGTTGATTTTATTAACGTCACCTAGTTCTTCCACCTTCTTTAATACATCTTGGTGTAGGAGACAAATTGATTGTTCTCTGTATACAATCGTTTTCTAGAATAAGAAAGTTTTTAGTGTAGGAGACAAAGAGAAAGATATAGAGAGGAATCATCTCACAAGAAATACACAAAAATTATTCCCTTTATTCAATACTTACACTATAGTCGATTTGTGCTTCAATTGGTAATACTGATATTAATGGTTTGTGATAACTAAAATATGAGTGATTCAAAATTTTCGAAAAAACGTGAAAAAATTGCTGCTATTGTAGATCCGAATATTGCCGTTGATTCGTTGGGATTGTGATTAATATGCAAGACAAATTTTTCGTAAAGATAATTGGAATCATTTGATGCAAAATTTACGTAAAAATCTCTCCCGAAAATTATAGGGTTTTTTATCTTCGCTTCTACCAAAAACATCAACACCTGTTTGACCGTAAATCAGTAGAGAACGATGTACGAAGTAAAACAAAATTAAAGACTGAGGATAGGATTGCAACCTGAATGTTTCGTATTTTTACGAATTCAGTGCTAACACTAAGAAAAAATGTTTTTGTAAAATGTTTGCAAAAATTGCTGAATCCTAATCCGTTGTCAAAATTTCAAAATTACAAGAATTCGTAAAAAATACAGAAAATTTATGTGGCAATCCTATCCGCCATATTGTATTTTAAAACAGCGACCCCCTTAAACTGTTAGAGAGTGTTGAAAAGTCTTATATATATACTATATATGATGGCAATCCTATTGGAAAAATTACATAATTTTGATATTCTGACAACGGATTCGGATTCAGCGTCTCATTTTTACCTACTATTCGCCCCAGAACCGAATGCATAAAAATACAAAAAAATTTTGGTGGCAGTCCTATCTGCCTTATTGAATTTTAAAACAGCGATCCCCTTAAGCTGAACGATGGTGTTGAAAAGTCTTATATATACATTATACAAGGTGGCAACTCTATTGAAAAAAGTACATAATTTTGATATTCTGTCAACGGATTCGGCGTCCCATTTTTACCTACAATTGGCCCCAGAACTAAATGCATAAAAATACAACCGATTGCAATAAAAATTAAATTTTAAGACTGTAATGTCAGATTCGAGTTAAAATTCGTTGTCAAAATAACAAAAATTTGCAAAAATACTAAATAATCTAGATGGCAATCCTATCCGGTATCTTGAATTTTAAATTCTGACATCAGATTCGAAATCAGTGAGCCCCTAAAACTATTAGAAGATGTTGAAAACTCTTAAAAATAAATTTTATTAGGTGGCAACTCTATTGTACAAAAAATTACATGTATGTTTTCTGAAATTTTTCCCTAAATAAAAATCGTCACATCGTCGCCTTAGAAGTTTCATTTCAAAAAAGTACGCATATATGATACTTTTCAGAAAAACTATCACCCAGAGAGTTTCAAAATTTTCAAAAATAGTGATGTCAGAAACATGTTTGCTTTGACATGAAACATCACCGATATACATATAAACCGAAATTTAGTCTAATAATTAAATTGTAGAGATCGACTTCAGGATTTTTTTCTTCAACCTTTTGTTAAAATTAAAGTTAATTGAAAATTAACTGAAGAATGTGAAAATTTTACTCTTTTAAAAACTAACTAAACAATATAAATACAGCAAAAAATTTGCATATACTGCACAAATTATGTAGATTTTTTTTTTTTTTACTAAAAGCTTTGAAACTATTTCAACGTCACTGGAACTAATAAAGTGATTGACACTAATGTTGTTCTCAGACAACAACAACATCAAAAAACAACAACAACAAATAGAGAAAACAATAATAAATTAATTTTTTATTTTCTTTTTTAACTCACATCATATGCATAAATAACAAATAAACCTGTCAAGCGAGCAAAAATGTAGAACTTATTTAAATTAAAGGCCAGACAGTATTGTTGTCGAGCAACATAGAACAAGCTGAAGCTTGCTAGACATGCTGGCACCAGTTGGATCCACTACACCTGTGCCACTACATATAGAAGTTCCATACCAACAATAAACAAGCACTAACATCAATAAATGTTACACAGACGCTATAGCTAACTTCAATTAAGTCAGTACGCTAGAAACTCTTCAACTTATTACCATGTCAAAAGAGGATAGATTTCTTGAAAAAAACTTGTTGCTATGACAAGATTTTCTTGTAATTCCTGAGCATGTAAATATACATATAGCAAACTGAAGGTATGATAAAATGTTGTGGTTAATAGTGGTGAAGAAAAAAAAAACCAGAACATGTCGAAGAACTAGAAAAATGAGAAGTGATAGTATTGCCATGACGGAATTTAAATCAAGAAGATCCTCAACACTTGGCATGTTAAATTTTTTTTTTGCAATCTTTATACGTTATTTTTTATCTTACTTTTCCTTTTTGTTGATAACGCGTCTAACGGCCTCAGATTTTGAATGCAAAAACTTGAAATTTTTTATAAGATATGTTTGGGTGGTAAAAAAATTAACATTAGAAAATTTGTACCAACTAAGTTTAGAATTTTTTCTTAAAATTTTTATAAGATATTTTTTTTAATTTTTTGTAAAAAAACAAGAAGTTGACAAATTTTCTTTTAAAACCCCGCAAACATGCACTAAGTACAAATTTCTAGGATCTTAAAATTTTGCAGATTTTTCAAAATAAGTGAATGTATGCTATATAATCTTATGTTTTTAAACTTCTTTTATGAAGCTTGAAAGTAACAAACAAGTCTGTTTACGATAGACATATCAAGGTCATTCAACGTAGTTCAGCAACTACAGCTTATATTGAAATTTGCTGCAACAGCCGCATAATCAACACTGACAACAGCTGCGCATGCGCATGCGTCTGTGCCTAGAGAGATAGAGAGTGAGATTTGCTATTCTCGTGCCGCTAGCACGACAAACTCTAAAGCCACAATTAAAGCTACCTAGCGGTACATGCAGCAGAAGTCAGTAATTTATTTGCATTTCACCATATTATTTGTCATGCAGTAATTACTGCAGCAGCAAAAGCTGCATTAACGCAACAACAACAGCAACAACTGCAGCATGAGCTGTTAAAACGCTGCCACATGCACAGCAATCAATTTAAACATAAATATTAATCATCATACAGTCAAGGAGCAGCAGTTGTAGTTAAGAGTTGACGCCACTGCAGTGAGGCTACAGTTGGGCAAAGTGATCCTAAGTTGCTTGCGAGCTGGGCTGCATTGCTGCACGCATGCTTGAAACTGGTCTGACCTGATCTAGTCAAATCTGGTCTGGTCTGGTCTGGTCGGGTTAACTTCGACTAGTGACTAGTCAGGGACACACTGTGATGAATAGCGAAAATAGTAAAAGTTTTCCATCTTTCCATTTGCAGGTGTTAAGAAATAAGCATTGAAGAAAAAATATCAAAATGCTGTTGCAACGACAGAAAAAGTTGTTAGCAAAATATGTTTGACGTTTAGTCGACTAGCAGGATATTAACTGCTTAAATAATATTATAATGTCTCATGTTATGATACCAAAATATCACTGTCTTCAATGAAGTTCTGGATAAATAAAGGTTTGAGTTTTTATGAAATTTGCTTATTTAAAAGACTAGGAAACTATTAAAGCTCGATATTTTAGTTGAATTTACTAGATATGCTGCTGTTATGCAGGGCGTATGAGTAACATTTATTGCAATTTTAGTAGTCTACGCGTATCAATTAACTGCTAAGCTGCTGCACTCAAAAAACAAAAATCAACAAAAAACTTTTGTTGGACGTATATTGATAAAAATTTGTCAAATCAACCTAGGTTTTTGTCAATATGAACAATTTTTATCAAATTGACAAAAACCTAGGTTGATTTGATAAATTTTTGTCAATATACGTCCAACAAAAGTTTTTTGTTGATTTTTTTTTTGAGTCTGGGGTCTGGCTTTTTTTTTTTTTTAAATGCTCGTTACTTAATCCCGTTTTTTTTCTAAGGTTTGACCTCAATAGCTACCTCGACCTCAGGTAGCGTCTTATATAAGATTTTATGGATATTATGAAGAAAAACTTGTTTTCTTAATGTCACTTCTTTAGCAACATATACAACAACACAGCGAATTAGATGGGGGGCTAAAATGAATGTAACGAAAGATTTCAACAACAACATAAAATTCGCCGCACTCAGCAGTATATAAAATGACACTATCGCTGTTCTAAGATTATTTGTTTGCACTCCGATTTCAAACAACTATTAAGCATGGATAACACAACACATAAACCAACTCAAGCGCAGCTTAGTGCATCAGCGCAATGAGTTAACTCAATTCTGCTTTGATGTGGTGTGAAAAAAGGGTGATTTTTTAAAATATTTTACTATAAGTTACTGTATGTTATGGTCGTCATAATCGATCCAATGAGCAAGCTATTCAAGCCATTGTGTGTAGCCGCAGAGTGTGTAACGAGGAGAATACTGTTGTCGTATTCGCCATTGTTAATGAAGATCGTGCTATGTCAATACGATCGCAGGACTGGGGACTGTGTTATTCTATAATACTACTTGCAAAATTTTATGTAAGTACCTAGATTAAAATGCTTACAAATTACAAATGGTGCAAGAATTGAAGCCGGACGACTTCTCACTATTGGTCCCATCACAATTTGGTTCGAAGAACAGCCAGAGGCAGTTCGAAAGCTGCCGCCAATGCACCCCAATGGAGTGGTTTATGAGCCGGTGGCATCATCGGACCGTACTTCTTCAGAAGTGATGATGAAAGCATCGTTATGGTCAATGGAGCAAGGTAACGTTCGATGATTACGAACTTTTTTTTGGCCAAAATGGAAGAATTGGATTTGGCTGACATGCGGTTTCAACAGCACGGTGCTACATGCCACAATGTACGCTATACCATGAACCATTTGAGAGGCCAGTTTGGTGAGCAGTTAATCTCTTGTTTTGGCGCAAGTCAAGGGCGGCGGAAACAGGGAAAAGGAGGAGATGGTCCCCCTCTCCGAAAAAAATTTTAATTATGTTATTTTTACATGATTTTATTGAACATATTTTTAAATCAATATTTTATTGTTATATTTTTTCATCATAATGATATTTGTAATATAATAAAATATGTTTTAAGAAATGCAAATTTTTATATTGTGAAAAAATGTTCCTGCACCTATGGGCACAGTCCATTGGCCGCCAAGATCATTTGTTCAGTGATTCATCTAGTGATTTGACCCCACTAGACTATTTTTTGTGGGGTTCCATCAAGTTTCTTGACTACAGGGGCAAGTCAACCACGATTGCTGCCTTGGAAGACAATATTAAACGTATTATTGGTGAGATACCGGTCAAAAAGTTGGAAAAGTGTGAAAGCATGAAATAATCTTTGATTAGTTAATGGCAGGCATGGATTTATCGATCCAAAACAATATTTCAAATTTTTATGGGGGTTTTTTTTTACTTTTCAAAAACCATACGTTTAAAAAATCACCCTTGACTATGATTCCTATAACAGAACTTTTGATTCCTGTAGTAATATTTTGAGTGTGGTTGGTTGGGTAGCCAACCATAATAGTTTTGAGCTATTTTGTGCAAAAAATGTAAAAACCAAAAATTGGATATAAAAGTTATAGCTGTCGAAATTTTAAAAAATAATATAAAAATGGCCATTTCAGCCCTTGAAAGGACTTTGACCGAGCTTCTTATGATCAATTGTGTTGTGTGTGTGTTGTGTGTTGAGAACTGTATCTACATGTTTTATGCCGACTCCGAACGGCTTATGTTCTCAAGAAGCTTTTCATGGCAGTTTTTACTCTCTGAGGTTTGCAATTGCCTGCAGAGAGATGACGGCCGAACAGAAAAATTAATTAAATTGAAAAAAAACTTTCTGTGTCAGGTGGGACTCGAACCAGGGTTCTCTGGCGTATAGGTCACACACTCTACCCACGGCCGCCATAAAATTGTACTTACTTCAAATGGTTTTATTACTTTTATTTTATACTATACTCTTAAAAAAATCAAAAAACATAGATTTCTCTTTTTAAATAAATTCAGTAATTCTTAAAAATATATATGATTTTCATGCGAAAATTTAAGGAATTCCATAGTTGCCAAAATATATATAGGGAAATTGGTTTGCCCAGGTTTAAATAATCAGAAGATCAGAAAAAAATATTTTTGCTCCATAAAACTAAGGATCACTATAGTCGGTATATATGTGGGTTAGGTGGGGTCAAATTTTTTGGCAACAAAGAGTATAGCAAAAAAGAAATCAACGGGCAATTCTGAGAATCTTTGCCCAAGAAACCATTATTCTGAAGTCAATATCTAGCTGCAGGAAAATTCGTTTAAGTGTGCAAGTCGAAAAAAACCCTTTCATAAAAATGAGATTAAACATTTTTTTATAAAAACTTGTCATAGGGCAGTCGCCAGAGGGCGCTACAATAGAATTTATTTTGATTTTTTTTTTTCTGTTTTAAGGAAAAAAATTGTTTATTTTTTTTATTTTTAAAAATTTATATTTATGCAATTAAAACACAATAAAAACGAAATTTCAATTTATAAATACTACTAATTTTTATTTTTTTTTTTTTTAAATATTTTTTTAAAAGAAATTCATAAGTTTTGTAAATCTTTCTGACTTTTCATTTTGGGTACTATACACCGACTTTCTAATATTGATGCCATAACCCCTTCGCGATTTATGTCGGTAACACGTAGTGAAACGCTACTTAAAAGCCGAACATATCGTTCTTATTGCTTGTATATGGCAAGCAATATCGGGGTCAAGAAACGATGGATCTCGAAAGAAAATGTACTGTACCAAATGCTCGTATGGAATATTTGCTATGAATGGAGGACCAAATAAAATGTTGTCATCATTAAAATTAATCATATCGAAATAATCTTTGCAATTAAAATTGATAATTGGTTTTTTATACGGTCTAACTTCGTTTGGACTCCACAAATTCTCTCTAATATGATTAATTTTTCTTATAGGTGCTTGACGAATTTCCTTCCTTTTATCAAACAATAAACTTTTTAATGACCTTCTTCAAGAGGGGGTCTTGCTTACAAGTATTCATTAATTATAAACGAATTTTTCTTTCCAAAAAAAAAAAAAAAAAAAAACAATTCTTTTGTAGCGCCCTCTGTTGGTTGCCTTAGAAAAAATAATAATAATAAATAAAATATTGTAGATTCCTTGCAAGAGAAAACCACCTGGCCTGGTTTTAATAAAAATTTAAAAATAGTTTTAATCTTATTTGTGTCAGAATAAATTTTTTCCGACTTGCGAACTTAAACGAATTTTCCGGCAGCTCGATATTGACTTCAAATCAATGGTTTCTTGGGCAAAGTTTCTTAGAATTTGCTATATTCTTATATATATATATTTTGCTATACTCTTGTTAATTTTTTTCTTCCGAACAAATTCACCCGGCTTAATGTGGGTATATGAATGTAGTTACAATGTCCAGTTTTCACTGGGATTGACTTTTTCACTAAAATTATGAGCAGACCTGTAGCAGGATTCCCAAATAGTTAACGATAATCGTAGTTGTCGTTATCGGCATTGTGCATGCACAGTTTCATAGTAAATGCCAGTTTTCGCTATTTAACTACAGCGACAATCGTCGTTAAGACGTTTGGGAATCCCGCAACTGTTCTATTGCCGACATAAAGACCTCAGAAAAGAGTTCTATGTAGAAGAGCATGAGACATATTAATCCTTCATCCATATTCATAAGGAAAGATGTTGAACATATGTACTTCCAAGTTATCTATGATGGATCAAGTGTTATGAACTGAAAACGAGGTTTCAGTTCAATGAGGTAGTGATGAAGGCCTCATCTGTTGGAACCCTTGCTCGGGTGACTATGATGGGGCGGCCCTTCGGGGAGTCTCGTACTGGTTGTGGTTTGTGTACATCACTTGCATAGGTCTAGGGTGACCGGTGCTTAGTACATCCAGACTGGTATATCCTTAATTAGAGAGTAGGCTCTAAATATACATTTAATATACCATATGTATCGTCTTAAACAATACATGACTATGCTGTTAGGTCAACTACTGGACGTTGACTCGTACTATGAATCCGATTAAAGCGTTCATATAGTTCGTGAAAATTGTATTGGTATAAGTGCGAATTTCTATTGTATCCAATTATATTGGTGTATATTCATATTGCGTTCTAGAATAGGGCGCAGGTTACATCAAGAGTCAACCATTCTCAGTGGGTGTAAAAATATAATGTTTGTTGTACGCAGCATTTATTAGAGTGTTTTATATATATTTATTGCAGCATCGTGGTTTATCTATTAGATGCCGGTTCATGAAAGATCAACCCCGTAGTCATGGAACTAAGTAGAATGGAGCCATAAGGGCTCATTGAATAATTATAATAAAGAATGGACACCGCGAACATTCGCACAACGCTGTTCTAATAGCGTTGCAATCAATTTGCATATAATCAATGTTTAAAACCAGGTTCATGCACATATTGAAGTTCAAAAAATCCCAAAATTATCCTAAAATAAACTTAAATAATACCAGAACTTTTCAAGATTGGTACCATTGCAACATTCAACTAAGAGAAATTTACTTCTTGCAAAAGTTAGAAAAGCAAAAATAAGTCAGGCTGGATAACAGAGTAGATCAATCGCTGAGTTCGTTTATGAATATGACAAAAAACATTCCTTGCAATGTTACCTTTGTAAACGAGTTTCTCGCCATAAGCTCAACATACATATATTATCGAATAACCACCGTATTCACTTGATATGGCTCCGACTGACTTTTCTCATTTCAATTGCCCAATACCGGCTTTTGGCCGTCCATATTTAAGGCCGGCAATACATTTAGAGGCATCCCAGAATCAAAAATATGTAAAAAACTGTATAAAAATATCTTGAATATAAAGAAAGTTATAAGCTTGAAAAGAGATCAGCGTTTGAAATTCGAAATAATATTAAAATCGAAATACTACAGCTGCTATTTTATTATATCATTTATTTTATCTACTCAAACCGGAAGGGGAAAATTCCAAAGAATGTTAACAATAATTATTTTGGGTGTATATATAGTGATTTAATTAAGTTTAAACGCTAACGTCTTCGTATTATTTGTTTCGTATAACTTTGAAGTCGTTTTTCCCAAAACTGCGGGCAACCTAGCTCAAAAACTACTTGACCGATCCTTACAATATTTAGAAGGACATTTTTTAATAAAATTTTAACCAATCTAAATGTAACCGATTTATAAAATAGCCCTTTAAAATCGTTTTCTTCAAAGTTTAAAACAAAAAATAAGTAAAAAAAGCAATTTTTTTTCAAGCACATATAAGTTTTTAAAAAAGACTTTTTTAAAAATTCTGTCTCATTCAGATAGGTGATATTTTAGTTTTAAAATTTAAAAATATTTTTTTTTTGGGTCAACCTAGGAGCCAGCGGAGTGCCCGCAGTGCAAAAAGAGGTATTTTAGAGCAATCGTTGTAGCCAGCGCCATTTTTTTTTTTTTTTTTTTTGAAAAAAATAAGATTTTTTTGAATGTATATATTACCAAATTTGAGAATTTTAAAACTCTTAAACAAATTTCTTCTAATAAAAACCATCACCTCAATATCACTCTTTTTTACTCTCCTCTAAATGTATTGCCGGCCTTAAAGCACCAAATCCAAAAAGATATGTTTAGTAACATAATCGTCCCTTAGACCTAAAAATATGCCTCTACAAATTTTCGAACTGAAAGCAAAAATTGTAGCTGTGTAATTTTTTTTTCTGTGTTTTTTTTCTTTTTTTTTAACTGTGTAATTAATGAACAGCTTTTAATAGAATTTTAAGAAAATCAAACTATCAAGAGCTGAATAAATCTGTGAATAAATCTGCATAACTGTTGCTTCCTTCAACTCACCATTATATGTAAAATTATTATATGACTTAAGCTAAGGTCCCACAATCGTGTAGGACCTTTCTGTGGGCTCCACATCCCGGAGCTGTATCTATGTTGCAGTATCTGTAATGAAGCAAGAGAAAAGTTGGCTAATTAATAAAAAGTTCCATATAAGTGTGTAAGTGTGAGTGTTAATGATAATGATAATGAGAGAAACAAAAACACAACAAATTTTCAACATACTTGTTTTTTTTGTTTTGTTTTTGTAAAATAAATTTAAATAAAAATGGCAACTCATTATATTGAAGATAGGCAGGCAGCAACATTGTCGAGGCATTTGCAATAATGAGCCACTTTCACATGATAGCAATTCGTAGATAATAAAAAAAGTAGCATGTAGATGTGGCCAATTTAAATAAATTGCATAGTGTTGTATGTACAAGTGTGCAACTTAACTGTTAATGAAGTATAATCAAATGAAGCTGAAGAGCTTTAGACATTATAAAGGTCAATGGCAATAAGCTTAAGAAGGTCAGAAAAAAACAATAACAATATTGTTAGAATTTTTATGGTATATCGTGCTACCAGCAAACAACATTATACCAACATTGTTGCTCAGATTGCTCAGATTCGTTTATTCGATCAGGTCTTTAATATCTTAATATATCGTTCCAATCAATCAGTAACCAATTTGAAGCGAGCAACCTCAATACTGATCCCGCACATAAATCAGCCCACTAACAGCTATTGCATTTCTATGCTTAATAAATTGCTGCAATTTTTAAGAGAGAAAAATATGGCTCATAGCTAAAACATGTGCTACGGTGCATTTCAACGATCGTGCAAATCTATTGCAACCATTGTAATAAGAACAACACGATACCGTAACAAGCTATCCTGGGGCGCTGCAGATCTTTTACAGCCGTGGGCGTAAACAATGCGTAGGCGTGTGTACTAGGAGCAGAATAGAACACAGCATGATGCTGTATAAGTAGCTCTGTAGGAGGAGCGATCTGTTTAACGTTTAACGAATTAATTTGGAGCGAATGCACAGTGAATTTAATCTGTATAAGCGCGAAGCAAAACCGGAAGCAAAAGATGATTTTTATGAAATTTTGTACTTGAGATTACACGAGCTTTCTGATTTCAAAAATGAGAGCAAAGTAAATTTATCGCTTTTTGTTGGGTTTCATTTGCGAGTATTAATATTACACAAAGACATAAAATTGTTTGGAAATTTAGTGCAATATGCGGTGCTTAAATCGATAGAAATTTCACTGAGCGTTTTGGACTCTCCTGAAGGTACTTTTTGATAAAAAAAAAGAAAAGGTTTTTTGTATGAAACTTTTTATTTGTCACAGATTGGTTAAAAAAATAAATATATTAAGTTAGGTTCAAGCGGCTGTCTCCCTTGAGACACACTTAGGCAAATAAAGTCCGTTGTGATACCATGGGTTGATTTCCCTCTCTATTTGAACCAGTTTGAGCTGTTGTCAAAGCTAAGGATTCGGTAGACCGAAGATTCTGAGACGCCGTCAAGATCATTAAAGAACCAGGTACCTTAATGAAGGTGACGATTTTTACATAGCGCTGGGCCAGTGCCTCCTCTTCTTCATCTCTGCAGCTTCTGCAGAAGCCGTTGGGAAGGATATCGGGTAGTTTCGTACCAAATGCCGATTTTCTGTCAGTCTTTAAAGTGCTTTAATGGTGAACTGACGTGTTTGGTAAAATTTAAAATAAGTTTCGTCTTTATAAATTGGAATAAGTACCTTTTTTTAGTGCCTAATTTATTACCTGTGCGGGTTACTACATCTGTTCTTTTCGCTCGTACAGATATGTTTGCAGCAAGAGATATTACTGTCCTTTTCCTGTTTAAAAAAGGACAAAATGCAGCGGCGCATGAAATTAATCGGGCTTGGATAGCAGATACCTGCAACGAACGCAAAGTGCAACGATGGTTTCCCAAATTTTCGTTTGGCAATTTTGGCTTGGACAATGAACCACGTGCTCAACAACGTAGCAGTGTTGATGACGACGAACTGCTAGCAGAAATTAAGCGGAATACATCGACAACTTTACAATGCCCTGCTGAGATCTTTCAATGTATCGAAACCAACCATTAATCGCTGTCTCAAAGTAATTGGGAAAAGTGAAAAAACTTAATCGATGGGTTTCACAATACACAAAATGTTCAGATTTCAGGTAATCACTTCATTGCTGATGCGACATATGGTGGAACCGTTTTTGAAGAGAATTGTCACTTGTGACGAAAAATGTATTCTATATGATAATAGAAAACGTTCAGGACAAAGGTAGGATCGCAAAAAAGCTCCCAGCCACCTGGAAAGAGCGAGACTGCACTCTAAGAAGGTCATGGTGACTGTTTGGTAGACTTTTTTTTGAACAGTGGTTCATCGTGGCACCACAGAGCAGAGAATGTAGGACACATTGTGGGTATCCTCACGGGTCACTGCATGGCGGCAGTTCACTCGAAGAAGATGGGCATCACAACGGATGACAATTGCAGTAGGAAGTGCAAGGAACCAGGCACCGCTGAGAGCCTGGGACAGCTACTATGTACCTGCCCTATTCTACTTAGATCGAGACTGAAACACCTAGGCTCACCGACGTTTCTTCCGTCTCTAGAACATGTGGCCAAAATTTCTTAAGACATCCTTCTAAGATTCGCGAATTCGAAGCAAATCTTTAGCGACTTTAACTTACTCCTTATAGGCTCCTTACACTCGATACCACTTAGGACCCGAAAGGTATATGTAAGGCGGCCGAATAGACCTAACCTAATGAATTAAAAATATATGTGAGCTTATATGAATGAATAGTTTATTTCATACGAAATATTATATTTCTACATTAATTTTTAGTATTTTTGGACAAAGCTTGCATGAAACCTCTCCCACTGTGCTGCGGTTCAATAAAACTCTGATATCTAGGCAAAAGTAATATAATACGAACTTTAGTTGAAGATTTTATGACATATTGTTATTGTAGGCAGTTCTAAAGCATAACGTTTTTAGTTAAGAAAACTTAAAAAAAATAACATTCCTGTAAGTGTTTTTTTGTAAATTGAATAATTAACATGCGCTTGAAAAATCTTTGAACTTGTTCATAAAACTTAAAACTGCAATAAAACGGCTGAAGCCCCTCGACATATCACGGGCTCAATAAAAAAAAAAAGAAAGAATGCACATAAATTTTAAACGCTCTAACATGCTTAAAGTAAGTTCAATACTTAAGGCTGCAAAGTTTTCTCAATGAATTTTGCACTGTTGTTCAACATTTACACACAACTCCAAAATCGGCTTGCAATGTATGTATTTAATATTTGTAGTTTTTTTCTTTTTTTTTTTTTGCTCAAATAGCCCACGATTTTTGTGGCCAAATCGTGACCCAAAACAAAACAATTTGTTACCATTACGCGCTTTACGTTCGTTGTACTCAATATTATGATGAGGCAATTTGAGAGTATCCAAAAAGAAAAATAAAAATGAGCAATAACAATAAAAAAGCGCACTTAAGACTTGTACCCTATAGGCGGTCTAAGAAATTATGTTGTAGTTAATGTCAGTGGCCCTCCCCTCACTCTCTTTCTCACTCTCTCTCTCTCTCTCTCTCTTTCTCTTTCTCTTTCTCTCTTTTCCGCTGTAATATTGCAGCAATTTACGGTATGAGCCAAAGATCAAAAATTATTACTTGAGGCTAGAATTTGACCAATTGTTACGTTAACATTTTATGCCACGGTTTAAAAACAAAAAACATCTTAAATAGCATGAACGCGCTCAAATTCGTCAAAACAATGTGAAGAGGCAAATAAAAAGAGTCATGTCGAATTTTGTAGTACATTTTATTTAACGTTCAATTTTCGCAAAAATTAAGTTGTTAATGCATATAATTAGCATATCATAACATAAATTTGTATGCGTTGCACTAATTTTAATAGCATTCCAGAGGACTTTTTTTTTTTTAAATAAAATGTAAGCGGCTAAGTTACAAGTTGAAACAAAGAATTTACAAAAATTCGAGACTGTTTGAAAGAACAGTTATTACAAAATTCCAGCATATTAAGATGAGTTTGTGTCTGCTTATTGCTTAGTTAAAGTTAATTTGTTCTGCGTATAAGTCAACAGTGTAGTATTAACTCTTTCCGGCGCACTATATAAAATCGGCAAAAATTAAAGAAAATTTTTATTTGCTTTTATTTATAGAAGTAATTTATTGAAAAAAATGTAAAAAAAAATATTTCCTTACAGGATTTCGCGCAAGGATGTGGTATGATTTTTATACCACCGCGCTTATGTGATAGCTTTATTTATGGAATTCATTAAAACAGGATTTCGTTTTACTTAAACAAAGTGGAACATGGCAAGTAGAGCACATCTACTGAGTTCTTCTCTGGTGTCCCGTCTTGCTGCAGTGCGCACATCTTCATAGTGTGGTTCTTACTGGTTGGTGGGACGACGAGGCTCGTATGCTTGCATCTACAAAAGGTTTATTGTTTTTTAGTCGAATAGTGTTACTTTTGGCCTTGCAGAAGTTACGGATGAACATGAACCTGAGTGACACAGACTTGAAATTATATCCAGCTTAAAATCTTTTAGTGGTAACTTATACCCAGCACTTTTGGCAATTATATAAGCATTGACGACTGCCACATCGAGAAAATGAAAAAAAATTCGATGCCACCATTTGCGGCTCTGTCTATTCAACTCATAATATTTCTTTAGTTGATCTAACTTGTCGATGTTGTTCATATGCATATTATAATCATGTATAATACCTGGTTTATCAATTTCCATCACTGTACCATCACGTTGACGTTGCATTACCTTGACAAGTTCATTTGGATCATGGAAACTGGACAAAGCTGTGACCGCTCGTTTGTCAAACCATTTCATAAAGAGCACACCCGTATCGCTTATTTGCCAGTCATATTCTCCAATTTTTAATTGCTTGTCAGGCTTAATATCGGTCGGGAGATATTTTCGATTACTTCGCACTGTCTCGTAACCATTTATTAACTTTTTTTTCAATTCCAGGATGAGGTTGTAGGAAGTGAAGAAATTATCAAAATATACCTTATGATTTTCCCACCAAAATCTGATAGTAGATCGAGAACAACACGTTCGCCAAGCCTTTTTTCCACTAGTTCACCTTTTTTGCCTGTATAAATTTCAAAACGTTGAACGTAACCGCTGCTATCGCATAACATCCAAGTTTTGAACCCTCTTTTTATTGGTTTTTTTGGCAGATACTGAATTAGAGTTGAACGACCTATAAAACAGTAAACTCTAAACAAAATAAATCCATAAATATATATGTCTTGGAACCTACCTTTGAATCTAATCATGGATTCATCTACCGCTAGATATTCACCCGGGTTAAAACACAATTCAAATCTCTCTAGCAACATATCCAGAAACGGTTGAACTTTATACAGCTTGTTGAACTTAGGTGATCCTTTTTTAGGCATTAGGGTAGAATCTTTCAAATGTATATTAGATAAAATCCAATCAAATCTTCTTATAGGCATTATTTTCGACATATAGCCGTCATTTAATTCCGGACGAGATGACCAATAGTCTCTGTAACTGGCCTGGACTTTTATTCCCATTAGAAAGTTAATTCCAATAAAAGCTTGTATTTCTATGGCATTTGTTGGAGTGTAGCGTTTACCAGATTGTTGAGCATACAAGTTCGTTTGAAATACAATATGTTCAATAACTTCTTTTGTTATAATTTTACTAAAAATATTACAATTATCATGGGATGCCACGTTTTCCACAACTTCTGTAGGTCCCTGTTTCATGCCAGTAAATGCAATTGGTATCTCTATTGAATTTTGATTACTCCTGCTAAATGGGCTGCTAAATAAATTAGATATAGGAATATTGTCGTCGGTATCAAATTGTTCACACGAATTTAAAACTCCACTACATCCCGGGTTTTCACCTTCATCAAAGTGTTTATCTTCATTGTCGACTGCAAGGATGTTATCAAAAAGTTCCTGGATTTGGTTCTGATCATCGAAGTCCTCAACATCATCGATAATTGACTCAGCGTCTGATGGAATCCCTTCCACAACAACTTCATCCTCGATTGTTTCCAATATATATGAAATATCACTGTCTTTGAGTTTATGGTTTTTAGCCATGGATATAATGCGCAGTGGTATTATTTTTATACCATCAACTTTAACCTTCACTACTTCAAAAGTTTTCATTTATTTTTGATGTTACTATTTTCAAGCACGTTATTCACTATCTTATTGATCAAAAATTATACAAGTATGAAGTCTAACGCACTTGTTTTGCAGAAATTTACTAAATAATGGAAAACACTGTCAACACTGTCAACACTTGACAGATGGTACTCAAGTTTAGTTCAAAATATATATATCTATCTCTTTCAAACATTTGGTATATTTTTTTTTTAAATATAAGCTTAAATCTACATATAAAAGTGGTATTTAGAATATACCATTGCACACAGAATGTAGGAAAATTAATTAGATAAGTGGTATAGTTTTCATACCACAGCGACATATTTTTTGCTAACTTATTAAAAAAACCAACTTAAACACTGTAATGTTGGATTAAGGTGACAATCTGCTGTAAGTCAACCCATATTTGAATACCCAGCGTTACTCGGGAGTTGATATAAATAATTTTAGAACTCATTCGTCGATTTGAAAAAACTTTTCATAAACTTTTGAAGTTCGGCGTAATAAGCATAATTGTAGCTTAAACATCTGAAGATTATGGGAAAACTTAGGCAAATCGAGGTTTGTTTGTGCGTATCAGCACGCACAAGCTCGAGCTTCCAAAAGTATATATTGAAATTTTAAATTTTATTTGATAGATTGGACATTTTTTAAGAAATTTCGTTAAAATCAGACTAACAGCTGTATTCTGCTTGTTAACTTAACAAGTAATTGTTAAGGAGCTCTTGTTAATATTATTGTTATGTAATGTAAATGTTCATATTCTAAAAAATCATTTAAAATTTTAAAGCTCTAAAAAGCTTAAAAGAATGTGAAACTCACAGCATTCAAACGCCAGCTGGTTTTTCGATGAAATTTTATTCGTTTATTATAGCAGCAAGCAAAATGGCAAATGCAAAGAATGAAGTAATCTCGATTTTTTTTTTTGTATTTAAGACACAAATTTACATTTTTTTAATAGCCAAACAAAGTTTGAGTGAACCACGCAGGAGCAGCTCCTATTTTATATACAATTTTTGCCGACATTTTATTATAGTTGGATTTTTCATTTCAGTATTTAATTTTATTTAGAGTTGTATAGAAATAAAAAATAGATTGAATGAATCATTTTAATTTTGAACACGTTTTAAATAGCGCCGTTGTTCGTTTTCCTTTCTATGATCTTCTTCATTATCAAAACGTAAAACACGTAAAAATTCTTCCATTTTTCACAGTTTTATTTATTTGAATTCTATATTATTTATAATTTATATTATTTTTATTATTTGCACAACAATTCTCTAGTTAAACACAAAAAACAAAAAACACATAATTTTTAAGATTATGCATGGAACACATTGAGGACGGCAACGACTTTACTACAAGATAAAAGAGAGAAATATAGTCATAGCGATGTCGTCTACTTGGTTATTTTGAAAGCGATGCAACAAAAAGCTTTCCCATACGCAAAGCCAAATTATTAAGTGAACAAAGCTTTTGACATGCTCTCTACGCAATGAAAAAGGAGCAAAGTTTGTCGCCTGTCAAAATACAAATAGTTCTATACCGACGACATCAACAAGAGCGACAATATCGTTCAGACATATTCACCAATCTCACCTCCATAAGAAATACATGTAAAACAATTTTGCCAAAAGGCGAACCGTCGTTGTCGTCGTCAATGTGTTCCATGCATTATGTTGTCGTTGCTAAGATACTTTGTGCAATTAACCACATTGTAAAGAAAAGAGCTTTTAAATTTTCACCAGAATACGGAACATTAATAACTTTTTAATATTAACTATTTTATTAATGTGGTCAGCTTTGCTAAGCTGGTAGAATAGGGCTGTAAAATTTAATCTTTAGCAAGCATTTATGAAAATTTTCTTATAAATAAATACTCTCTTTTGATCTCGTGTCTATAGCCTGTTGCTGTAGCCTCCAATGTGCTCAGACTAATAAGCTTGTGCACAGGAGTTCATATGTTGTTATTGTCAACGTAAGCTTTGTGTTTTCTTTTTAAGGCTTTTCAATATTTATAATTCACGGATATTTTCTTAAAGAAATGTAAATATTGTATATAAAAAAAAACCCAAACATTGTAAGTATTTCTTCAGAATAAATTAAAACTTGCTTAAATCAAAAATAGTTGAAAGAACGTATTATTTTTGTGCTTATTTTTTGAGAGAGAAAACTATAAAAAGCAGGGACAGAAGAAAGCCGTCTGTTTTGAAATTTGTCTATATACAATTCGAACCTATGCTTTTATAATCTCATGCCAATCTTTTTACTGACACACCGTGTTATTAATCAGTTTTGCAGAAAAGTGTGTTTATGCTAATGAATTCCTACTCAAAACTTCATTTATCATTTTTTGCTGTTGACACCATTGTTGGTAGCTGTTGTTGTTGTTATGCCAAAGGCATCATTCTACTTATTTTGTCAGATTCGGTAAAGTTTAGCCTAATCACTTTATCACCATTTAATTGATTGTTTTAGGTATAAAAGCAGTGCTGGATTTAGGCCTAAGTCCGTGAGGACATATTTAAACATAACCATGTCAGTGTTGATGTTGATCCAACAACAGGAAATCTAACTGGCCATTGCTGCAATAAATTTAGAATGTCATGGAAAAGTTCATGAAAAGAGCTTGCGTGTGCAATGTCGAGGCGGTCATTTGAGTGATTTAATAATTTATCAATATCCTCCGTGTCCCAACTTTATAATTAAAAAAAAAGCTTAATAAAAACATAGATATTTCTACAAAATAATGCGTTTTATTAAAAAATTAAAATGCCATTAACTCTTGGGACACCCTTTATATTTAAACTAGCAGGCCACAGTGGTCCGCGGCTTCGCCACGTACGTTTTTTTTTTAAACAATATAGAACGTTAACACGTTTTTGTTACTCTTTGAATGAGTGTCGAGAGAGTTAGAGCGCAAAAACTTCATACAAAAAAATCCTTAAAACGCTAAACGTGTTCAGTCTATAGCCTTGCGTTCAGAAATAAACAAATTTTGATCGCTCTACAATGTACCTATTCGCACTCACTCTCACTGTTTTTGGGCGGTTTCTATTGAAAGCAACAACAAAAACTTTTGGACGCCGTTCAAACGATCACCGTGTAATCGTTTCAAATAAGTATAATTTTTTTTAGTGCAACCAACTTTTTTATTTTTAAAGATATGTTTATGTTTTTGGTGTTATTGAAAAGAAAATTAAATAAATTACAAAATTGATCTTAAAAAAAAAATTTCATTTATTACGCAAAATTCTGAGAAATTTGCACACAAAGTTGAAATTTGGTAGTTTTAACCGATTGATATCATCTTCACACAATCACAGCTCAATAACGGTTAGGTTGGTAGGGTTTGTTGATATACCGTTGTAAAGGTGATTTCATTGCCTTTAAAATGAGCTTTTTGAGAATTTTATGTGAGTTAGTTTTTCTGCTAGAAACAATAACGTGAATCAAAGTAGTGAAATATTTATTAACCCTGTAGCTCCTAAGAGTGTAAAAATTGAGCCCCCTCCCACACGATTTTTTGCTCAGCTTGACATTACCTTTCAGCTTCGTGAATAGTTCCACTCAATTGCGGGACACCCTGTATTTTTCACTCTGCTTGTTATACCCCAACGCGTACTTCGCAAGGGGTATATTAACTTTGTCATTCCATTTGTAATGCCAAGAAGGAAGCGTGGCAGGTATAGAAAAATATAAATATTTTTGGTCAGCATCACTCCCTGGGTCGATTTCCGTGTGTCCATTTGTCTGTCTTTCTGTCGACTCGTTTACAGCCGTAACTTTAAAACTATCGCGATGAAATTCAAAATATAAGTTTCTTTTTAAAAAGCAATATCAACTTCGAAAATGGGCCAAACCTGATGAAAACCACTCCTACCTCCCATATAAAGTGACTTTAATTTAACCGTAAAATGTCTTTAAAATCCACGAAAATTAAAGAAATGCCTTGAAATTTGACAAACTTTGATCTTAAAGTCTTAAATATAAAATCTCTTAAAAATTTACAAAATTTAAACAAACAGTCTTAAAATTTCGCACATAAGCTTTGATACTTAATATAATCCACCTCTATGATATATAGCAAAATCGGATGAAAATCACGCCCACTTCCCATACAAAGTGGCTTTATTTTAAACGTAAAATCTCTTAAAAATCCACAAAAACTAAAGAAATGTCTTGGAATTTTACACATAAGCTTTTATATATAATATGAACCACCAACCAACCAGGATCAAAACCACTCCTACCGCCCATAAAAAGTATGTCATCAAAATAGGAAAACTTTCGTTAATATATAAAACTGAATGTCATCGTGTATGTCGTGGCTAAAGACTTCAAATATACTTCACTACGGACGCGGTGGGGTATTTCAGCTTCGGTACCTTGCCAAAGCTCCATCCGTACTAGATTTCATATCAAATTGATACAATTTCCTTCTGCAAGCTTCACTCAAAGCACGAGGTAAACGCTTATCCTCGAAAGCTTTATATATATATATTGCTGAGTTCTTTCAGCAGCTTTTTACTTTATGCATTCAGATATTGAAAGCATTTTCTACCTTTTTTTATATACAAAAAACACATTTTTGGCAAATGTTCTTCATGTAAACACTTTTTCTTACCAATTTTGACGAAATTTTATTTTTTAATTTAAAAAAATAAATCTGCCAGCTTTTTCGAAAGGAAAAATATTTAAATAAATACGATTTACTATACTGATACGAATTTAATAGGGTAGTACCTGGAGTTCATATATCAATATGAATTTGTTGAAGGAAGCAACTTTAGGGTTAAAAAAATATTTCAGCCAACTGTGGATTGTATGTTGAAAATTAAAAAATAAAATTTTTATCATTTTGTTCTATTGTAAGAAAAAACAAAATTAAATATTTTAGAGGCGACGATAATGTCGAGTCTAGGGCGGCAGAATGCCTTAATCCGCCACTGCATATGAGTATAGGTAAAATTTAATAAATCTGCTTAGAAGTAAGGTGCACAGAAGTATTTTCAAAATTTTTTTTTTTTATAAAATTCTTTTTTCATTTCGAAAGACAATAATATAACCGTAGGTATTACAAATAATAGTAAAAAATTGATTAAATAATTTCATGGACAATATCTAAACATTACTTTTAACAATGTACCTTTAACTGAAAATTCAATTCTTACACCTTCCCATACTTAGTCTTTCTCATTAGAATAGCACAGAAAAAGCATATAAAATATAATTTTATTATAAATACATCTTTATAAATATCTCCATACAACTAGTTATTCGTTATAAAGAGTGTTAACGTATTACGACGATATTACTTTAAAACTTTTTTGTTGTAAAATTAAAACATTAATTTTAACAATGTGACTGAGCTATATTAAAGACTTCCTCTGTCACTATTCTTGAACTCTTCGCAAAAAGCAGACAACTCTGCAAAGAGAAACTATGTTTATGACAGTCATAATAGTCATAAAAGTTATTGCTATTATTGTTGTGTTGCTTCTGAAAATTTTGCTGCCAAATAGCATAGAGTTGTAGAAATAAATTAAAAATAAAATAAAAATGACATAAAAGTAGCTTTGACACAAACAATACTTTGAATTGACTCTAAAATGTGTTACTTATACATAATAACGTTTGTGAACGAACGATTCTAAAACAAGAGTTTGTAGGCAAAACTAATTTTTATAGAATTTTAAGTATAATTATTTGACACTTGATTTAATTTTAAGTATCTTTTAACTGAATAACTTCAATTCTAATGTTATCATCAAAGACAGCCATCTGGCAGCTGTGAGAAAAACAAAGGGCATAAATTCAGCTCATCGTTATGTCTAACGGTGTTTATATAATGACTACTTTTACTTGTTGTTGTGAATATTATTGTGAATATCATTATTTGTGAAATTTCTTATGAAAGTAGTGTAAAAGCTGGCTATTCACTTTCGTTGCTCGAAATTATAGCGGTTTCTTGTGTTAACCTGTGACAATCGTTGCAGCGTTGTTTTTTTTTCTTTTTTTTTCTTAGCATCATTAACAGTTAAAGTATGTTAATTTTATATAATATGAAGATTTTTAATGTTGAAACACAATCAATGTGGAATCAAATATTTGCTTTGACCTTTAATTTTATAGTCAATATATGTCGGTTTATGAAAACATGGCGACATACAGTTAGAAAATCATGTGAAAGAACAACTTTTCAATGGCTGTGAAAAGATCCAAAAGAAAGTAAAAATAGTAAACAACAACAACAACAGCAATATGCCTAACAACAATTATGCACAGTGTTGGTCATAAAAATAGCACAAATTGACTTATCTAATAAAAGTTTTGAAAATTTATCATTTTACAAAAAAATGTTTTGTTCTTTAAAATTTTGGAAAAAAGATAAAGCATTCATAGAAACATTAATAAATGAACAAAATCTTTATCTATATCTATACTATTATATAAAACTGAAGTACAAATTATTTTTTTCCAGGTTAACTCCAAAAGTACTAGGCCGATTTTTATCGAACAAGTTTTAAAATATCATATTTGTGCTACAGCACAGTATATGATATCAGATGGTAGTGTTTTTACCATTTTACACGAACATTTGGGTATGCGAAAGCTCTGTGCAAAGGGTGTGCCGCGTGAGCTGACAGTCGACCAAAAACAACAACGAATTGATGCTTCAGAGGAGTGTTTGGCGCTGTTACACCGCAATAAAATCGAATTCTATCGTCGATATGTGACAATGGCTGCAACATAGCTTGACTATTACACACCGAAATCCAAAAGACAGTAAGCTGAGTGGACAGCAGTCGACGAACCGAATCCAAAGCGAGCAAATACCCAACAGTCGGCTTGTAAGGTGATGGCGTATGTATGTTGGCATGCGAAAAGAATAATATTCATCGACTATCTCTAAAAAGGAACCGCCATCAACAGCGACTATTACTGTGCACTTTTGGATCGATTGAAGGCTGAAATCGCCAAGAAACGGCCACATTTGCAAAAGAACAAAAAGTGCTGTTTCACCAAGACAATGCACCGTGTCACAAATCGATGAAAACAATGGCAAAATTGAATAATTTGGGCTTCGAATTGCTTACCCACCCACAGTATTCTCCAGATTTAGCCCCCAACGACGTTTTCCTGTTTTCAGATCTCAAGAGAATGCTTGCTGGATAGAAATTCAAGTCCAATGATGTAGTAATCGCTGAAACTGAAAAAAGTTGGAAAATCGCTATACTCGTTGTATCGATCTCGAAGGCAACTGTGTTGAATAATATAATCGAGTTTTATCAAAATTTTGTTTTTTTCTAACTTATCCTACGGACTTATTGAATGACCTGTTATCTAGGTTAAAGTTGTTAAACCTGGTATATTAACAAAGGCTGCCCTATGGCAGCCATTGCATTTTTGAAAATAATTTAACGTTACTTAATCTTGAAATATTTTGACAGCTCAAAAGAATTTACTAAGCTACAACATAGTGTCAGTTGTATCGTTCAAACTTATTTAGTTAAGTTTTTACAGCTATTTAAAAGTGATTTCTTTGTAGTTTTCGAAAGAGAAATTATTGCTTGCACATTATCAAAATAAAAACATTGCGATAAATTTATTTTGAAGTACTCAATATTTACGAATTTTATTTTTTTTTTTTTTTTGTGGTTGAGAAAAGACTTACATCAGTACTAATATTTTTATAATCTTTACTTTTTGACGTGGCGGCCGTGGTGCTGTGAATAGAGTGTGTGATCCATAAGCCAGAGAAACCTGGTTCGAATCCCACCTGACACAGAAAGTTTTTTCAATTGAATTCATTTTTCTGTTCGGCCGTCACCTCTCTGCAGACAATGGCAAACCTCAGAGAGTAAAAACTGCCATGAAGAGCTTCTTGAGAAAATAAGCCGTTCGAAGTCGGCATAAAACATGTACACGCTGAAAAATAATAGGCCTTCCCAAGCATAATTTGCAGGAAGTATAATATGTTTCTGCATGTTTCTTGCAAACAAGTAATCAAAATTGGTTCCACATATAATATGTTTAATTAATGCAATTTTTCTTTATATATATATATATATTTGCATCTCAACATTATATAATTGTACCTTAGCAATTGTTGTTTGAATTTAAAAATAATATAATTTGTTTTAAAGAAAATATGTTTTCACATAAATATATTGTAATTATAAATGGACTGAGAACACTTTTAGTCTATTACTATTTGTTTGCTTGGAAATATAATTTAGTCAAGAATAACATTAAATATTCACGGACAAATATGTATTAATTGGAGAATATATGATTTAATTAATTTCAAAACGTTTTGCAATTATTTTCAAAACGATAATAAAGAACAACATAATATATTTAACGATGATCACACTATATTTACTTGGAAACATATTTTAGCAAAAGAAATGCCAAAAGTTTTTCACTGTGATTACAAAATATTTGCTTAGAAGTAATTGTTGGTTTGAAGCAAACAAAATATGTTTAGAAAACAGTAAATAAGTTTTTCTCGGATTTAATTATGTTGAGAAGTAACCATATTATGTTTATCCGACATTACAATAATTTTTATAAGCACACATTTTCACTTTGCCAGCGAAGCACCCGCTTTATCAGCAAAGTTGCTTCAAAACTTACCTATTTTTACTCCGGAACCGCCTTATTTTTCTTTTATTTTGTTTTTTATTTTATTAATTTGAACACACAAACACTTTTGATTTAAACAAACATTTTCAGAAACACTTTTCACAAGAGCTAAACTTTTCAACACGTTTGGCGCGGCTGCTTGAAACTTAAAATGATGCCAAGACTTGGCAACTGTTAAAAGCAAGCGCATAAAGCAACAAGGTTTCCGCTATTTTTCATGCACGTGCAAAAAAAAAGATATATGTATGCCTAGGCGAAACACATAAAAGAAAGGAGTTCTGTTTGCTTTAAAGTTACAGAGTTCTGTTCTTTTTGAGTTTAACAGTGATGTAAATATATTTTTATTGGGTAGAAACACACAATTCTATTTTGTCACAAGCATATTAATGTAGACGTTAGTTTTTTAGCTAAGGCAATTATATTAATGTTGGACACAACTAATATCTTCTTATATCAAAAATAATGCTATTGAAGGAAAGTTCTTAATCATTAGGTGGTTCCCTCTGAATATTTTGTTTTTGAAACCAAATATATATAAACATATTTTTCTCTGCGTGTATACAATTCTCTTACTCTGACACTAAATAAGCAATTAATTTCAAAATAGAATTTGGATTTCACATTCGAAACTTAAAATTCTGTTTGTTCTTAAAAAAAAAAATAAGCTCCTTTTGTCATTCTCTATTTTCTTCGATGCGACTAAAGATTATTTTTTTTTTTTTGCATAATTCTTATATTTCTATACATGAACGGTGCATTATTTATTTCAAGAAATTTTGTTTTTAAACTAGGCTAGCATAGATTTTTTTTCTATTATTGTGCATATTGACATTCAATGTGTGTTACGTTTTTAGTGCTTAGAATGTCACGCGTGTATAAAATAACCCTGATTTAGCATTCCATACAAGTAGTTGTATCTGAACTTCTTTTGAACGTGTCTCATCTAGATTTCTAGATTCACCTTTCATTGCGCTGATCTGTATGTTTTTATACATTTGCGACTTAACCGCTTTGTAACACATTAAATTAACCGTTAACTTGCTTGTGACTGATAGCCCAACACATGATGATTTCACACAACTATTTGTTCAAAAACTTTTTTTTCTCGCTTTGTGGCTACATCAGGTTTCTATTTTTTTTTTTTTTGTTTTTGTGTTTTATTTCTTTCTACGTGTGAACGGATTACTTGCGGCTTCAAATTATTTGACGATTTTTTTTTCATTCATAAATTCTCAAGCTTTCTTTCATTCAAATAATTTGCGGTATTTAAAATTGTCCACTCAAAATATTTGTCGATGATGTGGTTTACATACATAGTTTTCACAACAAATGTGGTTTTAAAATGTGTGCCATCAAAAATAGTGTTATTTGATAATATATGTCAATAAATTTAATTATATTGTCAAATAGTACTGCGGTCAAAAGATGCTAAAAAAAAAACAAAAGTCAAGTCAAGTCAAAAGTTATGTATAATTCAAAAGGTTGAAAAAAAAAACAAAACAGTAACTTCACCTAAAATAGAACTTAAAAGTATGAAATTTACAAAAATATCGATGATCACTTTTAATATTACACAACTATAGAAGATGGATTTTAATTAATCTAGCGAATAAACTAGCGATGTTATAATTGGTCTATTCACCTACATATAACTCAATACTTCCACCGAATCTCCGAAACTATGGAAATATTCTTGCAACTAACCCAATTTTAGATATCATAAAATAAAAGAATTAAAAAAAGCATTAAAACAAAATATTTATTGCTTTTAGATAATAAATCTCTGCTTGTGTTCTCTTCTATCTAAGCGATAAATTGTTCATAGTCTTTTCTACCCGACAACCATACTCTAAGTGATGATATGGTAACAAAAATTCGTATATTCACCAGAAAAATTAAATGATGGTGATCTTAAGAGAAGCTTCAAATGATCACAGATTGGCTCATATGTATGATTCAAGATCTGCTACGCTATTTAACAATCCCAGAACTAGAATCCAAAAATAACAACCATATTGATTATTAATACCCAGTTTTAAAAGCACACACATATATGTAATAAATAACCAATGCCCTCAACAACATCGTTTACTAGACCTCATGGCAACACATTAAACAATAAAATATCTTCATAAAAATTTTGCAAGTAAGTTTATCCGAAAAGCTATCAAATCAACAATTTTACCAAACATTATAAAGTGTAAACAGTTAAACAATAAAATGCAAATGCTTTTATGTTACCGCTTAAAGATTGTTCAACCTACAAAATCTAGTCCAAGAACCGGATGTGTAAGAGGTGTACAACAAAAACCACAATAAAATAGCAATAGATCCAAAAATAAGAACGGACATACATAAAATACCAACAAGTCAATTTGGTGAAATTGGTCAGCATCAGCTGTTTACGTGTTGTTGAAGCAGAGCAGCAATGTAGTGGCTAGACAGACAAGCACAACACAAGTTCTTCAGATTATTTTCTTTTATTATTTGTGTGACTAAAATCTTACCTGACTTTGATGTGTTTTGTAGACAAATCAATAGGCGGCAGGTCAAAATATCAGAGTCTATTTACGATAATTATGATGAAATACTGTTGAAGTATGGCAACAGAGTATAACTTTTAAATGTGATATAGTGTAAAGTTGCTATTAGCTGGAAATTTTTAGTGTTTGTGGAAAGTGGGGAGGAGGGGTCAAACAAAGCAAATTAATAGTTTTAGGACAAAGCTTAAAAGATGTGCTGCGATGGCTCGATTTGTGCTATCATCTGCTGCATTGTTAAAACATTTGCTCTAATGTTTCTATATAAGAGATGCAAATTTTTAAGTGAATTCAATACAATATTGATTTTTTCAGAAATTCTGAAAATTGTGCTCTGATTTGCTCGAAATGCGATAGAATGTGCCGCAAAGAGAGATAACTTTTTAAAAATGATCATACATCAAAACCTCGATCTGTGTCGTTCCAATTTGCGTCGTTTTTTAAAGCTGTGGCGTTCATAAATTTTCTTGGTTTTATAGCTTATTCACAATACTGCGTTAGGTCGGTCGTGCGTTGACAGCTATTCGTAGAGTAGAAACTCACGTGTTCTTATGCTACAGTTCGTAATAGGACCTCAACCGTTGATGGTACTTTGATCGTAAATATCATTCGGAGAGGTAAAGTACGAGCAACGTACGATCTAACTAGATGAGTAGTAACAAGGTTCATTAATACAGGTTAAGTCACTTGAGAGAAGCTCGGTCGAATTGTCAGAATGGATAAAAAGAAATCAAGAAAAAAAAACCTGAATCTGTACAATTTTTAGCTAACAGCTACTTTGGCAGTTCGAGCAAAGGCAGAAAAAGAGTGCTTTTCTCTCAAGTGACTTAACCTATATTAATGAACATTGAGTAGGAAAATGATCTACTCGGTGGTGCGTTTGACATTCTTCGCTATGGCAGAGTAGTATTTTCATTGAGTAAGCTGAATATGTGGGTATTGTTCAGTTTCAATGGTAAATTATTAGAACTTTTTATATTGAATGTGATTTCACTTTATTCTGATAAGCAAATTATAATATGCAAGTTTTGATTAATTTTACACTATTTAATATAAATTTAAAAATTCGTGCAAAATTATTTATAAACAGGGTGTCTCGCAGTTGAGTGCAACTATTTCCCGAGCTGAAAGGTTATGTCGAGCTGAGCGAAAAATCGTACCGGAGGGGGTGGGGGGGGGGTCTATTTGCACATTCTTAGGAGCTACAGGGTTAATTAATATTTTACGCACTTTGATTCACGTTATTGTTTCTAGCACAAAAACTAACTTACATAAAACTTATTTTGATAGTTCCATGTAAAGGCAATAAAATAACCTTTCTAACGGTATATAAACAAACCCCACAAACCTAACCGTTACCGAGCTGTGATCGTGTGAAGATGAAATCAATCGGTTGAAACTACCAAACTTCAACTTTGAATGCAAATTTCTCAGAATTTTGCCTAATAAATGAACTTTTGTTTTTTGATCAATTTTGTAACTTATTGAATTTTCTTTTTAATGGCACCAAAAACATAAACATATCTTTAAAAATAAAAAAGTTGGCTTGTACTAAAAAAATTATACTTATTAGAAAATAATGATAAATAATGACATTACAATTAGTTATGCAGTAGATAATATCATTATTTTCTAATAGGTATAATTTTTTTAGTACAGCCAACTTTTTTATTTTGTAAGATATGTCTATGTTTTTGGTGTCATTTAAAAGAAAATTGAATGAATTATAAAACTAATCCTAAACAAAATTTCATTTCTTACGTGAAATTCTGAGAAATTTGCACTCAAAATTGGTATTTGGTAGTTTCAATCGATTGATTTCATCTTCACGCGAGCACAGCTCCGTAACGGTTACTTTGGTGGGGTTTGTTGATATGCCGTTAGAAAGGTGATTTTATTGGCTTTATAATGAGCTTTCAAAATAAGTTTTATGTAAGTTAGTTTTTCTGCTAGAAACAATAACGTGAATCAAAGTGCGTGAAATATTAAATAACCCTGTAGCTCCTAAGAATGTGAAAATAGACCCCACCTCCCATACGATTTTTTGCTTAACTCGACATAACCTTTCAGCTCCGTAAATAGTTGCACTCAATTGCGGGACACCCTTTATAATAAATAAATTAAAAAAGTAAGTCAAATTTAGTTTCCGACTCCACTGCTTCCTCACTGACTGCACTCGCTGTATCTTATAGGCTTCATTAGAAGCGTGGACATTACGTCACAATATATCCGTGATTAGACCAAAGCATTCTTTGCATACTTAGGCAAAATGTGCACATTTTTTATTTTCTCCACGGCACATTGTAGCACAACCCAAGCACATCACAGCACAATCTTCAGAATTTCTAAAAAGCTTACTGGCAAAACTAACTTCACTTAAAAAAGCAGCAACTAATAAAACTTATACCATATTAAAGAACTTTTTTTATTTCTTATCCGAAAAGTTATAGCACACATCGGACACATTGCAGTACAATTTTAAAATTCTAAAAATATTCAATAGTGCAGCTAGCTTCATTTTAAAAAAAGCTCCAAATCAATATTGTACTGATTATGTACCATTTAGTCTCAAATTTGCGAAAAATTCTGCGTGCCCCTGGTATACAAAGGATTTAAAACTTCTTTGCAACAACAGGAATAGAGCATGGAAGAGATATGTCTGTAGCCTAGACTTAAATTACCTAAAGACTGACCTAAAGTGTTTATTTCTGGAATTTGAAAATCGCTCAGCTATATTATATCACGAATATTTAAATGATGTTAAGCTGAGAATATTGTCTGATCCAAGAAAATTTTGGGGATTCATAAACACCAAGAAAAAATCCGATGGATTTCCTTAATGGATTTACTGATGATCCCGTCGTAATTTGTGGCCTATTTGCCAACCTTTTTAAAGAATCATTCTGTTCAGATTCTTTTAATCCAGATGGAAAGTACTTTGAGTATATGAATTTCGTACCAAGAGTTTCTTTGGAATCTATATCCTTCACTTCGGAGGATATTTTAAAGTATATTGGATCGCTCGAGGAGGACTTTAGCGCTGGACCCAACGGAATTCCTGCCGCAGTGTTAACAAAACGCGGTCCTATCCTGAGTCAACCACTCTCTGTATTACTCAATAAATCGATTAACGAAAGTTATTTTCCACTTTTTTGGAAAAAATCATTTATAAGTCCTATTTATAAAAAAGGTTGCAGGAATGATGTCAGTAACTATAGGCCTATCGCTAAGCTCTCAATGATTCCTAAGCTTTTTGACCGGATCGTGTACGATTGGGTAAAAATTCATTGTGGTGAAGTCATAACAACTCGCTAGCATGGTTTTGTTAATGGCAGATCCACTATGTCTAATCTTCTCGATTTTACAACATTCTGCTTAAATTCGATTGACGCTGGTTACCAGGTCGACTGCGTTTACACTGACTTTAGTAAATCTTTTGATAAGTTACCACATAATCTAATTTTATTTAAACTCAAGTTAATGGAATTTCCGCAATATTTTGTGAACTGGACTAAATCGTATTTGGTGGAGCGATCTTATCAAATACGATTCCGAGGCGTATTGTCTTCTGAATTTATTGATGAATCAGGTGTTCCTCAGGGTAGCCACCTTGGACCACTTCTGTTTATTTTAGCAATCAATGATGTAACTCACATCATTGAACACTCTCATCTGCTTATCTATGCCGATGATATGAAAATATACAGAACGGTTAATTCTAAGGACAATCCAGATCTACTCCAGTCTGATCTGATATCTTTTGAAGTTTGGTGTTCTAAAAATAATATGTTTCTAAATCCAGATAAATGCCAAACCATGACCTTTTCGCGTAAAAGGAATAATTTAATTTTTGATTATAAAATAAAAGATAAAAGTGTATGCATGGATTCTAAGCTATCGTTTAACATTCATATTGATTATATTTGTAAAAAAGCATCTTCAATGCTTGGATTTATAAAACGCTGGGCCAAAGAATTTCATAGCATAATTACAACTACAACGTTGTATTATGCAATTGTGCGTCCTCACTTAGAGTATGCAAGTCTAGTGTGGTCCCCAAGTTACAATGTGCATGTTGATAGAATAGAAAGAATCCAAAAAGTTTTGTTCGGTTTGCTCTAAGAGGCTTAAGTAGAACTGTAGTATTAAACTTTCCTCCTTATGGGGATCGTTTAATATAGTTAAAAATGCGGTCTTTAACTGAGCGAAGGAAGTCTGTTAATATCGTATATTTACACCAACTCATAACAGGTGTATTCGATTCTCCAGAACTTCTTCTACCGTAGAAGCAGTAGAAACGCTAACGATTTAATTTTTTTACCATTTAGTAGAATAAATTATATGGCTACTGCTCCTTTAAACCGCATGAGTACCTTTGTTTACAATTGTAGCGTTTTTGATGTTAACTTGTCAAAAGGTTAACTCAAAAGTAGATTAAAAGTAATTGTGTAATTTAATTTATATATGCATGGTTAGTTGTTATGTCTTCATTCATTGGTGGGTTAATTTTTCCCACATTAACTTGTTTAGGGTCACTAGTATCCAGTACACTGATATTTTTCAATGATTTCTGGTAGTGCGAAAAAGCTGTAGTAGCTGAACTCTATTGTTATTCCACTTAAAAAAATCGTGATATCTTACATAGAAAAATTAGCAGAAATTTTTTTACAATGCAGTATAGAGTTAGCATATAGCGGGCACACCGCAGCTGCTTTGTTTGACCCCTATAAAATTTGGCAACATCTGCTTCAACAAAACAATCAATTTTTCAAAAACGAATTTTTAAAAAACATATTTAGTCCAATCAAAAGAAAAAATATCGAAACAGCATTGACTTTTGACAGCCTTTGAAGTGTACTACCACGCACTAACACCACTCACACTATATTGCTCCCAAATGGATCCCAGCTCAATTTTAGCTCGGTTTGTACAGACTACAGTTATAACTGCTGCTGCTGCTTATGCCTGCCCCAAAGAAAACGTACAACCTAACCGTTGTTACCAAATACAAAAAATAAAATCAAATCAAAAATGTTAATGATCGTCACTAGAGTATTTTTTTTGCCAACTAATAAGAACAAAATTTAATTTAAAAAAAAAAAACAGCAATTTTATAGAACGTCTCCAACAACAACTTAAGTAGACTGACTCTTATGCACATTTTAGACACAGACATAACCATTTTATTGGAATCCTAAGAAATTATCTCCATTAACCCGACTGTAGAAACCAGTTTTTGAATGAAATTAGAATCAAGCTGATCAAGAAACACAGCCTGAGTTGTACGGTTTGTTCAAGCCTTGATTTTGCTGCTTGTCACGGCCAACATGGAAGATTAGAAACGCGTTCATGAAGATCATCAGCAACAGAGTCAGCACCAGCAATAGCAACACAAACGCACTAAATAGCCGCAAAGTTTAGACCATATTAAGAATTAAGTTATGGTATTAATAAACAGTTAATTTGCTACGTTCTGGAATTGTAATGATTAAGCGTGGCGAGAGAAAAGTACTCAATATAGAACAGAAAGAAATATAATATATTTTTATATAAATATATACAACAAAAAAAAAACGGAATGTTGTGAAAACCAAATACAAACAATTCTACAAGCCACAACTTAAGAAAATTTCTTATGAAAAACAATTTTTAAGATCAATACACGAAGAGTCAACAGCCAGTTTTACTAACTAGCAGCTACAAACAGGCGGCAGGTGTCACCAGAGTAGAGTTAGAAAGCAACAATGTTGTCTTCAGCTGTGGCAGTGCAAGAAATATGTACAAAACAAATTAATATAAGCATGTTTAAATAAAAAATAAAACTTCCGATACAACTTTTTTGCGTTGTCTATAGGACGCATTTATATGATTAGATCTCTATTAGCTAGTAATTGGTTATGACTTTCGAGCCAACTCTAATCTGTAATGAGTTAAAAAAGTTGTAAGTATTGTGGATAACCATTAAACTGATTTGCAGTTAATTTTTATATCCGTGGCTGAATTCTTCAATAATCATCAATCAAGTTTTCCAAAGCATATACCGTAATTTGCAATCGTTTTATGGACTGATCGTTATTGCATCAATTTAATATCGCTCAAATTTCTTTGAGTGTTTATTATTATTGATTTATAGACCAATTTTCATATATAAGGTTATTCAGTTCCAGAGGCATTCTGGAAGGTCTTCAACTTTGATCAAACTTTTTTTTCATCTATTGTGTGTTACAAAATGTTTGAGAATTGTAACATTAGTTGTTTTGCCGACTTCAAGGGGTTTAGGATTCATCATTCATATCAGTTATAAATTATAAACGACCGATCGTTGAGTTATAAATGATCAGTTATATGATACGAACCTGAGTACGTCGTTTTGTTACATAAAAACTTTGTCTAAGCTTACGACAAGTCTTCTAAAAAATCTACACTTTGTCCTCTGTTTAAACTTTCTGCTATAAACTTTGTCCAAATCGATGAGTTTTACAAAATTTTATTATTTATAAATTCAATTTTAAAATAAATTTTTAATTCTTGCAATTTGAAATCCAATTCAATTTATTAGCCTTTAGAAACATCGCGGCTTGATTCGGCATCTCTAATTTAGGGATAAATATTTTGAATGCATTTTCAAATTCGGAACATTAAAAAAATACCTCAATATACATTTTTTACCCTCACGTATACTGAGTAACGGCGCGTTTATAGTGGTGGCTGGTTGCTGTGCAGAGCTGAACCAAAATGAAAGCAGCAGAAAAACGCTGCACATACCATCATGTGGAATAAGCTCAAAGTGCGTATAGTGCCAGCCAGTTGCGAAAAACGCTGCACATACAATCATATCAAATAAGCTCAAAGCGCATATGGTGCCAGCCAGCCGAGCAGGCAGCTTAAAGCGACTGGCTGGCACTATATCGATGCTATATCGATTCCATATCAAATCGGACACTTTTCAAAACTCACATATTTGTAAAAATTTGGTACTTTGCATGTCCATAATACTTAAAAAACTAGAAATACTAGCATATTTTTTTTTGTTATTCTTTTTTTTTTTGTTTTTTTGTTTTGTAAGTTATACTGTAAGTTATTTAAAAATAATATAAATTTGTGACTCGGACATGTTAAACAACTATATCTTCAAAGCCGTTAGTACTACAAAAAATGTTAAGGACATATTTTAGAGACCTTGAATTCTTCTTCTTTGCTATGTCGTTTTTTACCAACATTTATTTTTAACAAAGATAAAAATAGAAGTGGTGCTGACCTTGAAAAATGTGAATGAAATTTTTAGTGGCCAAAATAATTAAAATTTTTCATTAAAGTGTTGGTAAAATGCTACACCACAAAGAAAATCAATTCAAGTTCTCTAATATATGTTGTTAACATTTTTCTGTAGAACTAACGGTTTTGAAGATATAGTTGTTTTGCTACATGTCCGAATCACAAATTTTGTTTTTTTTTTTTGTTTAATTTTTCACAGTGTATAATTTGCAGAACGTATATGAAAAAATTTAAAAATATATGCATATATTTTGAGCTTTGAGCTTATTTCATATGATTGTATGTGCAGCGTATTTCAACTTTTCTTTTCGGTGCGAATCGGCACAGCATCCAGGGTTATAATAACTTTAATATTAGGTATGTAACGCCCATAAAGAGACGAGGCAGCTATAGAAAAGTATATATGTACTTGTTGGTTCGTCAGTGCATTGTGTGCAGAGTTGTAAGAGATTGCAATCATTTTGTGTTACAATCAGTGACTTCACAACCGATGACTTCATGTTATGATTGCAATCTTTAAATCATATTTGATTACAATGCCCTCAACACAAGAAGTCCTGAAATCATTTTTAAGTATTTGAATGCATAATTGCTGATTTCATTAACTGATTTCAACTAAATTGATTGAATTTTTTTAATTTTTTTTTAAAAGACTGCAATCACCTTAAGGCTTTGTTAAAGTTTTTGAAGTCAGTTTGAAGTTCTTGAAGTCAAATGATTGAAATCTTTCTTTGTTTGAATGATTGAAAACATTAAGTCATTGCCGAAGGATATCAATAAAAGCACATATTAATATGTTACTATATGTATATATATACGTTATGTATACAAAAATCAATTGGAGTCCGAATGTTACTCCATCACTTCGGAACCGTTCCAATGGTGTTGTTAAAATGTTTGGCCAGTCATGGCACAGGTTTTATTTGTACAACATTGGATAAACGATTCTCAAGATATTGCAAAAATAGCGGATCCCCTTTCGCCCATACGATTTCTCATATAGAATCAGTTTTGCGTGGAAGTAAAAGTCACATAACACTGAAACTCAGAATAGAGTTAGAACTTGCCGATGTCTTTCTAATAGAAAAATAAGACAGGCATTGGACAAGGAGGTGTGACTTCGCCCCCATAAGCCAAATTTTTGATATCGAATAGCGTTATAATTGAAAATCACAGAACATTGAAACTGCGAATGGTGATGTCCTGCTACCGTTAAACTGGAATGGGTGTCATTGGACAATAAGCGTGGTGCCAAACAAAGGATCAAATATAAAATAGTTTCCGGGTGTAGCAACGCACACCGGATATTAACTAGTATATTATAATTTATTTCTAAATTAATTACGACAGACTAGACAGCTGCTTAATTAATTTACAAATAAATTCTATGGCAGAGCCCGGCCATTGAAAATATGATTATTTGTTTGTGTTTACCCACAATAAATTAAATCTAAGTTTTCAAAAAAACAAATCTTCATGTCGTCATAGTTTAATATCAGCTAACTGCTGAAGCTAAGATCGACTGTGAAATAGAAGAGCAATTACAACTAGCACAACAAAATCTTCGAGTATTTAGAAAAGCTTTGATCTATCTTCGAATAATAGTACTTACTTTCCCTAAAAGTATGCTTCACAAATTAGAAGAACTTTAAGCTGCTTTCATATCATTTGTATTCTCGTACATGCAATTCAGGTTAATTTACTAATTGCATTCGTGAAACAATTAGAAAATTAAGAGCTTAGTGGATCACAGCAAGAATCACGAAAAAAGCTACTGATGAGTTGGTGTAGCGGCCAACGAAACAGCTGTCTAGTTTGCTATGTGATTGATACTCTATAAGGGTATTGTTGTTGTTAGTTGTTTTTCTTTCAGTTGTTTTCTTCGGAAAGCAACATTGACCTTGAGCTCGATACAAATATAACCTTTAATAATTGAAAAATTATTGGAGTTATATAAACACATAACTTAAAAGTATATTATAATTTCTTAACGGTAGAGATTATCTACCGTTAACAAATGCAAAAGCTAATATGTAACAAAACCAGTTCCTAATTTTGCTTGCTTGGGCAAATATTTATTCTGCATACAAAATTACTAAAAAAATGTTTGCATGCAATCAAAAGATATCCATTAACTTCAAGTTATTTCATAATTTTTGTGATTTAAAATATTATTTCAACTGATTTTTTTATGATTTCACAGACCTCAAATTGATTGAGCTCGACTTCAATCATAGATAGTGAATCGAAAGACTTGAAGAGAATTTTCACACATTGATTTCAAAGTCAAGACTTCAATATCTATCTATCTATGTATCTATTCTATAATATTATTAGCAAGCGCATTCTTTGTGATGATTATAAAATCTATACTATAGACACGATTTTCATAAATAGGGTAGCAAATTGAAAGGTCTTGCTCTGTAGATGTGCAATTAAGTCATATTTTTTCTTAAATTTGTGTTTTTTAGAAAAAAAGCTGAAACAATTTTCGGTGAAAACCAACCAAATATTTTGTTATGAATACTTCAATTCCTGCACCAGTTGATTGTTTACGGGTGTAGGCCAAGGTCTTTCCTCAAAAGCTTCTAATTTATAATAAATCAACTCACACTCAGCTCTACAGCGGCGATGGCTTCTCCGGTATACACAGTATGAGCTGGTATTCAATGAATATTCTCTATAAGAGTAAACGTAGACATAAATCGATTCATCCTCTTGCTTATAACATGCTGAGATAGACGATTATGAGCACCGTAATGTGTGCAATGTTCACAGTTTCCTGCACAGAACGCTAATTTTAGAAATAAATTTCCAGGATTTGTAAACATTATTCCAGTATAACTCTTTGCACGATAAATTACCAAAGTATACTGAACATAAATGTCAAACACATCTGTTTATTTTGACAGCTATCCCTCTAGTAAATTCTATAATTAAAAAAAAAATCGTTTTAATTATGTTCATCTACATATCATAAATGTTCATTTGATAGAATATGTCCCGATAGTATTTCTTATTGGAGAATAGTCTACAAAGGTCAACTTTTCTTAATTATCAAAATAAACACAAATGTGAATTAAGTTGCTATCAGCAAAGTTGATCTGACGGGTCATAATGTGACTTCATGTGCATCATGATATCTTCTTTGTGGCGTTATTGAATTTGAGATTCAAAAATTTTCAATAAACAACAAAAATTTGCAATAGCACGAAAGTTATTTACTCCCCCTATAAAATGTTTTAATAAATGATTAAAAAGTTTCACTCAAGTCCTTTTATCATACCCCAAAAATGTGCTACTTTCCAAAAAAAGTATATTATAAAATGCACATAATAATTTATTATTTGAAATACTCTGCTCTGATTTCATTTGAGCTACAGATGATATTAATTATTTGCTCAGCCGCTTAACGAACGCAAACAATGCAATTTATGGAGCATTGAAGAAAAAAAAGTCGTTAACGCAACAAAAAAAAAAATGAAAAGAAAAACAACGCTTAAAAGAAAGTGAACTATTTTAAAACAAAAATAAATATTTTTAATTTCTGACTAAATTTAATATATGAAACTCGTTGTATTTCGATTTGCCGGCATTTGATTTTCGATATCATGTCTGCATCATTACGATAACTATTATTATTATTGTTATTTTTTTTTTTCTTATAATCGCATATTTTTTTTTTTTTTTTTGATTTTTATGGTTAACAACAACAACTACAACTGTATCTATATTTGAACCAAATGATGTGAGGCGTAAAGCTTGATGTTGGCGTTGAAGCGTTTTTAACTAATTTTATAAGCAAACTAGAAAAAGTTGTTTAATTCGAAAGTGTTTTCAATCAATGTGGTTGGAATGTTTTTTATTTCGAATATTTGTGAAATGCAGCTATTTAATTTGTGTCAAATTGTAAACTGATCAAGCTAGATGTTTGCTGTACGTAATAATAAAACAAACTTAAAAAAACGTAAATTGCAAGCCAAATAAAAGTGAAATCTTAGTTATTGAACGTAATTGACCGATACTATAATTTTAAAATCATTCAAAAGAAGCTTTTGATATTTCTTGCTGTTGATATGTTTGATGTGACTCTAAAATATTTTAAACAATTGTTAATAAAGGTGTGTTTAACTTGAACAAAAAAAAAAGTTTACTTTTCAAGACTTCATAAATAATTTGCTTTTTTAGGCAACTCAAATAACGCTAATTGCGTGGCTGTTGTACTATGTAGCAATGTTGTAAACTAATATGGGCAAGGCAATCGTATTTGACATACAACCCAAAATTTTTAATGGCACATTAAATTAGTTATTGACAATTCAAGATGAGGTAAAATATTTTCAGTGATATTTCAGTGATAATTTGCATGGTCGTAATTATATCTAGGTACATAAACACCTACACAACTATAATTAGACCAAATATGACCAAATTTTTTCGTTAATGTTCGATCAACCCATAAAAATTTCACTACAATTTCACTACTACAATTTCACTATGAATATTGCTTCTAGAACTGAGATAAATTTTTGAAAATATTTTTTTTATGCTACATGCATTATACGAGTATTCTCCTGATCACATGAATTACCTAAACGCCCAGTTCTTTGTCCAGTGGGAGTAAATCAAGAATTTTTGTATAGCGGAACCTAACAGAATTGATACCGTTAATTAAATAATACTTTCACTAAGAGAATTCAAATTTTTATTGCAATGGAAATGTTTTTGTAGATACTAACCGCCTGATTTTGTATATCGAAAACGCAAACCAACGACAAGCAAAATACGAGACGCAATAGAATTTTGTATAGAAAAAAATATTGCTTCTCGTGTCTTACTTGTCGTTGGTTTGCATTCTTAATTTTCAAAATAAAGCAGTAAACCTCTTTTAATTCAACCCTCTTCATGCATTTTTATTTTTGTGAACAATTTTAACCCAATTGCTCTCATTTTTTTTTAGTGTTTGCACCGTTTCCAATTGTAATTCAGAAAACATTAATTGAAATTCAGAAAAGAACAATTGTAATTCAGAAATCCATTTGAAATTAGGAAAAGATCAATTGAAATTCAGAAATTCCATTTGAAATTCAGAAATCATCAATTGAAATTCGGAAAAAATCAATTCAAATTCAGAATTCTATTTGAAATTCAGAATATATCGATTGAAATTCAGAAAACACCTAATGAAATTCCATTTCAAATTCACAAAAGATTCATTTGAATTCAGAAATTCCATTTGAAATTCAGAAATCATCAATTGAAATTCAGAAAAATTATTCTCTGAATTGCAATCAGAGAAAATAAATTTAAAAATTCAAATTTACCTTGTATCTCAAAGGTAGAGAGCCTTTGTAACCATTTCCATTACCGTTAACATTACCATTACGATTACCATTACAATTACCATTACCATTACTATTACCATTACCGTTACCATTACCATTACCATTACCATTACCATTACCATTACCATTATTATTTAAAAAAAAGACACGAAATGGCCATTTTCAGCCCTTGAAAGGACATTGACCGAGCTTCTTATGATCAATTGTGTTGTGTGTGTTGTGAAATGTTTGAACACAAATGATCGAAAACTGGACCTACATGTTTAATGCCAACTCCGAACGGCTTATATTCTTAAGAAGCTTTTCATGGCAGTTTTTTCTCTCTGAGGTTTGCTATTGTCTGCAAAGAGGTGATGAGCGAACAGAAAAATTAATTCAATTGAAAAAACTTTCTGTGTCAGGTGGGATTGGAACCAGGGCTCTCTTGAGTATGGGCCACACACTCTACCCACTGCGCCATGGCCGCCACCATTATTACCAGTATTATTACCATTATTATTACCATTGTCATTATTATTACCATTACCATTACAATTACAATCACGATGACCATTACCATAAATATTACCATTTTCATTATCATTACACTTACTACTATTATTACCATAATATTTATATATATTAATATATATTATTAATATATATTACCATAAATATTACCATTTTCATTATCATTACACTTACTACTATTATTACCATTAACATTGCCATTATCATTACCGTTATTATTACCATTAGCATTATTATAACCACTATCATTACAATTACTACTACCATAAACATAACCATTACCAATACCATTATTATTATTACCACAACCATTCTGATTACTATTAAGACTACCATTACCATTACCATTACCGTTACCACTACCATTACCATTACCATTACCATTACCATTACCATTACCATTATCATTTCCATTACCATTATCATTTCCATTGCCATTACCATTACCATTACCATTAACATTACCATTACCCTTACCATTACCATTACCATTACCATTACCATTACCATTACCATTACCATTACCATTACCATTACCATTACCATTACCATTACCATTACTATTACCATTACCATTACCATTACCATTACCATTACCATTACCATTACCATTACCATTACCATTACCATTACCATTACCATTACAGCTACCACTACCATTACCATTACCATTACCATTACTATTACCATTACCATTACCATTACCATTACCATTACCATTACCATTACCATTACCATTACCATTACCATTACCATTACCATTACCATTACCATTACCATTACCATTACCATTACCATTACCATTACCATTACCATTACCATTACCATTACCATTACCATTACAGCTACCACTACCATTACCATTACCATTACAGCTACCACTACCATTACCATTACCATTACTATAACCATTACAGTAGATACAATATGTTGGTTCTGGATCAGGTGGCGCGGTGGTGCAAGCCGATGACGTCATGCCCGGCACTCAAGTATGAATGGATTTCTGCTTGTGCTGGTGGACGGACAGACAAAAAAACCGCAAGTTGTTTTTGCTTTAAGCGTTGATCATGTTCTTATCAGTGTTTGTATGTTTTATGATTTTTTTTCATAACCCTAGCATTAGTTATAGCAATGACTCAAATTCTGCTGGCTGACTTTAGCTGAAATGATATGACTTGCTATATGAAAATATATGTATTAATATGGGTTGAAGCAATTTAGATACGGCGATGGTTGAAGGGGGAAATAAATGTTTATAAATTTAATAAAGTTGGTAAGTATTAGGTGGGAGTCTTTGTTTTGAGCTTATAAAAATTGGCAAGTTTGATGTATGTCTTTGCTTTAAACTTTTAAATTGACAAGTTTGGGGTATTTCTTTGCTTTAAGCGTTGGTCATAATTTTATACACTACATTATCGGTAGTGGTAGTCAAGCGAGTTCTTATCAGTGTTTGCATGTTTTGTTTTTTTCTTAACCCTCGCATTAGTTATAGCAATGACTCAAAAAATAAATATATATTTATAAGACTTCTAACGTAGACTGCGTGGTGGCATACTTATCAGAGTTCGCATGAGTAAACGAAATACATAGCAACCAAGAAGAGTCAAGAAGTTTCTAGAAGCTTCGAGATGCAGAAACGTCGAGAACATTTTAGAAGTTGACAACATCACAAAAAAAAAAAAAAAAAAATTTTTTTAAGTCAAAGGTGTTAAGTCTCAAGCTTCATGGTGTGAGAGAGAGAGAGAGAGAGAGAGAGAGAAAGGGAGAGAGAGAATTTAATAGTAAGAGAGAGAAAGGGAGATAGCAAATAGCGCGATCCTATACAAAGAATACTTCAGAATCAACCTAACCTAAGCCAATGCCAAGAAGAGTCAGGAAGTTTCTAGAAGCTTCGAGATGCAGAAACGTCGAGAACATTTTAGAAGTAGACTTATGTTATTGTATGCCGATGACGTCACCCATACCCATCCTGGTACGGATTTTAATTTTATTTCATTTCAATTTCAATACTAATTTCAAGGTTAAAGTGATAAGAGCCAAGCTTTATAGTAAGCGCACTCATAACCCGCAAGTTCAAGATAAGGCAGCAATGGACAAGTTCAAACATGTTTTTTGTGTTACTTCTAAAATAAATAAACAATTTTTGCGGTCAAGTGCAAGGGCAAAAAAAGAAGATAAGAATTTAAAGTTGATATGTCAAAAACTAAGCTAAGCTAACCTAAGCTAATATAAGCTAAGGCTGCGTTTATAGTGAACGCCCATAATCGGCTGCTTTTTTATAATGGTTCTTGTTGTTGTTGTTCTTACTGTTGCTATTGTTGTACTTACTTATGTTGTTGTTGTTGTTGTTGTTGTTGTTGTTCTTGTTCTTGTTGTTGTTCTTACTGTTGTTGTTGGTGTTGTTCTTACTCTTGTTGTTGTTGTGGTTGTTGTTGTTGTTGATGAGGCTGTTTTACTAATAAAAATAGGCAATCTAAAGTTACTAAATAAATAGCTAAACTTCTTTATTAAAATATTATTTATATTAATTACACCACATTTTGAGCCCAATTTGGTCACATCTGTTGATAACCAAGATAAGCTATGGAAGCTACGTCCAATTACGGACCATCTCAAGTCAAATATGTTGAAGAACTATCACCCAACACAACATTTATCTTACGATGACAATGGACGACACGGTTGCAAGCAGTTTTTTAAAGGTAAACCAATTGGCCAAACGGTTACATGTTAAATTTTGACATATATCAAGGCAAGAACCCACGTTGTACCAATCCATATGATGAACGATTCGGAAAATGTGCAGCACCACTTATAACTATGATCGACGACTTTCAGATGATTTGAAAGGCCTTATTGAATATTTCATTCATATTGAATTATTGTTTGATTGATTATCGATATTGTGATTGATTGATTGATTATCGATCAGTTTTAGCCGGTAGCTGCTGAACAGTACAGACCATTTTAGCCGGTAGCTGCTGAACAGTACAGACCATTTTAGCTGGTAGATGTTGAACAGTACAGACCATTTTAGCTGGTAGATGTAGAACAGTACAGACCATTTTAGCCGGTAGCTGTAGAACAGTACAGACCAGTTTTAGCAGTTATCTGCCAATTGAAAAAACTTTCTGTGTCAGGTGGGATTGGAACCAGGGCTCTCTTGAGTATGGGCCACACACTCTACCCACTGCGCCATGGCCGCCACCATTATTACCAGTATTATTACCATTATTATTACCATTGTCATTATTATTACCATTACCATTACAATTACAATCACGATGACCATTACCATAAATATTACCATTTTCATTATCATTACACTTACTACTATTATTACCATAATATTTATATATATTAATATATATTATTAATATATATTACCATAAATATTACCATTTTCATTATCATTACACTTACTACTATTATTACCATTAACATTGCCATTATCATTACCGTTATTATTACCATTAGCATTATTATAACCACTATCATTACAATTACTACTACCATAAACATAACCATTACCAATACCATTATTATTATTACCACAACCATTCTGATTACTATTAAGACTACCATTACCATTACCATTACCGTTACCACTACCATTACCATTACCATTACCATTACCATTACCATTACCATTATCATTTCCATTACCATTATCATTTCCATTGCCATTACCATTACCATTACCATTAACATTACCATTACCCTTACCATTACCATTACCATTACCATTACCATTACCATTACCATTACCATTACCATTACCATTACCATTACCATTACCATTACCATTACCATTACTATTACCATTACCATTACCATTACCATTACCATTACCATTACCATTACCATTACCATTACCATTACCATTACCATTACCATTACAGCTACCACTACCATTACCATTACCATTACCATTACTATTACCATTACCATTACCATTACCATTACCATTACCATTACCATTACCATTACCATTACCATTACCATTACCATTACCATTACCATTACCATTACCATTACCATTACCATTACCATTACCATTACCATTACCATTACCATTACCATTACCATTACCATTACAGCTACCACTACCATTACCATTACCATTACAGCTACCACTACCATTACCATTACCATTACTATAACCATTACAGTAGATACAATATGTTGGTTCTGGATCAGGTGGCGCGGTGGTGCAAGCCGATGACGTCATGCCCGGCACTCAAGTATGAATGGATTTCTGCTTGTGCTGGTGGACGGACAGACAAAAAAACCGCAAGTTGTTTTTGCTTTAAGCGTTGATCATGTTCTTATCAGTGTTTGTATGTTTTATGATTTTTTTTCATAACCCTAGCATTAGTTATAGCAATGACTCAAATTCTGCTGGCTGACTTTAGCTGAAATGATATGACTTGCTATATGAAAATATATGTATTAATATGGGTTGAAGCAATTTAGATACGGCGATGGTTGAAGGGGGAAATAAATGTTTATAAATTTAATAAAGTTGGTAAGTATTAGGTGGGAGTCTTTGTTTTGAGCTTATAAAAATTGGCAAGTTTGATGTATGTCTTTGCTTTAAACTTTTAAATTGACAAGTTTGGGGTATTTCTTTGCTTTAAGCGTTGGTCATAATTTTATACACTACATTATCGGTAGTGGTAGTCAAGCGAGTTCTTATCAGTGTTTGCATGTTTTGTTTTTTTCTTAACCCTCGCATTAGTTATAGCAATGACTCAAAAAATAAATATATATTTATAAGACTTCTAACGTAGACTGCGTGGTGGCATACTTATCAGAGTTCGCATGAGTAAACGAAATACATAGCAACCAAGAAGAGTCAAGAAGTTTCTAGAAGCTTCGAGATGCAGAAACGTCGAGAACATTTTAGAAGTTGACAACATCACAAAAAAAAAAAAAAAAAAATTTTTTTAAGTCAAAGGTGTTAAGTCTCAAGCTTCATGGTGTGAGAGAGAGAGAGAGAGAGAGAGAGAGAAAGGGAGAGAGAGAATTTAATAGTAAGAGAGAGAAAGGGAGATAGCAAATAGCGCGATCCTATACAAAGAATACTTCAGAATCAACCTAACCTAAGCCAATGCCAAGAAGAGTCAGGAAGTTTCTAGAAGCTTCGAGATGCAGAAACGTCGAGAACATTTTAGAAGTAGACTTATGTTATTGTATGCCGATGACGTCACCCATACCCATCCTGGTACGGATTTTAATTTTATTTCATTTCAATTTCAATACTAATTTCAAGGTTAAAGTGATAAGAGCCAAGCTTTATAGTAAGCGCACTCATAACCCGCAAGTTCAAGATAAGGCAGCAATGGACAAGTTCAAACATGTTTTTTGTGTTACTTCTAAAATAAATAAACAATTTTTGCGGTCAAGTGCAAGGGCAAAAAAAGAAGATAAGAATTTAAAGTTGATATGTCAAAAACTAAGCTAAGCTAACCTAAGCTAATATAAGCTAAGGCTGCGTTTATAGTGAACGCCCATAATCGGCTGCTTTTTTATAATGGTTCTTGTTGTTGTTGTTCTTACTGTTGCTATTGTTGTACTTACTTATGTTGTTGTTGTTGTTGTTGTTGTTGTTGTTCTTGTTCTTGTTGTTGTTCTTACTGTTGTTGTTGGTGTTGTTCTTACTCTTGTTGTTGTTGTGGTTGTTGTTGTTGTTGATGAGGCTGTTTTACTAATAAAAATAGGCAATCTAAAGTTACTAAATAAATAGCTAAACTTCTTTATTAAAATATTATTTATATTAATTACACCACATTTTGAGCCCAATTTGGTCACATCTGTTGATAACCAAGATAAGCTATGGAAGCTACGTCCAATTACGGACCATCTCAAGTCAAATATGTTGAAGAACTATCACCCAACACAACATTTATCTTACGATGACAATGGACGACACGGTTGCAAGCAGTTTTTTAAAGGTAAACCAATTGGCCAAACGGTTACATGTTAAATTTTGACATATATCAAGGCAAGAACCCACGTTGTACCAATCCATATGATGAACGATTCGGAAAATGTGCAGCACCACTTATAACTATGATCGACGACTTTCAGATGATTTGAAAGGCCTTATTGAATATTTCATTCATATTGAATTATTGTTTGATTGATTATCGATATTGTGATTGATTGATTGATTATCGATCAGTTTTAGCCGGTAGCTGCTGAACAGTACAGACCATTTTAGCCGGTAGCTGCTGAACAGTACAGACCATTTTAGCTGGTAGATGTTGAACAGTACAGACCATTTTAGCTGGTAGATGTAGAACAGTACAGACCATTTTAGCCGGTAGCTGTAGAACAGTACAGACCAGTTTTAGCAGTTATCTGCTAAACTGGTCTGTACTGATCAACAGCAACTGCTAAAACTGGTCTGTACTGTTCTACAGCTACCGGCTAAAATGGTCTGTACTGTTCTACATCTACCAGCTAAAATGGTCTGTACTGTTCAACATCTACCAGCTAAAATGGTCTGTACTGTTCAGCAGCTACCGGCTAAAACTGATCGATAATCAATCAATCAATCACAATATCGATAATCAATCAAACAATAATTCAATATGAATGAAATATTCAATAAGGCCTTTCAAATCATCTGAAAGTCGTCGATCATAGTTATAAGTGGTGCTGCACATTTTCCGAATCGTTCATCATATGGATTGGTACAACGTGGGTTCTTGCCTTGATATATGTCAAAATTTAACATGTAACCGTTTGGCCAATTGGTTTACCTTTAAAAAACTGCTTGCAACCGTGTCGTCCATTGTCATCGTAAGATAAATGTTGTGTTGGGTGATAGTTCTTCAACATATTTGACTTGAGATGGTCCGTAATTGGACGTAGCTTCCATAGCTTATCTTGGTTATCAACAGATGTGACCAAATTGGGCTCAAAATGTGGTGTAATTAATATAAATAATATTTTAATAAAGAAGTTTAGCTATTTATTTAGTAACTTTAGATTGCCTATTTTTATTAGTAAAACAGCCTCATCAACAACAACAACAACCACAACAACAACAAGAGTAAGAACAACACCAACAACAACAGTAAGAACAACAACAAGAACAAGAACAACAACAACAACAACAACAACAACAACATAAGTAAGAACAACAATAGCAACAGTAAGAACAACAACAACAAGAACCATTATAAAAAAGCAGCCGATTATGGGCGTTCACTATAAACGCAGCCTTAGCTTATATTAGCTTAGGTTAGCTTAGCTTAGTTTTTGACATATCAACTTTAAATTCTTATCTTCTTTTTTTGCCCTTGCACTTGACCGCAAAAATTGTTTATTTATTTTAGAAGTAACACAAAAAACATGTTTGAACTTGTCCATTGCTGCCTTATCTTGAACTTGCGGGTTATGAGTGCGCTTACTATAAAGCTTGGCTCTTATCACTTTAACCTTGAAATTAGTATTGAAATTGAAATGAAATAAAATTAAAATCCGTACCAGGATGGGTATGGGTGACGTCATCGGCATACAATAACATAAGTCTACTTCTAAAATGTTCTCGACGTTTCTGCATCTCGAAGCTTCTAGAAACTTCCTGACTCTTCTTGGCATTGGCTTAGGTTAGGTTGATTCTGAAGTATTCTTTGTATAGGATCGCGCTATTTGCTATCTCCCTTTCTCTCTCTTACTATTAAATTCTCTCTCTCCCTTTCTCTCTCTCTCTCTCTCTCTCTCTCTCACACCATGAAGCTTGAGACTTAACACCTTTGACTTAAAAAAATTTTTTTTTTTTTTTTTTTGTGATGTTGTCAACTTCTAAAATGTTCTCGACGTTTCTGCATCTCGAAGCTTCTAGAAACTTCTTGACTCTTCTTGGTTGCTATGTATTTCGTTTACTCATGCGAACTCTGATAAGTATGCCACCACGCAGTCTACGTTAGAAGTCTTATAAATATATATTTATTTTTTGAGTCATTGCTATAACTAATGCGAGGGTTAAGAAAAAAACAAAACATGCAAACACTGATAAGAACTCGCTTGACTACCACTACCGATAATGTAGTGTATAAAATTATGACCAACGCTTAAAGCAAAGAAATACCCCAAACTTGTCAATTTAAAAGTTTAAAGCAAAGACATACATCAAACTTGCCAATTTTTAAAAGCTCAAAACAAAGACTCCCACCTAATACTTACCAACTTTATTAAATTTATAAACATTTATTTCCCCCTTCAACCATCGCCGTATCTAAATTGCTTCAACCCATATTAATACATATATTTTCATATAGCAAGTCATATCATTTCAGCTAAAGTCAGCCAGCAGAATTTGAGTCATTGCTATAACTAATGCTAGGGTTATGAAAAAAAATCATTAAACATACAAACACTGATAAGAACATGATCAACGCTTAAAGCAAAAACAACTTGCGGTTTTTTTGTCTGTCCGTCCACCAGCACAAGCAGAAATCCATTCATACTTGAGTGCCGGGCATGACGTCATCGGCTTGCACCACCGCGCCACCTGATCCAGAACCAACATATTGTATCTACTCATTACCATTAATAAAATATTTTATTCTATTTGATGCTCAAAATCATATATTTATGATCATATATAAATCCTGAATATATAATACCTGAGTCGATTTAACTATGTTCATCTGTCTGCCTGTCTGTCTGACTATTTTTTATTTATTTATATTTATTTATTTTTATTTCCATTACAAGCGTAATTTTGGAAATATCATTATGAAATTCGATATATAGGCTTCTTTCTAAAAAATTGAAATCAATCTCGAAAATGAAGCAAATCAGATGAAAACCATGCCTTCATCCCAAATAATGCTTTTTTGAAGACATTTTGACCATCCAAGCAGCTGCTGCATGGGCACTGGAGGTAGTTCCGCAAAATGAGCAAGAGCACACATTTGAATCTCTATTGAATCGCTGAAACAGCTGTATTGAATCGTGAGGAGAATATTTTGAATAAAAACACCAAAAAAAAAAAAAAATAAACAGAAATCGCATTTTAATTATATTTTCTAGACTCAGTTTATACCAACATTTTGAAAGGTGCATTCACATAACATAATTGTGTATAAAATTCTAATCATTTAAAATAGACAATCATTTAACTCGTTTTAAATCGAAATACTTTCAATTCTTTGACCATAGCATTACTTTTCGACAATAAAATTTCAAATAAATTTAAATAAATATTTAAACAAATTTGTATTCATATAATTGGTATTATCTTCAATTTGATATAACTCCTTTTATAAATATAATAAAGAAAATTAGATTTCGAATTGATAAGAATTGTTTAACAATATGTAAATCTATGCTAGTGGCTTGTTATTGCTAATTTAAAATTTATTTTGTTTTTTTAGGTTTCACTTTTTAATTGGTTCAAAAGACGCTTTTAAATATAACTTAAAATTTTAATATTGATCATTTATTTTATGATTCAATCATTTCTTTATACGAGTATAAATATCGATTTAATTTAATATATTTTCAACAGAAAAGCTATAAATGTAAATTTTAACAGATACCTAATGATATATTCTTGGAGTTGAAATTGTGTTTTGTTTTTATAATTAAAATGCAAATTATTGTAGTTGAAAATTTTATGGATTTTGAGCATTCTTGTTGGGTTGGTAGTGTATTTTTTTTTTTAGATAAAATTTGAAAGCAAAACTGAAATCATCATAGTTTCTTGTTTGCTTTCCTTAAACCCGATATGATTTAAAGAAAGATTTTTAAACTAAGGCCATTGAGTGAAATATGTGTTCTATCCATAGCCTGCTGATTATCTGTTTATTTTTTCACTTTTCTACAATTTCAACACTATTGAGGAAAAGCTGTTAATATTTTTCTTCTTTCCTCTTTTTTTCTATTCATCGAAATTGCAGTCGGAAAGAAAAGATTTAGTAAATTTTAAAAAAAAAATGTTTAATGATTAGCTTAGCGTATCGGAAAAAAAATATAGATTATATAGATCAGTAGATCAGTGGCATGGAAAACAACAACACGAAGACGCGCCTGAAGTAAGACGCGGCACGAATGCAAAAGCAAACGAGCCGCTGATGAATGGGAGAAAAGTCGGAGTGTGTGTGTGTGTCTGTAGATCAGTGTCGCGCAGCGTCGGGTAGCGTAAGCACACGTGTTTGGCACAAATTCGCTGCCAACGCAATAACCTGAAAGAGTGAAAGAAACAAATACTATTGATGTGCCCATCTCTGCTGTAGATGGATGGGATCGAACCAACGAAGCAACGATAGTTCGAAAAAACACCAAAAGAGCCACAATAATAATAATAATAATAATAATAACAAAAACAACAACAAAAGCAACAATAACAGCAACAACACAAGAGCAGCAACATAAATAACAAGTGATCGTGTGCGCATGCGCAACACGTTCTACAGTTAATCTAAAGAAAAAAAAAAAAAACATCAACACAAGAAAAACTTGTGAAAAATTTTAACTAAAAAAGAAAAAAAAAACAACAGAAAAAATATACATATAAATGTGCATGAGAGAGTATAAAGCGCTATTCGACAAAGAGGCAGAGTGAAAACGTGAAACCAGAACAACTGTAGAACAAGCAACGCATTGGCAAAAAATAGTGTGAATTTTACACAGACTGGTGCAAAAACTGATTTTACAGGAGGAGTCTAACAATTTCCTTAACAAATTTAGGAGCCAAAACAAACGTATAAGCAAAAGATTTGAAAAAACTAGACACCTTTCCAAATGAACTTCTGTAGAACAATATCAAAAAAAAAAAAAAACAAAAATCAAAAACAAAGAACCGGACATCAAACAATTTCAACCAAACACTTATGTTCATCTTGAAATTATTATAAATAATGGAATGGATAAATATTATAAATTTTCCAAAATAATACATTAACACAAGCAGACATACCTACATTGGTACAAACAGATGTGCTGTGAAAAGTTTTTGCTCTTTTCTATTATTCTCACACACATCAAGAAGATGTTGAGTAGAATTAGAAAGCATAAAATTGTTGCCTGGCTTGGGGCTGACTTTGTTTAGCTTGTTGCTGGCTTACCAGGGAGCTAATTTCTCGTACATACAAACATGCATATTTTATTTATACATGAAAAAGTCGGCTTATTATAGCCAGCCAATTTGTGGCGGCTTATTTTAAACGTGTCATTAATATCTTAAAAAATAATTTAATTTATAAAAAAAGTAGAACTTATTTGAAAGGTAATAAACAAAAAAAAAAAAAAAATTAATTTAAAAAATAAATTATGTTATTATTTTTAAGTGTTATTATATAATAACAGATTGATAATTTTTATGCATATACTAATTTCAGCCAAACACCTCAACGCACCGAATACGTAGTTTCTAATAAACTTGACTTCAGAAATGTCCAGATGCAAAATAAAAAGTTTGCTTTCAAATATACATAGCCGAACAATACTATAGAATCAACGTGAGCAGAAATGGTTACATAAATTTTTTACATACTTTCAGTTGGAAGAAAAGGGAAATATCTATCTATCAACAACCGCTTGATAGGTTTCGTTCAAACGCAACTGTTTGTTGGGTAATTCTTGAAATTGTAAGAACACCTGTTCCAAGCATGAGGTCTCTGACAGAAAGTTAAAATGGGCGGTAAGCAGCTTCAAACCCTACAAATCACGGGGACTTGACGGCATTTACCCGATAGAAAACAAGAGGCCATGCTTATCATAATATCCTGGCTTCGTACAATTTTAAATGACTGCATAAGTCTATCGCATATTCCCACAGCTTGGAAAAAGGCAAGGGTGGTCTTTATACCCAAGGCAGGGAAGACATCACCACCACGCCTAAGGATTTCAGGCCCATTAGCCTAACGTTCTTTCTATTACAGACGTTAGAACGCCTTTTAGATCTGTATCTCCGCAGTAACATTGATTCTGCACTACCATCTTCTTCCCAACATGCCTACAATAAAGAAAAATCTGTGGAAACGGCCCAGCACACACTGGTCAGGACCATAGAAAAAATCCTTTTTAAATAATGAGTTTACTTTGGTTGCCTTTTTAGATATAGAAGGAGCTTTTAATAACGTAACACCACAATCAATACGACGAGCATTAGTCGAATTAGGCGTGAACAAGATCATTAAAGAGCTTATAGCTACTCAACAGTAGAATAGTTGAGAGAATACAAGAGGCACGCCTCAAGGTGGTGTTCTCTCTCCACTCCTCTGGAATTTCGTAGTCAACAACGTGTTGTGGCAGCCTACGCCGATGACCTAGCAATTGCAATCGATTGATTTCATGATCCAATGATATTGATTTCATTAACAGTAGAGTAAATTGTATGGTAGCACTCCTAAGGACGGAATAAGCCCCAAGGAGAAAAATGTTCCTCTTTGAAATGTAATTGGGATTGGTCCTACATATTAACCCTCTCCTCCCCTCCCGAAAAGGGTAAATATTGATTTAACTAACTGCAGGGGGTTAGTGTGCATTGTATGGACGCCCCCCTTAGCAGGGGTTGGAGGGGACTAGTCCCAAAAGAAAAGTGTTTCTCTTTGAAAAAGAATGGATGTCAGTCGCACATATTAACCCTCTCTTGCCCTCGCCAAAGAGGTAAATATCGATTTCATTAACTGTAGGGGGTTAGGGTGCATTGTATGGGAGCCCCCGTCAGGAGAGTTCAAAGCGGATAGGTTCTTAGGAAAAAATGTTCCTCTTGGAAAAATAATTAAGGTCGGTCATACATTTTAACCCTCTCCTGCCCTCCCCAAAAAGGGGAAATATTGATTTCATTTATTGTAGGAGTTAAGGGCTTACCCTGGTCCCACCTCCAGGGAGAACCTTACGTGACCTGAAAAAAACTGAACTCATATTCGGTTTCAGCGAACTCGAATACATAAAAAAAATTATGAAATCCCACGGGTTTTTTTTTTTTTTGAAAATTGTTGTACCATGTCATTAGAGCATTGTGCTGCTTTAAGACATTAGCGTTTTTCTAAATGTATTATTCTATTTTGAATTACGCATATCCTAGCACAGGGTAGCTGCTTTGCCAAGTCCAACTATTTCTTTTATTCAAACTGGTCATGATATCCAAGTAAGTGATATAGCACTGGGAATAAGAACGTTGTAGAAGATAATGAAAATATCGCTGTAAGTTCAAAAGTAAGTTTCAAAATTTTTTGACACGAGGCTTACCAACAATATTGGTAAATATGTTGAATACTTGGCTTGGATGAATCAAACACTTTTTTACTGTTCAGGGTATCGAAGTATGTGCTTTTAAAGCAATATATTACTTGGTATGCTTATTAAACAATATATAACTTGGCAGAATCATTCTTTAATTCCCATACAATTCTCTTTACCCTGTCCAACTTAAGTGATTTTACTATTGCTTTTTTTTCTTGGTATATGCAGACCTTGTGACATGGGTTGTGAATGGGTTGATACAGAAAATGCACACTTTTTTTTAAAAAATGATAGGTAAAAATCATAAAATTAGTTCTCAAAATTAATTCGATAAAAAATTCAAAAATTCTTATCATTTTTTTATTGATTTTCTTTTTTTTTGGTTATTTGAAATAGGTACATTCAAGAATATTTTTAAAAGTAAACGATTTGACTTGGAAAAATTCCCATATCCTGTCCACAATTTTTTACTGGTACTTCTACATATTTGTATGAAAGCCTCACCCGATAGAAAATGCTTGCTGCAAGCCTGATCCAATTGTCTACACTTTTCTAATGTTTTGGAGGCAGCTGTCCCCTTATCTCCCTAGTCACACCCATGATAAGAGATACCGACTGATGTATATGATGCTGACGAGTTAAATATAGATTTAGGACAACCAGTTGATTCCATAGTTATTTTAAGAAATGTTCAGAAAAATTCGCTATTCTGCTTCAGCTTATTTTCGATGGACAAAACATTGAAGTTGAAAATAAATTTCTTGAAAATTTATTTTTTATTCTCTTTAATTGAAGTGCTTTTTGCCGATAATGGCTGTGAAATTGCCTTCTTAGTTATTAAGTATACGAGTAGAATTAGAATAGACAAAGTGTGAATGAAAAAATTTAGTAATTATATATAGCAAAAACAAAAATAGCAAGTTTAGGTTGAAATAGAAAGTAAAATATTGAGTCTAAAGACCTTGAAAATTTAAATAAAGCTGTAATAAACCTATTCCGTTCATACCCATAATTATAACATTAACTTTCTCTGTTCTAAAATTCGTATCTGTAGCTGACAAGAAATGAAATTGTTTAAAGATTTTGAAAAATCTACTTTTTTAGTCTGAAATTTAATAGCTATTAAAAACAAGAAGCAGAGCACAAAAAGTGTAAGAATAAAATTTAAATAATATGCATATCAAAGAAAGAGCGACGGTGAATAAACACATAAATTTTTGATTGACCTGTAACTTGAGTATGAGACAGAACTTTTTTTATTAATTTTGGAATATCGCTTTTGAATATGCTCTCACTTATAAATATTTTATAAAAATAATATGGTCTGAAATAACTGTAACATACAAATATACATACTTTCAAAATCATGACTTGAAACGATTATAAAAAAAAAAAACTTTAAAGACTGCAGTAACGTTAAAAATTGTCGTTATTAACCCATTTTTGTACAGCGTTGCGTATACGCAGCGCTCCAAAAAGTTCTCCAAAAAGAATATAAAATTTGTAGTATTTGTCTAATCGACATGTTTTCGCTCAAGGCTAAACAATTACATTTACTAACATTTCCAAGCTTAGGAATTTTGGGAATTTTTCATTTTTTTTATCTAAAATTTTAAACCTCTGAAAAATCTATAAAGAAATAAATTAAAATATTATTCTTATACGATCATCTTTCTTAGGCTTTATATTTTACTATTGTAAATCTAATGAAGTTTGACTGACATACGTGGCTCTCACGGGTTGACACAACGCTGGTCTTTAACGAAATACTTTTTTGTATATTTTTTGTTGTTTTGTGGAAATTTTTGTGATCAATAATGGCGCAAATGCTCGACTTGGCTTGTAGAATATCGTTCAATATCATTCAATTTGAAAATTGAAAATCTCGAAGTGGCAACTGTATTTTTTTTAAAAATTTTTTGATATATTTTTTTTCTAAGTTAGAGCAAAATAAATATTTTTGGAAAGTTTCATCATTCTAGCTCAACGCGAACATGGGTCAGTACATAATGGGTTAACAGTTGTGTCATTTTTTAAAATTTTTTGTTTGTTTGCTTAATTCTCTAAAAGCATGTTCACACAGAGAGTTTAGTTTGAGTTTAGTTTGAGTTCAATTTAAGCTGTTCACACAGAGATGTGTGAATTTAACACACATAAATTCAACAGAATTGAGTTTAGTTGAGTTTGATATTTCGCAGAAAAAATCGTTCAATACTCTGAATGTACAGTACGGTCTTAAAATTTGCATCTGAACTTAGCTTTTTTTCAGAAATTTAGCATACTTTTGTGCATTTCTCAAATTGATTTTTGATAAACTCAGAAAGCAAACTGAGTTCAGTTGAGTTCAATCCAGCAAAATTGTACTGGAAACTCTAGAGTTTATATTGAGTTCAGCGACAAAACTCAACTTTGTTCTGGAAACTCAAACTAAACACTCTGTGTGAACACGCTTAACTGTAAATATTCTTTAATACTTAAATTGAAGACAAAATGCATGTTGGAAAATATTTTAATGTGATCCATAAAAAGTGATCCATTGATTTTATTTGATAAAGTAAAAAAGTGTTATTAAAATTAATAATTTTGGGGTGAATTTTGAAGAAGTCAATTGAATACGATTTTTAAGTAGATGATTATAAAATTATTTAAATAATTCTACACTATTCTTCGAGCAATATTTATATAAATATGAGTTTGTTTGTTTGTTGGTAATCGCAATTTTAAAAGCGGCTCTAATCATATTGAAAGAATTTACAGTATAGAGAAACTAGGTAGATAATATTTCTGAAAAAAGGCACCAAAGGGCACGTAGTACAAATCTCTTAAAAAATCTTATTCAATTTGCATGAAAATTTTTATATACATAATTGTTGAGTGTATACATAATTAAATCTTTTGACGCTGTTTTGTTATATTTAAAACACCAGAGGGCGCTTTTGTATAAATCGAAACGAAATGGCCATATCAGACCTTGAAAGGACTTTGATCGAGCTCCTTATGATCAAATGGGTTGTGTGTGTTGTGGAATGTTTGAACACAAATAATCGAAAACTGGACCTACAACTTCAAGAAAATGTTCTCAAGAAGCTTTTTTTTTTAACTTAACCAACGCTCAGGGGATGCCCCCTTTAGATGCGAAAGCATTGCGTTAATTCAGAAGACGGGTGATAGTTGGAGGGTGGAAAGATGGAGTAGAGACGGTGAAGATTTGCTTTAAACTTACACAGATCAAAACTGCCGGGAAACACGCGCACAGGGAGATTATTCCACAATCGTACTGTGCGACTAAAAAACGAACTATCTCGGTAATGCAAGCTTCTATTGGGCACCGATGCTATGGTAAAGGGATGGGCTTGAAAAGCTGCCCGAGTAGACCTAGGAAATACACGAACTGGTGGCCATGTACCTCCCTTGAACACTTCCCATGGTAGAACCTATACAAAAGGCTAAGGCAACCAACATTGCACCGATGCCCAAGAGAACTGAGAGGAAATAAAATGTTTTCATATCCTATCATAAATATCGCACGGCGTTGAATTCGGTCCAGAAGCTCCAAATAAGATCTCGAAACTCCTGCCCAAATGCGCGATTCGTACTCCATTTTAGGCCTTATATATGAGGTATAGATCACTCGAAGATCAGGTGGGGTGAAGTATCGCTTGCACCGTTTTAAGAAACCTAGGCACTTGGCCGCTTCTTTCGACACATGGAAAATATGATCATTCCAACGAAGGTCTGATGGTATCGATATGCCCAGAACGACAAGAGCATCTGACTCCAAAAGATCTACACGATTCATATTCAAGGAAGCTAAGGGACAGAAGGTCGTTGATAAAAACCAAAAAACAAAGTTAGCGATAGAACTGAACCCTGTGGTACTCCTGCGTTGATGGCGTGCTCATTGGACGAAATTCCGTCGATTACGACACTGATAGTTCTGTCCTTAAGAAAGCACGTGATCCACCGAGGAAAGATACCACCGACATCGTATGCAATTAGCTTAGAGACGAGTGATTTATTCCACACTCGGTCAAACGCCTTTGAAATATCCAGAGCAACAACCCTGCTCTCACAGAACGCCATAAGGTCACCAGTAGACTGGGCCCACCGAAAACCATATTGACGGTTTAATGGCGGTTTTAATGGCAGTTTTTACTCTCTGAGGTTTGTCTGCAGTGAAGTGACGGCCGAACAGAAAAATTAATTCAATTGAAAAAACTTTCTGTGTCAGTTGGGAACTGAGCCATGGTTCTCTGATGTAAGGCCCACGAACTCTACCCACGGCGTCATGGCCGCTATGCCATAAAATATAACAAAAACTGCTCTAACTATTTCGATGAAATTCACAATAGGCATATAGAGGCTTACAGGGGGCGAAAAATGTATCTAGCTAGGCCTTATTTCTGGAAAAACTAGTTTTCTCAATGTTATCACGTTCAAAGCAGCAAACTTGACTTGCCCGTGCAATATATTTGGTAATTTCGCTACAGCCCAAATACAACTTAAATAGTCCGATGGCTAGAGCGTAGATCTACCATGCCGAAGTTCGGGAGTTCGGATCCTGTGATGGGGTGGATTTTTTCTGTTTTATTTTTTTTTAATACAAAAGAAGTACTTTAACCCATTTGGCTTGCGAAGATACGAGATATTTTTATGAGCTCAATGCTTTGGTCGAAAAATATTTAATTACAGTATTTTTACAGAAAATCATTCTCTTGTCGATATACACTTATGGTACTTACTTATAATTTTAATGTTAAAAGGTACTTATAATTTTAACAACATCAATTTATACGTGAGCTAAATTATTTACCTTTCAAGAAACATTAAATGAGATAACATCAGTATCATTAAAAAATCCCATTTTATATGATCTCAACTTTCCAAAATTTTGTTTTTAAGCGAAATAGTTAATTAAGAAAGAACAAAAGGTATTCCCTTTTAAAATTTTGCTTAAGCATGATACAATGCGGTACAATTTCATTGAAAATAACCTATGTTTTCTATTTGTTCCCCATCATCAATCTTTATCTAATTATATTTGTAATTATTTTTCTAATCGTATTCATATTTTTTAATTAAAATATATTATTAATAGATTTTCCATTAATCAATCAAATAGTTTTACCATTTTGCATCTTTTTTTTTTTTTAATTTTTTATATGAGTTATGTGAGATTTTTGTTAGATTTCTTGTATATGAGAGCAATTTGAGAACTCAGTGACTTTTTGAATAAACGTTATTTTTTCGGCAAGAAAGTGTTTTATTTCTTCACATAGTCGCCCTTTTTGTAAGACTTAACCAACATGCAGGGAATGCCCCATACAAATGCGAAAGCAATTTACACTAAGCGAAATATTGAGTATTAAAATTATCCGCAACCGTGCATAAATTGGGTATCAGGGGGGCGAACCTTCACATGTCAACGTGTCTGACTGCCTCAACCTGGCGAGGCCAGCAGTCGAAATGTCGAAATCGTGCCAAGCCGACTCAAACACCTCCTCGTGGTATTCCCTTTGACGGCTAATTTGAGCGGCGGGTCGCTCCGTGGACCTTAAACATGGAATGTGAGCAGGGTTTGGGTACCGCCACATTACTACTGCCCAATGAAAACTAAACCAGCCTCGGAAAAGAATCCCAATTACGTTGACGAGGCTGCTCTAAAAAAGCACACTGCGATATCTACTACAGCTGCCATGCGGAGAGGCGCGAATAAGGATGTGGATTCGTCGTTAGCCAGAAACTACGCCACCTTACTTCCCAGTTCACACCTGTGAAGGTAAGATTGGCCACGATCCGCATAAAGGCAAAATGTTTCTTCATCAGCCTTATTTGCGCTCAAGCCCCAACGGAGGAAAAGGGTGAAGCCGTTAAGGATGCTTTCTACGCTAGTCTTGAGGACGTTTACCGGAAGGTGGTCTTCCGGTCCATGACGTGAAAATAGTCCTCGGCGATTTTAATGCGAAAGTCGGAAATGAAGGCATCTTTGGCCTTACTGTCGGCCAGTTCAGTCTTCATGAGACCTCCACGAACAACGGTCTAAGACTGATCGACTTCGCTGCGGCGCATGGTAGTAATCGACGGAAGGCATGCCTCTAGTGTACTAGATGTGCGTACATTTCAGGGGGTCAACATTGACTCCGACCACTAACTTGTTGCAGCCAAGATCCGCATGCGATTATGCAATGCGAAGAACATATGCACAGAAATGCTACGAAAACTAGATGTCGGTGAGCTGCAATTACAACGGACTGCCAAGGCCTACTCCGGTCAACTCTTGGTTAAGCTCAACCAACCAACCTCTGGACCCGATGATGCCGGCGGACTTTGGGCGCATATATCCCACTCCATGCGCGCTGCCGCTGAAGAAGTCATTGGTTTCCGGTGCCCGCAAGCTCGAAACCAATGGTACGATCAGGAGTGTCGCATCGCGACAGCAATAAAGAACACCACTTATAGAAAAACGCCTCAGTTAGCTGCAACGCGAGCCGTGCGAGAAAACTACCTCGAAAAGAGGAAGGCAGAGAGGCGCCTTTTCAGACGCAAGAAAAGAGAGCAGGAAAGGCGTGAGGGTGAGAAACAAGAGGTATACCAGGGCAAGAAGGATACACGAAAATTCTAACAGGTTAAGCGTTTAACCCAAGGTTTCAAGCCCGGAGCATCCACTTGTAGAGACGAAAATGGAGATCTGAATACGGATACGCTGAAATTGTGGAGACAGCACTTCTCCAATTTACTTACAAGCGGCGATTCCATCAATGCCGCCCATGGAGAGCGCAGTTCAGTGCCACCAATCAACGATGACGTTCCACTCCGTCCACCACCGTACCACCACCTATCCATGAAGAGGTTCGAGTTGCTATCCAACGACTCAAAAACAATAAAGGAGCGTGTTAGCCTGTTAGCTGAATTGTTTAAAACCGGAGGCGATGAATTGATAAGGCGCATGCCTTAGCTCATTAGCAAAATATGGCTAGCGGAAAGCATGCCCGACAATTGGAATCTCAGCGTACTTTGCCGTATACATAAGGAAGAAGACTCAACAATCTGCGCCAACTATCGAGGTATCAGTCTTATTTCCACAAGATTCCCTCAAGCGCACTGTGCCAAAGATTAAAGCCGATTACAAAAACACTGATCGGACCTTATCAGTGTGGCTTTCGACCTAGTAAGTCCACCATAGACCATTTTGGTAGACCAACTGGTAAGTCCACCATTTGGCACCATTTTCTACAAAGGTGTCCAGCTTCTTGCGTACGCTGATGATATTGATATTGTGGGCAGAACTAAAAGAGATGTTACCGCTGCTTTCACCGCTATCGAAAAGGACTCAGTCAAAGTGGGTTTGACGATAAATGAGGGTAAAACAAAGTATATGCTGTCTACAAACAAGGGAGCGCGGCGTCTAGACTCCCACGTTTCCTCCGGCAGCTATAACTTTGAAGTAGTCAAGGAGCTTGTATACCTTGGCACCGCCATTAACAACAACAACGAAGTCAGCCTGGAGATAAAGCGAAGAACAATAGGTGCTAATAGGTGCTACTACGGGCTCAGTAAGCAAATAGGTTCCAGAGCCCTCTCTCGATTGACAAAACTAACACTCCCTAAAACTAAGACGCTCGTTCTACCTGTGCTGCTTTATGTCGCTGAGGCATGGGTAGTTTCGCAAACTGACGCAGCTGCTCTGGGAGTGTTCGAAGAAAAGTTCTTCGCAAAATCTTCGGTCCTGTTCGAGTCGGCGATGACTATCACATCCGAATGAACCACGAGCTGCGTGAGCTCTATGAAGACATTGACGTAGTTCGGCGTATAACTGTGCAGCGACTACGCTGGCTGGGTCAGGTCCATCGTGCGGACGACGAAGCTCCAACGAAAAAGGTGCTCAAGGCGAAGATCGTTGGTCAGCGATGACGAGGGAGAGCATTCCTCCGATGGATGAACCAGGCCAATGAAGCCCTAACCGCACTTGGTGTATCCGATTGGAGAAGGCGCGCGCAAGGCAGAGGTGCCTGGCAAGAGCTGATGAGGTCGGCCGAAGCCCGAATGCGGGTTGTTATGGCCACCTAAGTAAGTTATACTAGTAAAATTGCAACAACAACTTGGCAACACTGGTGTGGGGAAACCCAACGATTTAAACCATTTTCCGCTTTGACAAGTATTGCGGAATTTGGTTAGTTTTGGTGGTTACTAAAAATCTGTCTGTTTCATTAATTAAATTTTTTGAACTAAGCGACAAAATCTGAGCATCCTGAACAACCGACATTGGTCAATTTATACGTCATATTAGCACTGTTTGCGTCTTGCGTCCACTGCTGGTAGAATGTTACTTGTGCATGTAACCATCCGCGTCACTATTCGAATTACTGTTCATGTTACTTTCCATGCCAACGTCCATGTTACACCATTCGTGTTACAGTCCGTTGATCTAATAAGCTTCCTAAACAGCTTTTTTTCCAAATTTTCCAAAAGAGAGTTACGTATTGAATTTTGCATTTAAGAACTATAGAGAGAGAGAGAGAGAGCTTAGAATCTATAAATTTGTTTGACATCGAATGACAGAAAAAATAAATCTATCTGATACTAGTAATATTTAGTTATTTCCTTCACTTTATTGTAATCTTTTATCTGAAATTATACACCGTGTTTTTTAAAGCTTTTTTTTTTTTTGTCAGACAATTTTGTTTTATTATTCAATTGTAATTTGCTCCTACTGTCAATAACTTTTTCCACAATTTGACCATTTCTTGTCCAAATAGAATGGGTGCAATTCTTAAGCATGAGTTTCAGTAAAAGCTACAACAATATTTTACAACCCAATTATTTTACACTACTCATTAGAAACTAATTTATAAATTTTTAAAAATATCTTTTAATATAAAAATATTAAATATAAATATTTAACTTTAGCTCTGCAATCTACTGCAAAGAATTGTCAGAAGAAAACAATTATTTTAATGCAAATTTTTACTACTTTCTTGTCAGCGTTTACAATATAGGTGAAGAGTGTGTATAAATGTTTTTTTTTTTATGATTCCTTCACGTACCGTACTTTCATTCATCATATCAATTTTCTCAATCCAAGTCGACAGGTTCTAACTGAACGTTTACCTTAACTTTCTACCACATCGTGCTATATCACGATGATTTCAATGTGTTGACAGAAAAACATAAAAAAAAAAGACTGACAAACAGAACGACAGCGTGATAACTGCCTGTCTTAGCCAAGAGTTGTGTTTTGAGTAAATTATATGGGCAATTTTTTCATATTAAATCTTAATCAAGCACTAGTTGCAATTCGAAAAATGTATGCTGAATTATAAGGTTTAAGCTTTTTTTTTTATATATATCTTAAATAATAAAACACATACTTAGCCAAATCAAAGTGGTATCCTTTGGTAATCCTTGTGTATTTTGTTATCTCTTTATCGTTAATTACTATTTTTAAAGTATATGCTTTAGTATTTATTTCTTTGCAAACTTTGCAAGTTTTGCACTTAACACTTTTTGGCACTTTTTATAAAATTCTTGAACGGTTTTTTGTTTTTTTTTATTTATATATTTTTTTATTCACGAATATTTGTTCTGATTTTCTTCTTCTTCCTCACCTATGTCAATATCTACAGTTATTGTGGTGCAGCAATGTTAGTGGAGCACCTTCATTCAAGAGCGTTTCAACTTCATTCACTTCACCTCACTTGTCTTTCTTATTCCTTCTTCCCCTTTGCAGCGTAGCAGAAAAAGGAAGTTTCCCGTTTTTTTTTTTTATTTTTAAACTTTTTTTTTTGTTTGTCTGCCCAAAAAAGAGTGTTTCTCAGTTTCTATACTCAGTGGTTAAATGCGAGATCGGACCAAAGAACGCACACGTGCGGCCTCAACGAGCGTCAAACGTAAAATACTTGCTATCCGTTCGTTGCGATACTTTCTTTGGCCTCGTATTGGTAGAGATTCTTCCGCCGCTACTGCTGGAGCTGCTGCTGCAGCTACTGCTTCGTCTTCTTCTTCTTCTTCTACTTTTTTTTCTTTCACCACCAACAGCTTTACGCTTAACAGCTTTTTTTTCCATAAACTATGAGCCAAGAGCAGCCCAGCCAACGTTCAGCATTGAGTGCGAAGAACTCGTTCACGATTTGAGTTGAAAGTTTTTTTTTTTGGTTTTGGATTTGTTTTTTTTTTTGCTTTGGCAGATCGCTTGCAAACTGGGAAAGACAAGTGCAATTCTTTGTCGACGCCGTCACCGTCATCGTAGTCGTCACATCGTCTTTTGTGGTGTTGATCTGTGGTTGGAGCAGCAGCAGCAGCAGCAGCACTCAAACCACTCCAACTTGTGCTCAATTAAAGTTGAAAAGTTGTTGATTTTGTTGTTGCTGCTGAAAGTCTTCTCAGCTTGTCGTTGCTTGGCAAAGAAAAGTTGTCAGTCCGGGAATTCTTCTCATTTGCGCGCTTTTCCGAATGTTTTTCAAATCCGGTTGAGTATTTGCAGTTGTTACAGTTGTTCTTGTTATTGTTGTTGTTGTTGTTTTGTTGTTGTATGCGTGGCATGCAATTCGCACATTCCTATAATTCACTGTCAGTTAGTGGATCAACTTTATGTAAGTCGATTATGTTAAGCTTCTTTCTATAACCTTGATCGATTTATCGGCTTTGTATATCGATTATTCAAAACCTTGGATCTTGTCTTCCCATTTCTACTAACTCCAAATGATGAATGCAATATCAGGAAACTTATGCTTCTCATACTACTACTCACAAAATACGGAACTACTTCTTTAATGTCCTTCGGAAATTAAAAATGTGGCGCTGAGTTCAAAATGAAGAGTTGCATTTAGTATAAAATATCCGCGATATTATTATTTTGAACTTTATACTACCGATAATATATAGTGTGTCCTTATCTCTCGCGGTCCTTAATTCTCTTTTCATTGAAACAAATTCTGTTGAGCTTAAAAGCAAGAGCTCCATTGTTGAATTCAACTACCACATGATTTTTTTTTAACGCTGAATTCGAAATGAAAAAGTTCGTGATTATTAATCTCTAAAACAAGGTGCCTAACTTCAATTCATTCTCTTTGCTTTCATCTTAAAATTATTTTGATGGGCTTTATTTCCAAACTTTATGCATTAAAATTTGGTTAGAAAAAAAAGCAATGAACTCTAGCATATAAAAAATATCCGCGATATTTTTATTTCGAACTTTATACTACCGAGTATATTTGTCCTTATCTCTCTCTCTCTCTCTCTCTCTCTGTCCCTAATTCTCTTTTCATTGAAACGGGTTTTGTTAAATTTGATGAGAATCCTTCATTTTAGGTTTCTACAATCACATCCTAAAGAAGGTTTTGAATATTATCTCTAAAAGGTATCTGGTTTTTTTTTCATTCTCTTCGTATTCACTTTGAAAGTATTTTTCTGGACTTAAGTTCAAAACACTATCCGTTTAAGCTTTAAAAAAAACAATGAACTCTCATAAAAACATAACTATATAAATGAACTCTTATAAAGAAATATCCACCGATACCGATTTTTCCTTTTCTCACTTTGTTCTTAATTCTCATTTATTGAAACGAATTCTGTTGAAATTGAAAAAACCCTATATCTTTGGATTCCAGTATCGCATCCAAGTCTAAGTAGAGAAAAGCCAGATATCATACGCATACTGATGATTGTCCTAAACTTTCAGATGTGGGAAAATTGAATCCATTTGAGGAACCTATAATATCATAATCGATCCAAATTTGTTTTAAGTAATAATGTTCAAAGATGAAGAAAATTTGTTCAGACTTAAATGCGGAACTTAAGGATTATTTGAGGATTCCAGTAATTTAATGTTAAATTTTAATTTTTGGTTTCCAATCAGGGCAACAATAAAAAAGACAATCTATGATCGAAAAAAAAACGATATGGAAATTTCAGCCCTTGAAAGTTCTTTGACCGAGCTTCTTATGATCAATTGTGTTGTGAAATATGTGACCACAAATGATTGAAAACTGAACCTAGAAGCTTTATGCCGACTCCGAACGGCTTATGTTCTAAAAAAGCTTTTCATGGCAGTTTTTACTCTCTGAGGTTTGCCATTGTCTGCAGAGAGGTGACGGCCGAACAGAAAAAATAATTCAAATGTAAAATCATTGTGTGTCAGATGAGATTCGAAGCTGGATTGTATCGCATACAAGCCACGCACTTCAACCAGATAATTTCCCAGATATATGATCAGATAATTTTTTCCGATTACTTCGGTGAATTCTCAAAGAAAAAATAAGTATCCTTTGATAAAGAATATCAACTCATAACTATTACATTTTAACAACAAGTGACTTAAAAGATTTGGCATTCATTAGCACAATCTTCAAGATATTTGTTAAATTTCCACTGGAACCATGTCTATTCATCTTTTATAGCACTTTAGATAATGTCATCATAAATGAATTAGTAATAGGTCTAAAAAGGTCCAAAGTGAAAAGTCGCCCTTGTAAGTCCTGAGTGGGCTCTATCGGTGAAGATAATTATACTTTGAACATAACTTAACATCTAAAGCCTGAATATTGTACTCGTCTAAGACATGGCTTTTCTTCGAGACGCCTAAACGTCTAACTGAGCTGTGGATACAGTATTAATCACAAAGAAGTAATTGATGAAAAACGGTGGTGTAACGCTCTTTAGTCTGCTCCAGTATTATATTAAAGCTGTTGATGCCGTTGACGTGAACGTTTTGAATGAAAAATTACCTGTAAGTTTCTGTTAAACAAATTTGACTGAGAAAAAAACCAAAAGATATTTTTCTGAAACCGATGCTCATAAGAACTATGGTATGATTATTTCAGCTTGTGTCAAAATAACTGGCGGATTTGCTGTGTATTTTGACAGTTGAAAATATTTGTATTATCCTTTAGGGAGATCAAAGGAATGTATCGTATTGAGTTAGATAAAACAAACAAACCGCAAGACCTATGCTTGTGTTTTTAGTAGACCATCGCCGCACAGTGATGTCATTGGTACAAGTTAGACGGAAAATATTATTTTGCTAATTTTTTTGGAGTTTTCGATATTTAAGGCATAGGAAAGTACACAAAAAAAAGTATACTAAATCCACACCAATGGATCTATGAAAATTACACACTAATAATACAAACAATAACATAAAATCTTGATACTCAGAAAAGCAAATATACTGGGTGTCAATCCATGACTTCAGACGTGATTTGCATCTTATTCTAGATCCATAGCAATAAAGGACACAAAATACAATACATAATATATTCAGTTAATATTCCGATAGTTGAATACCATCTATCATCAACTTATAGAAATCAAACCTATCTAAAATATTACTTAAATATTAGTTCTGAACACATATTCAAGCCGATCACTCTAGACCTGTGCAGCATATGCAGAACCACAGCCAACAAGAGACTACCCGAAAAGTTTGTCCAAGATTTCTTTTCAGGTAATTATAAATAAAGAATTACTATGCCTCAATAGTAAAAAACATAGAACCCTTTCTATAAGGTCTTCATATCAGCGATAGAACAGGTCTCCCATCATTTTGGTGAAAAAGACTATCCCAGTGCTTTCACTAGGCAATATCTACTCTAATGATAACCTTCTCTAAACTACAAGGTAGGCTCTTCTTTCACACAAATATATTAGATTGAAACGGCTGTTCCTTGTTCCTCGAAAGTTGTTTGGTACACGCAGAGAAAAAATATGTTTATATATGTTTGGTTTCAAAAACAAAAAACTTCAGAACCACCTAATGACTAAGAACTTTCCTTCAATTGCATTATTTTCGATATAAAAAGATATTAGTTGTGTCCAACATTAATATATTTGCCTTAGCTAAAAAACTAACGTCTACATTAATATGCTTGTGACAATATAGAATTGTGTGTTTCTACCCAATAATTATATATTTGCATCACTGTTAAACTCAAAAAGAACAGAACTCTGCAAATTTAAAACAAACAGAACTCCTTTCTTTTATGTGTTTCGCCTAGACATACATATATCTGTTTCTTTTGCACTTGCACGAAAAATAGCGGAAACCTTGTTGCTTTATGCGCTTGCTTTTGACAGTTGTCAAGTCTTGGCGTCATTTTAAGTTTCAAGTTGAAAAGTTTGGCTCTTGTGAAAAGTGTTTCTGAAAATGTTTGTTTAAATTAAAAGTGTTTGTGTTTTCAAATTAATAAAATATAAAAACATAATAAAAAAAAAATAAGGCGGTTCAGCAGTAAAAATAGGTGAGTTTTGAAGCAACTTTGCTGATAAAGCGGAAAATGTGTGCTTATAAAAATGATTGTAATGTCGAATAAACATAATATGGTTACTTCTCAACATAACTAAATCCGAGGAAAACTTATTTACTGTTTTCTAAACATATTTTGTTTGCTTCAAACCAACAATTACTTCTAAGCAAATATTTTGTAATCACAGTCAACAACTTTTGGCATTTCTTTTACTAAAATATGTTTCCAAGTAAATATAGTGTAATCATCGTTAAATATATTATGTTGTTCTTTATTATCGTTTTGAAAATAATTGCTTGACTGCAATTAAATTATGTATTCTCCAATTAATACATATTTGTCCATGAATATTTAATGTTATTCTTGACTAAATTATATTTCCAAGCAAACATATAGTTATAGACTAAAAGTGGTCTCAGTATAATTACAATATATTTATATGAAAACATATTTTCTTTAAAAGAAATTATATTGTTTTTAAATTCAAACAACAAGTGCTAAGGTACAATTAAATAATGTTAAGATGCAAATATATATATGAAGAAAAATTGCATTAATTAATCATATTATATGTGGAACCAATTATGAATACTTGTTTCCATGAAACATGCAGAAACATATTATACTTCCTGCAAATAATATTTGGGAAGGCCTATTATTTTTCAGCGTGTAGCACCGGTGCGAGTGAGTTCATCTGTTTCTTTACAGTTTCCTGGAATGTCTTTATGACCGAGAATCCAGCACAGGAAAAATTTAAGCTGCTCAGCCATCTGCCATTGCTGAGTAATGTTTTAGATGTTGTTTCAACAGATTTCAGGGCTTTCAATGCGACTTGCCAGGCAGATTGTAGACAGATATTCATTGATTATATCTTATTCATCTGAATGAAAATTACGGCATCATGTATTATCACGACTTCTGCTTGGAAGGCACTGCAATGATCAGAAAGCCAGAGTGCTGAATTAATGTTTAGTATGTCTGTGTAGACACTCCTCCACCAACTTTTCATCTTATTTTGCACAAATAAGACAAGACTAGTTCACGATTCTCCTGGTATCATGATTCGTTTTGAAGCATCTGAAGCTACAACCATTAGTCGTCGTTTTTCCTGGTTTTGGACATGCAGGTTGTGTTCAATCTGGCAACTTCGTATACTTCTGTTTTTACTTACCAACTTACCAACTTTACTGGTTGGAGTAAAGTTGGAAATTGGTCTCCACCCGTATCAATTCCACCCATATCAACTTCACCTACATAGAAAAATGCTGGATCTTACTCCATGGAATGAACGTTTTACTCGAAGATCACCGAAGATTTTAGAATTTTTGGTGTGAATTTTTAAAAGATGTACCTTCCGTTGGGCGCAGCTGATCTTGTTGATACAAGCAACGATTTTTGTAGTAGCTTGTTGTAGCTTAGTCCTTCTTCGGTACTTAAATATATTTGTAAGATTTTTTAATATATTTTGAATTGAATATTGTTCTATCTTGCCTAAAAGTAGTAAAGTGGTAGTAAAGTACTGATTTATTTTTTTTTTGTTTTTAATATAATTGTATCCTTATTTATATCAATTTTATACACCATAGCTAGTCTTGTTAAACAAACTCTGTGCCAAACGGAAGGTTAAAAAAAAACATTGATGTTTTTGATGATATTCGATGTCCGTAAAATTTATGTTCCGTCCAAATAAACTCAGATTATTACAATAAATTTTAATCAACTACTGCCGCAATCCTTATTCGAATCATTCATCTGATGTTGCCAATTCAAATAAAAAGAAATTCATTCAAATTAAATTTTTCCATTAACACATCACATCAACTGAGTAAATTTTCAAACTTTATTCCTTGTCAAGCTTAACTCATAAGAATTTCATCGCGGTCGTAAAAGATTGCATCATGGTAGCGCAAGAATTTAGGTCATATCGTCCCTTTTGAACATACTCCTCTCTCTCTCTCTCCTCTCCTTTTCTCTCCTCTTCTCTTCTCTCCTCTCCCTTGAGTACATATTCTCTGTTCAACATTAATTTCACGAATTCTTGCATAATTATTGTTTATTTCCTTGAAAAATTCTTCAAAAACTTACTCAATCAAATCAATCAAAACGTTAAGTAGAGGCTACGAGTAAAAAGGTATTATAACATCAGCTCAAAACAACTTTACTCAAAACCTTCAGAGAAATTCGAGTACATAACTCGTATGAGCGGGAGAAATCAAAACTATGTTAAGTCGCACACGTTGAGCGGAGGTTTTTTTTCCAACAAAGCTCTTGAACTTGAACTTAAATGCATGCATACACCTAAACCACAACTTGAGTCACATTTCACAACAACTGTAACCGCTGCTCTGAGCACTCTAAAGCTTCTTTTTCTTGCTCTCTCTCTCTCTCTCTCTCTCTCTCTCTCCGACTTGACTTGGGCTCAACTCAATGCTTGCTAAAGAGTTTAAAATCCGTTTTAAATTTCTTGTTTCTTCTATTGTATAAATAACTGAGAACCGCTATATTCGCGCCGAGGTATTTTCTGCATGATGCACCACCTAAGAAACCGCCATCATCATCAACATCATCAACATCATTATCGTCATCATCTAGCAACGTTTGTCAGAAGACGCGTTTATGTGTTGATTTCCTTCCAACGTTCGTGTGTCTCACTCACTTTATGCCCAAAAGTCTGTCTTTATGACCATTAGTTTGGTCATTCATACGTTCGTCTTTCTGTCTGTTTATGTTTTGAAGTTAGTTTTTATTTGCTTACTTGTGCTTATTACAAGTTTTTCTTAGCTGCTAAACAAAGTCTGCTAAATCGTCTGGCTGACTGACTGACTGGCTTGGTTGCTGCTGCTGGCTGCTGGTTACTGGTTGCTTGCTTCGTTGACTTGGCTTGGTCTGGGTTGCTATTAATGCGATCTGGTCTTCTCTGTCGGTCGGTCTTTGGAAAGTGGTTCGCAATGCAATTGTGCGCTTGTTCTTCATGTTGTTGTAGTTGTTGTTCTCGTTGTTTGTTTGCATTTTGCATTTCTTTCATTTATTTAAACAATTTTTACCCTCATTTTTCCCAAAGAGTGACGCTTTGCAGCTCGTGTTCGCTTAGTGATCTTGCAATGAGCGCGTTATCAGCGCCCATAAAAGAAGCTAAGCAGCTTCTCTCTCAGCCATGTTGCTGCAACTGTTCGAACCCCACCACAGTGCTAAAGAACGTTGTCGGATGACCGTTGAGAATTCCGATCGCGATGACGATGTCGATTCTTGTTTCTTGGAATCGATCGCTACACAGACCCATTGTCAGATGAAGACAGAGGCAAGAGAGAGAGAACAAGACTCTGTCGTTTTGACGTGCCGTTTGAATTCTTTAGTCAAGTAGACATTAGTAATACAAAAAAAAACACAATAAAAACCAACAACTACACCAGACCACAAGAACGTTTACCATCACTTGCTGATTAAAAAATGACTTAGGAAGCATCTGCATTTAAAAGTTAGCAATACCTGCGCTTCCATCTATTTGACAGCCTTATAATTCTTGTAATTATTCAGTTGCTTAATGGTCTAACTTCTTCTTAATGGATGTGTAAGTCAGTTAATTTTATGTTTTGCTCAGGAAACATTTTGTTAATGGCTTGTCTTTAGAAGGTATTAAATAAATTACAAAAACACACCTATAAAAAAAGGATAGATTATTCAATATTTTCAGTGCAAGTATAAAATGACCAGTAGTCGATGGTAACGGTTCAATGATTTAATTTGAAGTTTTGTTCCACCTTGCACATAGTTTTTTGCAGGCTTTAACTTATAGGGTATGTTAGTACGGCTGTAGACGTGCCTATTTCAAAAAAGACTTTAGAACCTTTTATCTGCTTATTACATTTTCTATCAAAAAAAGTAATACGACTTTTCATTATACGTATATGAAAATACATTATTTAGCATTCAGTTTTCAATATTCGGTAAACATTATTCAGTATTCTATATTCTGTATTTAGTAATCAGCGTTGTGTATTAAGCCTCTCTGCATACAATGGCAAATCTTAGAGAGTAAAACTGCCACTAAAAGCTTCTTAGGAACATAAGCCGTTCGGAGTCGGCATTAAGCCTGTAGGTCCAGTTATCAATCATTTATGTTCAAACATTTCACAACACGCACAACGCAATTGATCATAAGATTTTTACGTTTTTTTTTTTTCATAATAACCAGCATTCAGTATTCATTGTACAGTATTCAGTATTCGGTACTAGAGCCCTGCATGAATACATTTACCAAGCGAATATACACTGCTTCTATGGTATAGGAGTAGGACTGATAGGAGAGTAGATAAACTCCTTATCTGTTCGCTGTTCTCTTTCCATACACTCTTGCACTGAGCTGAGCTTGCGAGCTTCGCGTTGGTTCAGTGTTCTCTGAGTATTTAATAAACTACACTTATAGTCAGGAATGTGCTGCAGTGAGCTGAATAACTGTTTCTATAACTGTTATCTGTTATAACTGCTTCTAAAAAAATTCTACATGAAGCGAATATATTCAAGTAGACGAAAAAGCAGACTCATGCAGTACCGAATAGAGATTCGGTACTCATAACATATTCAGTTACCTGTGCTTAGTATCTAGTATTCAGCATTCAGTAATATAATAGCAGGCCTCTTTAAAGCAGGGAGAGCGGAAGGCATAGAAAATTTGGCCATTTCATATAAAAAAGTGCTTGGATATGAGTAGGTACGCTTCCGACATCTGTATTAAGGCCTGTTAGTAGCCCTTCGAATACCTGCCAATGCCTACTGGGCAGTTTGTAGTATTAAGTATTCAGTTTTCAGTATTAAATCTACAGCAGGCCCGTAGCCAAGGGGTACTTTTGGGGTACAAGAAAAATCAATACGTAATATTTTCAATACAAATTTTAAAAATTTCGATTGTCATAATTATTATATTTGAATAAACTATAAAATGTTTGTATATTGAAGTCACATAAGGAATCAGAAGTGGTTAAAAATTTGACCCTAAAGTACCAAAAATTTTGTGAAATTTTATTCATAAGCAAATATAGAAAATTTGTTAAGTTTTGAAGTTAAAACTTCTTTAGGCGCGTTGAGCACTTTTTTGTACGTGTAAAAGTTATGATTTCGCGTCAGCACTGTTAACATCAATAAAGTTAACGTCAGATATACTATATCGTCTATACTGTTAATGTCATTACTGTTAACGTTTGGACTGTTAATGCCTGCATTTCTGATTCAGCAACCAGGCAAGCAGAGAGCATAGCAATGTTTTTGTGTGTCGATCCCCAGAAGGGTGGCAGATAGGGGGTAGATGTAATCAGAATAAATGTGGAAGAGCAAAAAATAAGAAAACCAGCCCAGTATTTGACCAATATTTGGCCCATCTAAGAATTTATTCGGTAGAGTTATGAACAATAATCGATAGTTTTTGTGTGGGGACTTCAAGAAGGGTGGCAGATAGGGGGCAGATGTCTTCAACAGATATGTTGAGGGGCAAAAAATATTAGGAAAGAATATTAGGTAAAAATATTAGGATCAGCTCATACATAGGATCCCTACAGGGATCAAATCGGGTGAGATATGAATTATAATAGACAGTTTTTGTGTTTTATAAGGACCCCCAGAAGGAGGGCAGACGGGCAAAAAATAAAAGGACCAGCCCATATGTTGTATTCGTCTCTCCTAGAGATCGATTCGGTACAGTTATAACTATAATCGGTAACTATAATTGAGGTAGATAGGGGGTAGGTGTGTTCAAAACAAATATTGTATAGGAAAAAACAATAGGACTAGTTCATATATTTGACCCATCTAGGGGTCACTTCGGGAGAGATTTTTTTTTATTTTTAAATTTAATGATTTATTCAAAAGAAGGTTCTAAAAACAGGAAAAAAGATTTAGTAAAAAATGTAACTATTATACTTAGTGGTAACTTCAATACTAACTTTGGAGATGATAAAAATCTGCCACTAATTGAATTTTTGAATGAAACTTTGTCTTTAAATGAAACATTGTCTCACTAAAGGGTGGTTAAATATTAAGGGCCGATGTTGATTTTGAATAAAACACAAATAATTTAGGAAATTATTGTCATTTCTTTTTATTATGATAATATTGGTATGGTTCAATTATGCATGGAACAAAATATCGGACAAATGGCCGCTGCGACCTCAGCGCCACACCTCCAGGCGATGGTCCAAATTTTCGATGACGCTGAGGCATAAGTGAGGTTCTATGCCGTTAATGTGTCGAATTATCTCATCCTTTAGCTCTTGAATTGTTGCTGGCTTATCGACGTACACCTTTTCTTTCAAATAACCCCAAAGAAAGAAGTCCAACGGTGTCAAATCACATGATCTTGGCGGCCAATTGACATCGCCACCATGTGAGATAACACGGCCATTGGATTTGTCGCGCAAAACAGCCATTGACGACGCTTGAAATGGTCAAGAGGCTTTAGTTCTTGAGTCAATTGGACCATGTAAGCGTGCAAGTTTGTATGCATAGTGTTCATCAACGAGGAGCGTGAGAGGTGCAATTGTTGGGCACGGCGACGAGTTGAGGTGAACGGCTCTTCAGCCACACTATCGCGAACAGCAGCAATATTTTCTGCAGTACGACCTGTACGAGCATGCACTGGTATTTTCACATCTCCTACAGACCCGGCTTGCTCAAATTTTACGCACATTTGGACGATTAAATTGACCGAAAAAATCACGAAGTGCACGATATGCACTTTGATTTGTACGCCCATTTTCATAATAAGCCTGAATAACTTTAACGCGTTGCTCGATTGTGTATCTTTCCATGGTTCAAATTGAGTTAATCTGAAATTGAGAAATGTCAAATGAAATGCAGAAAAAAACTTGACGTTTAGTGTGGTTCACATTCAACATCGGCCCTTAAAATTTAACCAAGTTAAGAAATTTTCCGTTTTTTCAGCAGTTAAAAAAATTAAATTCAGCATAATTTAAAGCTTAAGCATTTTTTTTTCATAAGTCTAAAGTGATCTTTTTATTATGGAAGCTCAACTTCAGATACTTAAGCGTTATTAAAAATAAAGAAGTTAACCAAAATTGTGTAAAAAATTTTAAGAATATGTTTTGAATATATCAAAATTTACGCTATTTTCGAAATATATGTGGAGTTTTAAATAGGAATTCAGTAACATCAAGTAGAAGTGAAAATTTTGTATTAAACTAGAATATGTGAGCTTTAATTTTCAGCAATAAAAAGTTGCGCGTTTTTGCGTAACTCACTTATATAAAATAAATTGTGAAAGTAGTCACAAAATTTCAAATTCAGAATTAATTTTAGAAGAATTTTTATTATATTGTTCCCAATTTCAAACTCAGAGTGCATACTAAAAATTGAAACATATGTAATACTTATATTAGGAAAATTGAAACATATGTTATATTAACATATGTTATATATTAAATTGAAACACATGTTATATTCAAGTCATTTTATTAATTTTTGTAAAATTTAAGGAGATTTTATCGCAAGTGCGTGTGATTATCTTTCGATTTAGTTGAATTTCATACTCAGAGTTCACATTAAATATCAAAGCTCATTTCCAAATTTCAAGTCCATATATTAAGTTTTGTTGAATTAAAAGCGATTTTACCGTTTTGATGACGTCATTTTGTAAGGAAGGTAGTCGTAAAGATCTTATGCAAAATTTCAAGGCCATATATTAAGCTTTGTGGAACTTATGGAGATTTAACTGTTTTAATAAAGTCACTTTGTAGGGAAGGTAGGCGTAGATTCAAAATAACGACTGTAATCATGTCGATAGACGGACAAACGGACAGACGGGCTGACGGACAGAATTTTTTTTATTTGGGCCCATCCTATTAAAAAAAAAAGTCCAAAGTTAGTCACTCCGTTAGTCGAGGAGAATTAATCTCAATTTTTGGCGATTTCAACCCTCTGTTGATTGAAAAGATATATTTGATTTCATATTTTTAAATAATGGTCTTATTAAAAACTTTTACTTAGAGAATAAATAATAAATGAATAAATAAAATTAATAAATTACTTTGTATTACTTTTACCTTTTGAACTATTTTTTTTTTTTTTTTTATTTAAGCCTATACTGGAAAATACATTTTGGAAGGAAAGTTCTACATTTTTGTATTAATTTTCGCACTTAATTTTTTAAAAGACAGTTTAAAGTTCTCAATTTGAATCATTTGAACGAAGTTCTCTAAATTAATTTGATAAAAATAAACCCTAATGGTCTTTGTTTTTGATTATTCAAATAAAGACACATTCAAGAATAATTTTAAAAGTAATCGATTTTGTTTGAAAAAAATTCCAACATCCTTGGTTTTTCTTTAATTAATGGTACTAAAAGATTTTTAATCAAACCTAACTCGCCCCTCCCTTCCATCACAAATGCTGGCTACGGAACTGCTTTACACAATTTAGTATTCAATGATCTTCATTTAATCTTCAATATTCAGAAACTGTTACTTAAAATCCTGTCTAAAAACAGGATGTTTAAGAATTTTTTTTCTTACCGCCAAATAACTTAGAAAATTAAAGAATCTAAAACTAGCAAGAAGAAGACTAGCAACGCTTCATCTAAAGTTAGCCTATTTCTTTGAACATTAAAGTTAACCAGCAATTCTTCAACCGAAATCGTACAAAAAACGTCTCAATTCAGACGCACTTGAAGCAATAATATCGTTGCTGTTGCCGTTCTTCTTACTGAGTAGCAACATTGTTTGGTACAATGACAACAAAACAACAACAATTGCCTCAACTAAAACAACAACACAATAAGAGCTTGCAACTTCGTTTGTTATTGTAATGAATGTTGTCTGGCAGAGTGTTTGAAAATGCATTCAAATGTTTATTTATATTGCAGAAAATGTATTTAAATTGCTTCTGGCGTGAATAACAAATTGCTTAAGATTTGAAAGCTTCTTGGCTGGCTGGATGTAGGCTATATTGAAGAATGTCGGCGGGAAAATATTTCCAGTCGGAAATGCAGTTAAGAACAGTTAAATTGTGTTAAAATTAATTAAAATTGCTCAAGGCATAATTTTGACATTGATTAGCTAAATGATGAAGTTTGCAAGCATGTGAAAATAAGAATTTTGGTAAGAAAATAGATAAAAATTTCATGAATTCGTGCTGGGTTTTGGCATTTTTATAGGACAATCTGAAGGCATTAAAATATAATAATGGGGGCATCCGACTTAAAACCCTAGTCGGACCTGTTGTATTAAACCGTAATTATTAAAAGATATTATTTTAAACTTATTTGAATAAACGAAAATATTCTTGAGTAAGTGTATAGCTATGTTGGATTAGAATGATGCATAGATTTGTGGAATCTAACAATTAGTTCTTCCAGCCTATTTTTATTCTCCTTGGAACTCGTTTTTGTATGTTCTGAGAGACAATTTTATACTTGTTAATGATCTGTAAAAGGATTTTGTGCCTATTTTTCCCTTTTAGAAGAGCTTTTTTCTAGTTCTTCTCAACTCAACCTATCCACAATTGTTTCTGAATCTTCTGTTGAAAATCTCTTCATGAAAATTAACTGAGAATTATGATTTTTGTTTTCGTTTTTAGTAAAGGGTGGTTAAATTTTAAGGGACGATGTTGATTTTGAATAAAACACAAATTATTTAGGAAATTATTTTCATTTCTTTTTATTTTGATAATATTGCTATGGTTCAATTATGTATGGAACAAAATATCGGCCAAATGGCCACACCTCCATCCGATGGTCCAAATTTTCGATGACGCTGAGGCATAAGTGAGGTTCTATGCCGTTGATGTGCCGAATTATCTCATCCTTTAGCTCTTGAATTGTTGCTGGCTTATCGACGTACACCTTTTCTTTCAAATAACCCTAAAGAAAGAAGTCCAACGGTGTCAAATCACAGGATCTTGGCGGCCAATTAACATCGCCACCACGTGAGCCATTGTTTCGTTAGCTATGTGGCAAGTGGCACCGTCCTGTTGAAACCACATATCGTCCACATCCATATCTTCCAATTCGGGCCATAAAAAGTTCATTATCATCTCACGATAGCGAACACCATTCACAGTAACTGCCTGACCGGCATCATCCTTGGAACTCGTTTTTGTATGTTCTGAGAGACAATTTTATACTTATTAATGATCAGTAATAAGATTTCGAGGCTAGTTTTTCCTTTTAGAAGAGTTTTTTCTTAGTTCTTCTCAACCCAACCTATCCACAATTGTTTCTGAATCTTCTTTTGAAAATCTCTTCATGAAAATTAACTGATAATTTATAATGTATGATTTTCGTTTTTAGTATTATCTCCAAAGAACCTTAACTTCAGTTAATTCAATTGTGACCTTCGAGGACATTCTTAATGTTGAAATTTTTGGATCACATCTGTCGTTATACGCTCTTTCTTTATTTTATTTTATATTTCTTATTTTTTTTGTCTCAGTACATAAACCAATCTGTAACGCATTTCCAAGTGTGAAGCCGATAAATTCACTGTTAACTCGATTAAGTTAGTGATTATTTCGTATCTTTATTTCTTTGGCTACAATGTATGGTGGTACGTACACATGTATGTATGTATACGATGTATGCCTAGCGGTGCATCTTTTATTTGTTTCTTTTTTTTCACCAGGTAACTGGCAATTGGACAGTGGCTTAACGCAGTAGAGAAGGGGGATGGGAAGTAGAAAACTAGAAACAAACCTCAAAATAGCCTTTCTTTAAACATGGCTAACATACCAACTAACCAACTAGGCTCATTTGTATTTGGCTCACTTCACTCACAGTGCGAATTAGCCGAGATTTTTTTTTTTTGTGAATTTGGCATCGTCTTAAGATACAACTATTTTGTTTTGTTTTTTTTTTTTTCTATCTTCTTTCAACTAGCTATATAGTACTACTTTTCTTACAGCGGCTGATGTTTTTGCTGTAGTTGTCACTGTGGCTTTGGTCTTAACGCAAAAAATTATCACTTGTTGTTGACTGGAATTGGAATGAGATTTGCAAAGAACCACAAATTAGGCTCTTCATACGATGTTGTTGAGCTCTGAGCTGAATTTTTTTTTTCTAAATTTTTTTTCTTCACCATATTTTGCGTACAGTGGACAAATAGTTTATTTAACTGACGATTAGAAGAGTTCTTCCTTTAGTCAAAAAACTTTTAAAGAGTATTTTTTTTTTTGCTTCTTCAACAAAATTTATATCATTATCAAAATATAAAAATATCACGTTTTGATTTTAAAACACTCATTTAAACGTGTTTTTTTCATAGTTTCTGGACCCTTAAACCAGAAACTACCCTCCAGGACTGCAGGATTGGTTGGTTGGTTTGAGTGGTGATACTGCTGCAGGTGTAGCACTGATGGTTTAGGTGCAAGCCATTATAGCCATCCAGTACGATTTACAAATGTAAGGAGGTTGTTGATTATACTGTACAACACGAAAAAACCCGTGGGGTTTCCTGACTTTTTTTATGTTTTCAAGGTCGCTGAAACTGAATATGAATTCAATTTTTTCGGGTTACGTAAGGTTCTTCCAGGAGGCGAGTTGAAAGTTAGAGAATGCTTCCTTTTCTTTGGATCATTACAGTGGGAGTTGAAGATAGTCCAATTCCTTCTGCGTTTCCCCAATGAACCAGTGCCTCGTTCACTGCCGTGATTCTCGCTATGTCAGTCCGGGGTCTTGTTATCAGTTCGCGCGTTTTTTTCAGGTTGTATGAGGGCCACATTTTCGTAGCTGTCGAGCAGGTTGTGAAATATCTCCATCTGCGATTAAATCTGCGTCGGGATTTTACAGGATTGCTGACATATTAGATTATTGGCGTTGGCCCATCTGATAGCGCTACAAGTTTTTCTTATAGCTAGAAGTACTGCTTGAAAAACACTGGCTGAGTCAGGTAGGCGGAAGGAACTAGTCACACCCAGTTTCTCTGAGTATAACCTTACGCAGTACGCGTTGGGGTATAAAAATGTTTTGAGGCTTCTAGGTAGGTTCGTCATATATCTAGGTAATCAAAAATGTTCGAAAATGTACAAAAAAATTTATTTTTAATTTTTGGCTTTGCGCCATTTTTGATTGGTTCTGGTCCATTGAGCATTTCTTTTTGAGACACCCGTTTCTCCGACTTGTAGGCAGCAATCACCTACTAATCGCAGTATGCGATTTTTTAAATATTCTCTCATTGTACCTTTGGTGTGTTCATTTCCATTTCCATAACTGCTACAAGACATTTCCGCCAACGCCGAGCTCCAAGGTAGGCCCTCTTTATACACATATAAGACAAGACTAGTTTATGTTGGCCGTTTCATGGACTAAAAGGGTATTCTGCGGGGCTTAGCTGTACGCCAGCGGACGGGTTACAGCTTGCGGATGGTTAGCCTCGAATAAGTTTAACAAATAAACGGTCCCGGATAATACAGCGGGTGACCAGCGAGGGAGTGGAAATGCGTAGCATCGGACAAGCGCTGCGTCTTGATTGATAAGCCCATGTAAGTAAGTTTATGTTGGTAGCCATGATTCGACTCAAACATGTAAACATTCCCCTTCTTTCCTGGCTTTGGACAGGCAGGCGGTATCTTCTTGGGAGTCCAGAGAGTCTTAAATTATTTGCCCAAAATGCCGGTTTTCGCAGTTCTCTCGGTTTTAAAAATATAGACCTGAAATTTCCAGAACTGTTAGTTTTTTAATGTCATCCAACATATTTGCTACCTATTGCACAAATCGGCCTAAGTATTGCAAATTAACTCATCTACTCTTTATGGCATTAGTAGAATTGAATGTTGTGCTATTTAAACATATATTTCTCGATACTGTTTAAGTATTCTTTTGCTTTTATATGCCATATAGTTTTTTTTTATTATTTTTTTCCTCTTCTTTTGTTTTTGTCTTTTTTTTTTTCTTTTCTCTAGTGTTTGCTCAGTCGTTTTTTTCTATATTTGTTTCTTGTTCTCCAGATTAATGCCTTTTTTATGCGTTGCACTAACAGTAACAGCCAAACCCTCACCTAAATTGTTGCCAACATTAATGTATTGTTATGGCTCTAGTCTTTAACTCTAGCTTTTAAAGCATGCAGCACCTGCTACACAATGTTGTTGGTGTTGTGGTTTTGTATGATCTCAACACGCATCTAATGTGTTAATTTAGCCAAGCTGCTTATTCAGTTACTGTATCTTCGAGTATCACGTTACGTTCTTTAAACATTAAAACGATTATTTTTATTATTTTCTGCATTTTTCTTTTATTTTTATTTTATAATTTTTTTTTTTTTTTTTTTTTTGTTTCCATAAACATAAATATAATGTTTAATTTTCGATTTCAATTAATTTGAGTGAATTTTAAACTCAGTTGGTTTTGGTTTCTTCTTTAAAAATTTTCTACGATAAAAAATTTTATAGGATTTTATTAGCATAAATTTTATGCATGTTGTTTTTAAAGCCATGAGCCAGCTATTGCTTTCTTTTTCAATAAATAATTTCACTTAAAAATAAAACCGTTTGTATTTTACTATTGATGTATCTTCAAGATATGATGTCACAGAAAGCGTGGTCTTTTATAGGTATTTTAATATTTTTATTCTTTTTTTCTATACTTGGAAATAGTCTCAAAACATATCATGTTAAATAGAGCTTCCCACGAGATGTGGAAATGCATGTTTTTTTTTATTTACTTGCTACCCGCCCATTTTGACTTGGTAGTGGGAAAAAACCCTGGACTTTAAGATTATGTTTAGTTTTGAAACGACTACCAAAATTTGAGTATATTTTACACTTATATGCTGGCTTGAAATTCCAAGGGTTTAGACACATGAAACCATGATATTACAAGATAACTTATTTTTGTATACAGATTCTTATCCGAAAGGCTTAAACAATGGTTGGAGTCAGATTACATTTTACCTTCAAGTCTTCTGAAACTTTTTTTTTTTATTATTATTCATTTGTTATACACCATTGGAATTTCATAAATTAAACTTCTCCACTTTGATTGCAATTTTATACTCCGATCTTTGTAAACCTTGCAAAAATTTGGTTAAATAAAAAATCAACTATGAACTGTTTTCGTTCACTGTCGAAATATTACTAATTAAAATCTTTCATGCACACATTTTTTTCTAATTTTTAAAACTATTCATAGATCAATTGTGAATCCGCTTTACTAAAGATTTTTCGAACTGACCTTATCATAGCCATTAAAAAGTGAAAATTGCACTCATTTCAAACACGCTTTCTAAGTTTTAAGTCTAAAAAATATATTCCTTTTATACTCAATTCTTAAGGCAAAATTCATTGGTAATAATCAAAATGTAAAAAGCTAAACAGTTTACTTTTTATTAATTTTCATTTATATAAAATCATAGTTAAGAGCATCCAAATAACAAACAATGCGAGACAAAATTATGAGAAAGTATCGCAGCTGAGCCAACCAGTAAACGCGCACGACATTCTCGAAGCAAGACAGTAGCCAGCTAAAGAATTCGGTAGAGACAAACAGTAAAGATAAACAGCAAAAAAAAAAAAAAATTAAAGAAGACATTAAAAAAAATATTCTCATGCACAGAGATTTCATTGTTAAATCTTTTCGCGTATCATTACAATTTGTTGGCATGATGAATGTTGTTGAATTTGATCTTAACAAATTTCTTCTTTTGTGTTTTTTTTTTCTTCCAACAAAATTTTGTTCAATTTGTAGGTCAGTGATCGCACCTGTTCAGAGCGTTCGTTTGAGCAAAGAATGGACTCCGCATGACTTGTTCGAAATTGTATGTCAAATTATAAAAAATTATTTAGTGCCGTTTAAATGCACTACAAACAAACAAACAAACACAGCCGGCGAGAAAGAGTCGTAGAAGTGACGTCGAATCTGTTGTTGAATTACAATCATGGCTATGATGACCTGAACATGATCATTTCATTAATATTTCATTATTTGGCAGCTCTTAACAAATCATTACAACATGAATTTTGTCGAGTGGATGGTTATTTTCTAAAAGATCATTCTAACAGATGTTCAATTTAACATTAGTATAGGCTTAATATCTTACTTACTTACTTAGGTGGCCGTGACAACCCGTGTCCGGATTTCGACCGACCTCATCAGCTCTCGCCAGGCGCCTCTGCTTTGCGCGCGCCTTCTCCAATCGGATACACCAAGTGCGGTTAGGGCTTCCTCAGCCTGGTCCATCCATCGGAGGCATGGTCTCCCTCGTCGTCGTTGACCAGCGACCCTCGCTTCGAGCACCTTTTTCGCTGGAGCTTCGTCGTCCATACGATGGACATGACCCAGCCAGCGTAGTCGCTGCACAGTTATACGCCGAACTACGTCAATGTCATCGTAGAGCTCATACAGCTCGTGGTTCATTCGGATGCGATAGTCATCGCCGACTCGAACAGGACCGAAGATTTTGCGAAGAACTTTTCTCTCGAACACCCCCAGAGCGGCTGCGTCAGTTTGCGAAACTACCCATGCCTCCGCGCCATAAAGCAGCACAGGTAGAACGAGCGTCTTGTAGAGTGTTAGTTTTGTCGATCGAGAGAGGGCTCTGGAACTTAGTTGCTTACTGAGCCCGTAGTAGCACCTATTAGCAATTATTGTTCTTCGCTTTATCTCCAGGCTGATTTCGTTGTTAGTATTAATGGCGGTGCCAAGGTATACAAACTCCTTGACTACTTCAAAGTTATAGCTGCCGGATGAAACGTGGGAGTCTAAACGCCGAGCTCCCTTGTTTGTAGACAGCATATACTTTGTTTTACCCTCATTTATCGTCAAACCCACTTTGGCTGATTCCTTTTCGATAGCGGCGAAAGCAGCGGTAACATCTCTCTTGGTTCTGCCAACAATATCAATATCATCAGCGTAAGCAAGGAGCTGGACACCTTTATAGAAAATGGTGCCATTACGATGCACACCGGCCTTTCGTACGATCCCCTCCATGATGATGTTGAAGAGATCGCAAGACAGTGGATCGCCTTGCCTGAAACCTCTTTCGGTATTGAAGGTTTCGGAGAGGTCATTTCCTACCTTGACGGAGCTGCGTGTGTTGCTCAACGTCATTCTGCAAAGTCTAATCAACTTTGCAGGTATACCGAACTCAGACATTGTTGCGTATAGGCAATCCCTTCTCGGGCTATCGAACGCAGCTTTAAAGTCGACAAAGAGATGGTGTGTGTCAATTTGATTTTCGTGGGTTTTCTCCAGGATTTGTCGTAGCGTGAAAATCTGGTCTATGGTGGACTTACCAGGTCGAAAGCCACACTGATAAGGTCCAATCAGTGTTTTTGTAATTGGCTTTAATCTTTCACACAGTACGCTTGAGAGAACCTTATATGCGATGGAAATAAGACTGATACCTCTATAACTTGCGCAGATTGTAGGGTCTCCTTTCTTAAGTATAGGGCACAGTACACTGAGGTTCCAATCGTCAGGCATGCTTTCTGCTAGCCATATTTTGCTGATGAGCTGATGCATGCGCCTTATCAATTCATCGCCGCCGGTTTTAAACAATTCAGCTGACAGGCCGTCAGCACCCGCTGCTTTATTGTTTTTGAGTCGTTGGATAGCAACTCGAACCTCTTCATGGCTAGGTGGTGATACTTCCACTCCGTCATCGTCGATTGGTGGCACTGCACTGTGCTCTCGATGGGCGGCATTGGTGGAATCGTCGCCATTAAGTAAATTGGAGAAGTGCTGTCTCCACAATCTAAGCACACACTGTGTATCCGTATTCAGATCTCCATTTTCGTCTCTACAAGTGGATGCTCCGGGCTTGAAACCTTGGGTTAGACGCTTAACCTGTTGATAGAATTTTCGTGCATCCTTCTTGCCCTGGTATACCTCTAGTTCCTCACGCTCACGCTTTTCCTGCTCTCTTTTCTTGCGTCTGAAAAGGCGCCTCTCTTCCTTCCTCTTTTCGCGGTAGTTTTCTCGCACGGCTCGCGTTGCAGCTGACTGCAGCGTTTTTCTATAAGCGGCGTTTTTTACTGCAGTCGCAATGCGACACTCCTGATCGTACCATTGGTTCCGAGGTTGCGGGCGCCGGAAACCAATGACTTCTTCAGCGGCAGCGCGCATGGAGTGGGATATATGCGCCCAAAGTCCGCCGGCGTCGTCGAGTCCAGAGGTTGGTTGGTTGAGCTTAACCGAGAGTTGAGCGGAGTAGGCTTCGGCAGTCCGTTGTAATTGCAGCTTAGCGACATCTAGCTTTCGTTGCATTCCTGTGCGTATGTTCTTGGCATTGCATAATCGCATGCGGATCTTGGCTGCAACAAGATAATGGTCGGAGTCAATGTTGACCCCCCGAAATGTACGCACATCTAGAACACTAGAGGCATGCCTTCCGTCGATTACAACATGATCAATTTGGTTTCGCGTTTTTTGATCCGGGGACAGCCAGGTGGCCTTGTGGATGTCGAGGTGCTTAAATCTGGTGCTACTAACTACCATGTTTCGTGCCGCGGCGAAGTCGATCAGTCTTAGACCGTTGTTTGTGGAGGTCTCGTGAAGACTGAACTGACCGACAGTGGGGCCAAAGATGCCTTCCCTTCCGACTTTCGCATTAAAATCGCCGAGGACTATTTTCACGTCATGGACCGGAAGGTGGTCATATACGTCCTCAAGACTAGCGTAGAAAGCGTCTTTGACGGCTTCGTCCTTTTCCTCCGTCGGGGCGTGCGCGCAAATAAGGCTTATGTAGAAAAATTTTGCCTTGATGCGGATCGTGGCCAATCTTTCGTTCACAGGTGTGAACCGGGAAACAAGGTGGCGTAGTTTCCGGCTAACGACGAATCCACATCCGAATTCGCGCTTCTCCGCATGGCAGCTGTAGTAGATATCGCAGTGTGCTTGTTTAGAGCAGCCTTGCCCTTTCCATCGCATTTCCTGGATGGCGGTGATGTCAGATTGTATTGTTTTGAGGGCTTCCGCCAGTTGGATAATGGCACCTTCCCTATAAAGGGTCCGGACATTCCAGGTGCATATCCGTAAATCATTGTCCGTTTTTCGTTTGCGGTGGTCGTCAACGTAATTGGGGTTCTTATCCGAGGCTGGTTTAGTTTTCATTGGGCAGTAGTAATGTGGCGGGACCCAAACCCTGCGCACATTCCATGTTTAAGGTCTATGGATCGACCCGCCGCTCAAATTAGCCGTCAAACTGACGGATGCCAGTTTGCCGTTGCCCAGGGAACACCACTTGGAGGTTTGAGTCGACTTGAGACGATTTCGACATGGATAATGCCGAATAATAGGCTTAATATCAGTGAACGAAAATAAACGGTACGATATTTTAGTGTACCGTAGAGGACATGACGACTCTTCATTCTTTATCGTTTATGTTTAAGTACAGAGTACTGTTTGTAATGTTTGCATAGTAGAACTCAACACAATCCAGCAGAAACTCGCTCAGGCCTCTAATGATCAGACAAAAAGTCGGGACTGAATTTCTAAACGTTTTCATGCCTCCATTATTCAGTTCAGGTTTCAAGGCTGAAATAAAAATATAATTCAGGCTTTACAGACCTGTATTCGAACCTAAAATTTTTGAGCCCTTGAAAGGACTTTGACCGAGCTTCTCATGATCAATTGTGTTGTGTGTGTTGTGAAATGTTTGAACTCAAATGATCGAGAACTGGACCTACATGTCTTTTATGCCGACTACGAACGGCTATGTTCTCAAGAAACTTTCATGGCAGCTTTTACTCTCTAAGGTTTGGCATTGTCTGCAGAGAGGTGACGGCCGGACAGAATAATTAATTCAATTGAAAAAACTTTCTGAGTCAGATGTGGGATTCGAACCAGCGTATGGGCCACACACTCTACCCACTGCACCACGGCCCCCACTGCCGAACGAAAACTCGGCGTTCTTTTATTTCAGGCCACATTTCATATCTAAATTTGAAATAGAAATTGATATTCAGACCAGAAATCACAGATGAACATTTTTAAAAAGTAATACCAAATATCAGATCTGAAGAGGTGAACTACTTACTTAATTAGGTGGCCATAACAACCCGCGTTAGGATTTCGACCGACCTCATCAGCTCTCGCTAAGTGCCTCTGCTTTGCGCGCGCCTTCTCCAATCGGATACACCAAGTACGGTTAGGACTTCCTCAGCCAGGTCCATCCATGGGAGGCATGGTCTCCCTCGTCGTCGTTGACAAGCGACCCTCGCCTCGAGCACCTTTTTCGGTGGAGCTTCGTCATCCATACGATGGACAGGACCCAGGCAGCGTAGTCGTTGCACAGTTATACTCCGAACTACGTCAATGTCTTCGTAGAGCTCAGACAGCTCGTGGTTCATTCGGATGCGATAGTCATCGCTGACTCGAACAGGACCGAAGATTTTGCGAAGAACTTTTCTCTCGAACACCCCCAGAGCGGCTGCGTCAGTTTGCGAAACTACCCATGCCTCCGCGCCATAAAGCAGCACAGGTAGAACGAGCGTCTTGTAGAGTGTTAGTTTTGTCGATCGAGAGAGGGCTCTGGAACTTAGTTGCTTACTGAGCCCGTAGTAGCACCTATTAGCAATTATTGTTCTTCGCTTTATCTCCAGGCTGATTTCGTTGTTAGTATTAATGGCGGTGCCAAGATATACAAACTCCTTGACTACTTCAAAGTTATAGCTGCCGGACGAAACGTGGTAGTCTAAACGCCGCGCTCCCTTGTTTGTAGACAGCATATACTTTGTTTTACCCTCATTTATCGTCAAACCCCCTTTGGTTGATTTCTTTTCGATAGCGGCGAAAGCAGCGGTAACACCTCTCTTGAAGAGGTGAACACTTTCATGAAAAAATCAGGGCTGTTTTGAAGAAAGGTCATGGATCGGTTATGCCTGTCAGACCTGGATTCCAGCCAACGAACAATAACTCTTAGCATAACTTACGTTCTGTGGATGCAAGGTGGATCACAGGAATTTTTACTATTGAGAAATTACTTACTTACTCACACGGTCAAAAATCTTGGAGTAATTTTTAAAACAATGGTTGGAATAACGTATTTTTTAAACCACTTTTTATTAGAATTAATTCTCCTCAAAATACTAGAATTTTTTTTAGTATAAGCTGTATTTAAATTTAATAAAGTTGGAATAAAATTTGATCTTTAGTACCTACGGTTTATAATTTAATTCAAAATAACTAAAAACTAGTACAGTTGGAATAAATTTTGAATTAAGATTGCCATTATATTAGATGTAATACAACATGTATTACATTTTAAGCCATTCTGTATTATATTTCATTACTTTCCGACTTAATTTTCAGATTGTTAAGATTCAAAAGTCTTATGATTCAGAGTTACTTTTTCGGTTAACAAAGCTTTATAATACAATTTTTGTGAAACATTTTTTATATGATTATGACGCACTAGCAAAGTTTAATACTTTTATTTCAATGATGCGGTGAGCTCGAAACCTATAAAAGATTTAGTTTAAAAATTATAGTATAAAAGAAAAAAAAAAATAAATTGTGTAAGCAAAACCACTTCTTTTTAGTACGCTATGGTTTAAAATCAAATACTACTTGTAATAAGGTTTTCAATCCACATCGGGTATTGCAAGTTAAACCCATGCGGGAATAGAACATAGTTTTAGTATTTGGCGTGGCCTTAATTTTAATACAATTTCGATGTCTTCATATATGCAGTACAGGATTTACTAAAATTTAGTCCAAGATTTTTAAACGTGTAGGTAGCGCCTGCAACCGAGAGTCGGTTTTCGCCTGGTGTAAGAAATTGCGTCAGCCAATTCTGTTTTGCACTTGCTAGCGCCAGTTAGAAGCTCCAAGTTTCGTCAGGTTGCCCTCTACTTGGTCCTTCCAATGGAGATGCGGTCGTCCTCTTCTGCGTTGACCGTCGCTGGGTACCGAATCGAATGTTTTCTTCGCTGAAGCGTCGTCTGCCATTCGCTCAACATGACCTAGCCAGCGAAGCCGCTTGATTTTTATGCGCTTTACCATGTCGATGTCCAAGTATAGTTCATACAGCTTATTGTTCCATCGTATTCGGTACTCGCCATTGACGCAAAATGGTCTGTGGATTTTACGAAGGATCTTTCTCTCGAAAGCTCCTAAAGTCTTTTCATCAAAGCTGCTCAACGTCCAGGTTTGTGCTGCATATAACAGGACGGGCATGATTAGTGACTTATAACGTAGAGCGTGACTTTTGTTTGTCGAGAGAGGGCTCTGCTTCTCAATTGCCTACTGCGCATAAAGTAATACCTGTTGGCAAGAGCTATCCTTCGTTTTATCTCTGTACTGATATCGTTGGTGGAGTTAATGCTAGATCCAAGGTAGACGAAGTCTACCTGCCAATACGCTGGGACTGTTTGTTTGTTAACACTAAATATTTCGTCTTATCTGCGTTTACTGCAAGACCCATGCGACTCGACACTTTTTCTAATAAGGAGAATGCTGCACCGACTTCGAGTGTGTTATGGCCAATGATATCAATATCATCAGCATACGCTAGCAGCATAACACTCTTGTATAAACTGGTGCGGCTTTGTCTCAGATCAGCAGCTCGAATGATCTTCTCCATAATTAGATTAAAAAAGTCGCACGATAAAGAATCTTACTTACTTACTTAGATGGCCGTGACAACCCGTGTCCGGATTTCGACCGACCTCATCAGCTCTCGCCAGGCGCCTCTGCTTTGCGCGCGCCTTCTCCAATCGGATACACCAAGTGCGGTTAGGGCTTCCTCAGCCTGGTCCATCCATCGGAGGCATGGTCTCCCTCGTCGTCGTTGACAAGCGACCCTCGCCTCGAGCACCTTTTTCGCTGGAGCTTCGTCGTCCATACGATGTACATGACCCAGCCAGCGTAGTCGCTGCACAGTTATACGCCGAACTACGTCAATGTATCCGTAGAGCTCATACAGTTCGTGGTTCATTCGGATGCGATAGTCATCGCCGACTCGAACAGGACCCAAGATTTTGCGAAGAAATTTTCTCTCGAACACCCCCAGAGTGGCTGCGTCAGTTTGCGAAACTACCCATGCCTCAGCGCCATAAAGCAGCACAGGTAGAACGAGCGTCTTGTAGAGTGTTAGTTTTGTCGATCGAGAGAGGGCTCTGGAACTTAGTTGCTTACTGAGCCCGTAGTAGCACCTATTAGCAATTTTTGTTCTTCGCTTTATCTCCAGGCTGATTTCGTTGTTAGTATTAATGGCGGTGCCAAGGTAAACGAACTCCTTGACTACTTCAAAGTTATAGCTGCCGGACGAAACGTGGGAGTCTAAACGCCGCGCTCCCTTGTTTGTAGACAGCATATACTTTGTTTTACCCTCATTTATCGTCAAACCCCCTTTGGTTGATTCCTTTTCGATAGCGGCGAAAGCAGCGGTAACATCTCTCTTGGTTCTGCCGACAATATCAATATCATCAGCGTACGCAAGGAGCTGGACACCTTTATAGAAAATGGTGCCATTACGATGCACACCGGCCTTTCGTACGATCCCCTCCATGATGATGTTGAAGAGATCGCAAGACAGTGGATCGCCTTGCCTGAAACCTCTTTCGGTATTGAAGGTTTCGGAGAGTTCATTTCCTACCTTGACGGAGCTGCGTGTGTTGCTCAACGTCATTCTGCAAAGTCTAATCAACTTTGCAGGTATACCGAACTCAGACATTGTTGCGTATAGGCAATCCCTTCTCGGGCTATCGAACGCAGCTTTAAAATCGACAAAGAGATGGTGTGTGTCAATTTGATTTTCGTGGGTTTTCTCCAGGACTTGTCATAGCACGATGTGTTCGCACGTCCCCTGTTCGCACGGGGAACAGGGGGCGAACCTTCATATGGCAACGTGTCTGACCGCCTCAACCTGGCGAGGCCAGCATTATCCATGTCGAAATCGTCTCAAGTCGACTCAAACCTCCCATTGGTGTTCCCTGGGCAACGGCAAACTGGCATCCGTCAGTTTGACGGCTAATTTGAGCGGCGGGTCGATCCATAGACCTTAAACATGGAATGTGCGCAGGGTTTGGGTCCCGCCACATTACTACTGCTCAATGAAAACTAAACCAGCCTCGGATAAGAACGATAAAGAATCACCTTGTCTAAAACCTCGCTTGATAACAAATGGTGGGGAGAGGTCCTTCCCGATTTTAACTGCGCTGATGGTGTTGCTCAATGGCCCAAAATACACTGTAGTGCTCAGTCTGCGTGAGCAGTCAGTTATTCAAAAATACACTGTAGTGGTCAGTCTGCGTGAAACCAGTTTTGGTGTTGTATACATAAACTGTGTTTGATTGTATTAGTGTGGTAAATTTTACGAACCCCCTAATAAAATATGACGTCTTTGCTTATGTGTGCGTGTCAGTCACTCGTCACTACAGCTTTTTCGGTGCGTTAAATTTCGCGCACCTTGCGTCGCCTGCCTCACCTCCCTTGCCTAAGAAAACCGGTTTCACGCAGACTGAGCACTAACAGTGTATTTTGAGCCAATGTCATCCTGTATAGACGGATTCATTTTGCAGGTATACCAAATTCAGACATGGTGGAGTATGGGTGATTCCTTGTTGGACTGTCGAAGGCGGCTTTGTAGACGACACAAAGATGGTGGGTGTTAATTTGTTTCTTTAGAGTCTTTCCGAAATTTGTCGTAGCGTGAATATCTGGTCGGTGGTAGATTTTTCAGGCCTGAAGCCACACTGATAAGGCCCAATCAGTTGGTTTACGATGGGTTTCAGTCTTTCACATAATACGCTCGACAGGATCTTATATGCGATATTTAGAGAGACTTATCCCACGGTAGTTGGCAGAAATAGTCGGATCACCTTTCTTGTGGATTGGGCAGAGTACACTGCGGTTCCTATCGCTTGGAATGCATTCTTCCAACCATATTCTGCATAGAAGCTCGTGCATACATTTAAATAGAGCTTCGCTTCCGTTCTTAAACAGCTCTGCGGATAAACCATCGGCTCCCGCGGCTTTGTTCTTCTTAAGCCGTGTTATGGCTGTCAAGACTTCATTATAGTCAAGCAGCGGAACTGCAACGCTGTCATTCATAATTGGGGCTTGCGGGATATCATCTCTATTGGCAGGATTGTTGTCATCGCCATTCCGCAGACTAGAGCAGGGTTCCCTCCATAACTTCAGTGTACTCTGGATATCTGTTACATGATTCCCGTTTTCATCCTTCCAGGAAGAGGCCCTGGTCTTAAAGCCATCGGCCAGGCATCTTATCTTTCGAAAAATTTTTGGGCCTCGTTCCTGTCGCCATACATCTCAATCTTCTCACTTTCGCGCTCTTCTGCCTCTCTTTTTTCCGCCTCAAAATACGTCTCTCGTCCCTCCTCTTCTCTCTGTATCGCTCCTTAGCAGCACGCGTTACAATCGACTGCAGGGTGGCTTTGTAGGCGGCGTTTTTCTCTGCAGTGGCGTCGAGGCACTCTTGGTCGTGCCACTGGTTTCGGGAGGGGACGCTGGTAGCCAATAACCTTTTCGGCAGCCGCACGCATAGACTGAGAGATGTGTGCTTTCTTGAAGCAGGAGTGAGAGTCGAGTGGCGAAGGCTTCGGCTGTCCGTTTTCATTGCAGCTTGTCGACGTCTAGCTTTCTCTGTGTAAGGGGTTGCGCGCATTTTTTGCAGCGCACAGACGTGTACGGATCTTAGCTGCGACAAGATAATGATCCGAGTCTATGTTAGCACCACGGATCGTGCGTACATCTAGTACACTGGAAGAGTGCCTTCCGTCAATCAAAACGTGATCAATTTGGCTGCGCGTTTTTTGGTCATCCGTTATCGGATGTGTTGTCGTGGATTTTCTTTCCGATTTAGAAATTATCGATATTAATATTTATACCGATTATTACTAAAACGATATTATTAACTAAAGAGTCTCCCAAAAGCCACTAGTATTTTGATTCCAGCATTACTTTTTTGTCACAAACGTATACGTACTAACTACATACCTGGCTATTCATATGCGCATCAGGTATCTTATTATGTCGTTCCCAGTCAAAAACTTAATTCCAGCTTGCCACACAGTTAGTTCGAAATGCTTAAATCTTTGCTGATCTGGCTGATCTTGCGTCTTAAACATGAGTTAGCAAGTTATTCGTTTAAAGGCAGCTAAAGTAATCATTGACAATCGTCATCAGTCTGGCAAACAGCCAGCCAACAAACCATTCAACCAAGATTCAAAACAAATAAACAAACAAACAAATAAATAAAAGCCCAAACAAACGTACAGATAGAAACCAGTCGATCAGCAAACATGAGGCTCTGGCTGGACTGGTGAGCCAGATCGAAAGAGACGCCTAGCATAATATATCGATTGATGCGATTTGTCCATTTGAGGTCATAAATTGACTTCCATTACGGTCTTATATTTACTCAATAATATATATTTGTATAAACATATATATATATATATATATATATATTTATTCCCTTACCTTCTACTTCTCGCTACTGCTCACTGCATAAAGTGAGCACAGAATATTCTATGTTATGGTTGTGTGCAGTCTGCTGCATATCCTACGAGTTTGTCACAAAGTACTGATTAGGATGCAGCTAGACTGCTGCTCATTCCATTCTGGGCAGCTGGTATTCACGCTAAAGACGCTTAACTGCTTTGCGTGCAATGACCGCTGATGATCGACAGACGGCAAGCGGCGCGACGCATTGCAATAAAAAAAAAAAAACATTACGACGCGACAAGATCGTGTCGCGTACCTTTTATGCTGTCGTTCAAGCAGTGACAACAGTTGCAACGTGTGTGTTACGCATTAATGAATTTCTTGATCGTATAGCTGTTATTGTTGTTGTTGTTGTTGTTTGTGTTGCTGCTAACGCTTCCCCCAAAACATAACGCTTCGTAATCTGAGTAACTACTTGTATTGATTGGTCAGATAGTTATTGGATTTTTCTTTTTTTATATTTAATAAACAGCAGTCACAAATTCAGCAGCTGCAACAACAATAACAACTTTACTGCTGCCAGAACTTGTCTAAAGACTTAAATAAATAAATACTTGAAAAATCCTGTAAAAAGTGATTATTATGATTTACTGTACTGCGCTTGTGCAGTGTTGTGCTGCTGTACCGTGTTGTACTGTGCACGAATGTCAACTATTTTAATGCATCATACCAAGCGTCAATCAATCAGCTTACTTTTTTTTATCAGTATATATGTGAGATTGTGTTTTTTTGTTGTGCTTAGCTGCTGCAAGCTATTGCCATGCACTGCAACGCAGACAAATTCAGACAACCAGACAACAACAGGCTCAGCTCAGCTCAGCTCGGCTCGGTAAGGCGGCAGCTAGTATAGCAACAACAACAATAATAAATGATTGCCTGCTTATTTAATCCATTTCATCAGAATTGTTGAACGACTCGCGATTGCATTTTATTGTGTGCCAAATTGATGGATTCATTTTGATTTCTAGCATTTTACGCTTTTCACAACATGTACGGATGTGACCTAAATGCAATAAAAGTTCAAGCAGTACAGAGCTAGAGATGGTGCTGTTGTGATTAACCAGACCTTGCCTCCAAGTAACAGCATTAAGTTGTTTTATTTGAGTAATTTTATTGCATCCTGCAATAGGCAAAACGAAAACGAAAAATTTACAAAAATCTTTGGCAAAACCAAAAAAATTTTCAAAAACTCAGTCTATATTCAAGAATAATATTCGTAAGAATTGCGCCAAGAAGAGCGCAAAAATAAAATTGATTGCGCATCTACGTCACATGTGCTTGACAACTGCATGTTTTTGTGCACCTCAATTTTTTGCTTGTGTTCTTTGTGAGTTTGACTAACACAGCTGACGTCACAACGATGGCTGACATGCGCAAGGCATAATCTATATTATATCATTTTTGGACTATACCTATTTGTAATAAACTGGAAAAATTATCTAAATTACTAATGTTCAGCCCCGTAGATAGGATTTTCCAAGTGGAAAAATTAAAAAAGAAATTAAAAAAGAAAAACCAGGATATGAGAATTTTTTCAAGGATAATCGTTTGCTTCTAAAATTATTCCTGAATGTGTCTTTTTTTTAAATAAATCAAAAAGAAACCACCAAGGCTTGTTGAATTTTTTACTGAATTAATTATGAGAATTAAATTTTTGATTTTTGATAATTTTCACAATATAGAATATTCATTTTTTTTTAAAAATATATATTCGAATATTACACAAAAAATAAAACACATTACCTTCACAATATTTAACAAATGCAACAATATTAGTTTGAAACAAAAATAATTAAAAAGATATACAACATTTTTTATTTCTATGATAAATATACCCAACAAAATGATTCACTAATGTTATCATTTACGAATCGCATTCTCGTGCATTTCATTCATTAGCAATTATTAGAAGCTATTCAATTTTAACACTGCGAGCGCGAGAAATTCTTTTAAAAAATATTTTTTAAAAAAAAAATTTTTTAAAAAATATATATTCGAATATTACACAAAAAATAAAACACATTACCTTCACAATATTTAACAAATGCAACAATATAAGTTTGAAACAAAAATAATTAAAAAGATATACAACATTTTTTATTTCTATGATAAATATACCCAACAAAATGATTCACTAATGTTATCATTTACGAATCGCATTCTCGTGCATTTCATTCATTAGCAATTATTAGAAGCTATTCAATTTTAACATTGCGAGCGCGAGAAATTCTTCATTGGTTAACGAATCGTCAAATCTGTAAAAAGCAATTCGTTAACGAGTCGCCAAAACTTAAAAGAACAATTCATTAACGTGTCGCCCACCCAGCCGGCAAATTGAGCTCACAAAATCAGAGATTTTTCGTGCAACTCACAATGAGCTCACCATGAGGTAAGTATTAGATTCTTAAGTCAAATATAAAATACAATCAGTTGTGAGGTGGTAATGAGATCATAATGAGATGAAATGAAAAAGATACCGATATTGAATGTTCTCTTGATAGGAAGGTTGTTATGATCTAATTATGAGATATTTGTGAGGATTCAATTATTAACACAATAAAAAAACAATAAAAAAATAAAAGAAAAATGGCGCAGCATATACAATGTTATTATACATGTAAGTGTTTTCTCAAATTTTGGCTGTTTTTCTTAATTTTTTATAATTTAATATTATCATTTATACGAGTGCACACTCTTTTAGCGCAATATTGACGGCAGCCTTACTAGCGTAGTTGGCAGAGGGTCAGCTTCTAGTACAAATTTCCCCCCCAGGTACAAATTTCGGAAAAGGAATTGGAATTAAAATATATATGAAATAATTTAAAAAAATTAAATTAATATAATACTTAAAAAATAAAAAATAAATAAGAAGTTAACAATGAAAAACAATTTATAAAATTTTCTGAACTTCTTGTTCTGAATGACATTTTTGTTTTTTATTTGAAGTTTCTCTCGTTTTCAGTAGAGGCCAAAACTGACATCATACTTAGTTCAAAAGCATGCGCCAATGAACTCACTATTACTTCATATGTGTCTCATAAATAACTATTTATGACTTTATACGAAAAATTTTCAAATACAAAATAGCTCACATTGAGTTCATTTTGAGCCAGAATGTCTACTGGGCAAACTCAAAAAAGCAATTCGTTAACGAATTTCCAAAACTTAAAAAATACAACGCGATAACGTATCATATAAATTATTATATGGTAGTATATACGGACAAATTTTAAATGTTGTAATTATTAACTTTAAATTAATTTCAATCTCACCACATCATGAACCGAAACCACATCGTCTGAATGCTAGTTCGGCACCTTACCCATTCGTCTATTGCAGTTGCTAAATCTAAAAGAAAACTCTATCTAAAAAACTCAAAATTTACAAATTTTTAGATTTTAATGTTAAACTGTTCGTAGTGATTACCTCCATCAACTATTTAAATTGTTCCCTCATCTTTTTACTCTTTAATGAAAAAAAAAAACAATTTTGTCTTTTTGTTTTGTATGGAGTCCTTTGAAAACAAATGGTTTTTTGCTTCTCCTGAAATATTTCAAATTTTGAGTTGTGTCTCTTTTGTAGATAGGATGCTATGTGTTGCTTAATTTGCTTGATAATGAAAGCCAGCATTCGCGGACGTGCGCTCGAACGCCAACTTGGCAATTTGTTTTTATATTGTTATCTAGGTTTTTGAAGTAGACAACAAAACTATAGATTTGCGATATCATCAGGCTGTTAGCGAAACAGAAATTATTCTGAATACATAGCATCGACCAAGCCGATGACCGAAGCGATTACCGAAACGATTATTAACCGATTACTAAACCAATTACCGAAGCAATTAACAACTGATAACCGAAGTGATTGTAAGCCGATTACCGAACCAATTACCGAGGCAATTAACAACTGATTACCAAACCAATTACCGATTACCGAAGCGATTCCCAACCAATTACCGATTCCGAACCAATACCCGATAGCCAGGCCGATTGCCGAAACGTTTACCAACCGATTACCGAACCAATTACCGATTACCGATGTAATTACCAACCGATTATCGAACCAATTACCGATAACCGAAGCAATTACCAACCATTTACCGATTATCGAAGCGATTACCAACCGATTACCGAACCAATAACCGTTTGCCGAAGCGATTACCAACCGATTACCGAACCAATTACCGAAACGATTACCAACCGATTACAGAAGCGATCACCAACTCATTTCCAATTACCGAAGCGATTAACAAACCGATTACCGTATCTATTGCCAACCGATTATCGAGCCATCGACCCAACCAAAGTAATTGAGTTACAAATATATTAACATTAAAAAATAGCAGTTTATACATTCAATAACGCATAAATTTCTAAAAAGAGTCAAATAAGTAGAACGCGTCTGATTTACCGACTCTATCTACTTCGGAAATTTATAACAACTATGATAACAAAAAGACGTATGTATAAATAATAGCGAACTAAAAAACAAAAAAATACTTAAAAAAAATACTTCTTTTAAAAAACTGTTCATACTAAAAGTCGGCTTCGTTTTACATTAGTCAAAACTGAAAAAAGCAATTTGTTAACGAGTCACCAAAACAATCCGTTAACGAGTCATCAAAATAAAAAAAATCAATTCGTTAACGAGTCACCAAAACTATAAAAAGCAATTCGTTAACAATATACGTAACTTATTCATATGAAAATAAATTTCATAGTGTTATTTTGAACTTTGAAGTTTTGTCTACTGGGATGCTCTTTCAAATTGTAATAGCATGTAAGCTAGAGTTATGCCGCGTTTCCATGTGATCTTTCAGTATCTTATCTTATCCCATATCATAAAACACATGCCAATAAGAGCGAGATGCATATATGTACTTTTTCCTATAAAAATTTGACATTTGCAAAATATGTAAACAAATCATAAATTTATCAATTTCTACAAGTTTACTGATTGCAAGACGTGCTTATTGAAATAACTCTTGTCTACGTACCCTAAATTGTTGTATATAATTATTATTGTGCAGACAGCAACAGGTGTTACAGGTAATCCAATTCGTATGCCACAACTGCAGCAGCATCAGTGAAATACACACGACAAAAAAATATAAAAAAAGTTTTAAAAAATAAGTTTTGGTGAATCTACCAAGCACCAAATGAATGAAAAAAATCACTGATGCTTTCCATAAATGCGATTAGGAACTCTCTGGCCAACTCTAGATTGCATACTCCCGAGTCGGGAAATCATCTGCATTAATTGCTTAGCCACGCGATGGTTAGAAAAACCAAGAATGTTTATTTATTTTAAATCATACCCCTTTGACCTGATTTGATTTTCTTTATTTTCCAATTTGTATTCGTAATTCTGTACTATTTCAAAACAATTAATATTGGCGCAAATAAAAATGACAGCTTGACAGCAGAAAAACCACAACTATAAAAATGAATGTCATATTTATAGCATGTGATCAACTTTTATAGCAAAAGTTCAAGAAGTTGAACTTTTTCGATCTCCTAGCATCACAGGGGATATCACATGCTATAAAAATGAAAAAGGTATACCTGTTTCACACTCACATTCATCAATGCCATAAAGTAGGGCTCACATGCTATTTCTTTCTTACAAAAAATGTGATACTAGAAGATAATAGAAGATCACATGGAAACGCGGCATTATTCTTTTAATGTATTATATAACTGCAACTTTGTCTACTGGGTGATTTCTTGAATTGTAATAGCTTATAAAAATTAAACCCAGATGGCGTTCCGTTTAGATGTGTCAAAATATAACGGTTCTGATTGACTAACAGGTAGATCGGGTGAAGTAAGCGCGTCTCTTCTTTTCGGAAACGGGGAGCAGTAGCAAGATAGAACAGAACAATATAAGTCGAACTAAAAAAAGAAAAAATTGTAAAATTACAATATAAAAGAAAACAGTTAATAAATTGAAATAAAATTCTACTTTACAAAGTAAAAAATTATTCATATAAAAAACAGACACGAAATAGTATAATAGAACAACAAATTTTCACAAAAATGTTTTCATATAAAATTATTATTACTAAAATTTAAAAAACAAGATTGCTAAAATGGCGTATTAACAACAGAAATATAATAAAACATAATATTCTTAAAAAAAATGTTCATATTAAAAAGTCAGAAAAAAAATTGTTTTTTATTTCAATAGGGCTAAAAACATCTTAAATAGACTTAAACAAAGAAATTATTTCAATCGGTGTTTTCTTTAAACATCAAGCCAACCTCTGAGGAAGTCGGAACGAATCTATTCGAAAACAATTAAAAAACGATTCATAAGCGGCTCGTTAATGAATCATCCCTCATCACAATGGTTATTGGGTATATTTAAATTCTTAACCTAATAAAAAATATACTATAAAAACTTTGCAACGGTTTCTAAATTTTGTATTTTTGCAAATTCAGTGCTGGGACGAACGCGAGGGTTGCTTAAAAATGGGTTGCTGAATTCGAATTCTTAGTCAGAATTTCAAAATGGTAAAAATTTGTTCAATTACAGAAAAATTTAGGTGGCAACCCTATCCTCCATATTGAATTTTTAAACTATGATGTCAGATTCGAAATGAAATCCCTTGTCAGATTTTCAAAATTACAAAAATTCGTAAAAATACGAAATAACCTAGGTGGCAACCCTGTCCGCCATTTTTAATTTTTAAATTATGACATCAGATTCGAAATCAGCAACCCTATCCCTATCCGTCATCTTGAATTTTAAAACTGTGATATTAGATTCGAAATCAAATCAGTTGTCAAAATTTCAAAATTACAAGGATTCGTTAAAATACAAAAGCCCATATATGGCAGCCCATCCGCCATCTTGAATTAAAATTCCTGACATCAGATTCGAAACCAGCGATCCCCTAAAACTTACAACCACGGTGTCTCTCTTAGGCAGCGCTTATATACATTGTACGTGTTTATATACAATGTTTATAAAAAACGTTTCCACTGTTTCGTTATCTGTTTCTAAACAAAAACGTTTCACTTTCTTGTTACATATTTTGAACTTTTTCCTTCAATAAAAATCGTCACATCGCCGCCTAAAAACTTACAGTTCAAAAAATTGTCCGCTATCTGAAATTTTACGACCAGGTAATCAATTTGGTTGGAACGTTAAATAAAACATTAAAGAAGCCTTTTCTGAACCAAAGCTTTACGTAAGTTTTATAGAAGTTTGTGTGTTAAATGGAAGGGTAATTGACCAATAATTACAACTTTTTTTCAAAGTGATTTTTCTGTTTTTATACTTACTTCATCTTCCATTCTGACTGTATAAACAAAATATTGGTTCTATAACAACAAAATGTAAGGAAAATTGTAATTTTATTTAAATAACTAGTTTGTAAAATTAAGCTTATTTTTTTTTTTTTAAACAACCACTTTTTTTCGTTCTGGCAGCAAAAAGCTCAGTAGACCTATAGCGCAAAGTATTGCGGTGAACCCCCAGAAGACATTATCGCAATAGTTAAATATCGTTTGGCCAATTAAATTACTGCCCACTACAGCACCCAAACGGCCAATCATCATAATCAAACACATGCCCATTGCATTTATATTCGTTGGAAAGAACTCAACCGAAATTGTGGACACGATGCCACCACAATTAGCAACACCCATGATTAGAAAGAATTGAATGAATGTGGGGATTAATTGCGAAGTCCAGTGAATGGTAATAGAACATGTAATGCAAATAGTCATCCAACATACTGTAAAAAGAATAAATATTTAGTAAAATTTAGGTAAGCTTTTGAAATGTAGTTTCCTAAACATACCCAACAGATTCTTTTTGCCAATAATATCAATAGTAAATGTAAAAATTAAATAGATAATGGTGAACATTGCACCACCAATCATCATCATATAATACACAAATAGATCCAGTTCACCTGAACAGACATTGCTTGTCTGTTCGTTGCCCGGCTGAATAGTCTCGATGACTTCACAAACCTTTAAACCATCATTCGCTCTGGCATTCAATACATTGAGCATTGTTGGAAACCTAAGTGTATAAGAGCGCTGAAGTAAAGAGATATAAGTTGTTATAGTTATATAACCAACCACATGAAGGTACCCTGCGATATGAAGTAAACCGCGAACATGACAATGCAAATATTAATCGAGTGCAAGTAACGTTCACGTGCAAAAAGTGATGCTGTCTGACTCCAAATCATTTTAAGGGCATCTTTGACACCTCGTATATCGTTTAAGTTGGCACCAATCGATTGTAGCTCGATGCTCTTTACCGGATACTCATCGGCAGGTTTGCCAGTGTTCTTCGTGTACATATAGCGCAATGTTTTCAAAGCAGCTTCGGGATTTCCCTGCACTAACACATATTTTGGAGTTTCAGGCAGGCTCATAAGACCTGCCCAAGATAGTAGTGAAAGCATAGAGTTTACGAGTAACATAATACGCCACGATGAGAATTTCATGCCCAAAACTGCCGCTTCAATGCGTAGTGGTAAAATGAGAATGGCGACAACTGAAAATAAAAAAAATTTTGTTATAAACATAAGCTTAAAATAGTGGAAGATAGAGATTTTCTTACAGGGCAGATATATCAAAGAGAGTGCCAGAAAAATAGACATTAATGTCACGTAACGTACACGCGTCCGATCGCCATGAAATTCACCACACACGCTGAAAACGCACGCCTGACAACCGGATATGAAGAATCCATTTAGAAAACGAAACACAATCAGCATCCAGATGTTTACCGAAAAAGCTGAAATGACCGTGGCCAAAAAACTTAAAGTCAGCGCATAGCGTAGCGTTCGCACACGCCCCCAGGTGTCCGCAAGAAAGCCCACAGCATGCGAACTCAATACCACACCCAGAAAACCAGCCGAGGCAAGTATGCCTTGCTCCGATACCGTTGACTCTAGATCGCATTGCACTAGTGGTAATAAAAAACTCACACCCATGATCTCCACCATCACCGTCAAAAAGCACAGACCACATATCAGCAATAGTAGGTAGTGAAACTTGCCTATTTCGGTCAGTGTGACTGCCTCGTCAAAGGTGTGAGCTTTCATAGCTGTTACGCCATTCTTGTGAATGTCACCTAAAATAAATTATTACATCTGGTTGTTAATTTTTTGTAGAAAACTTTTAATATTTATTTTTAATTTTTAAAATTATTTCAGAAAAAGCATAGTGTAAATATAAATATTGATAGCGTAATTTTATTGTAAATTGCAACAATAATGCAATGAATCAAAAAATAAATTTTTTTAGAAATCAATAAACTTTTAAATGCACCAGGCCCATAGCCACTGGTGGTTTTCGGGGTTTTAAGCCCCGCCCATAGGGTCCAGAGTGTATAAAAATGTACAAATGCAACTTTTAAAATCAAAATCTGATATTTTCGCTTTTAAAAGGTTTTTTTAATAGGTAAACACATACTCTAATATCCAAAAAAAAATATATCAGACATTTTTTATACAAGTTCAAGCTTATCCCTATACAAGGACCTCAATCCCTTGAGAAAATATTAGTTTGAATAGATTTTTTTTTACCTATTAAAAATTGTATAATCCTACCTGAATATATGTACAACGTAATTAAAAAACAGTGAAGTATTTCACGTGAAGCCCACAACAAAAATAGTATCCATTCAAACAGTATAGTTTCCGACTTACAAACTTCTTAAACCGAGACCACCTTAAATCGAAATACGACTTTTTTCAAAGAAGATTTATTCATACCGTGGTTTCAATGGGTAATGGAATGATTTAAACACTATACATTAGCCTGGGCCGGTAATATAATGACAAATTTTTTTTTTTTTGTTTTTTCGAAACAATAAGAACTAAAACTTACATATTTTTACGTAGTTTCAAAATAAGCTAACCATCTTATAATTCCATCTAACTTGTGGCCCTCTACCATAGCTTTTATGACTGAAACTTCTGCTATTTGTACTGCCTTTCCACATAACAACAGAGGTAAATAGCAATTTTATTAAAATTCTGACTGTTTGTGAACTTCTTTCTTAATACTTTAAGATCGCTTAGTTCGAAAATCATCATTAACATTATATTTGCTTAAAATTAAACACAATAAGCAAATTAATTAAACAAAATTAAAAAAAAAAATAATTAAAAATGCATTACGATATGAAAAAAAAGCACTCATACGCCACTAAACATATCGAATTCTGCAAAAACTGTGCTTTTTACATTGATTATTAAATTTAGTGACCTAAATTAGTTAGTTGGCTGCAAATATGGACGAAATTTTCTTTACGAAATACCTGATAAAAATTGAAAAAAATTTCAGTCAGAAAAGCTCTGGTAGAGGGCCAAAAGTTATATTCAATTCAAAAATGGTAAGCGTATTTCAAATCTGCGTAAAAATACGAAACTTTTGATACCTATTGTGTATTAAAATTTAAAAAAAAAATCGGCCCAGCCTACTATACATGCGATATATGTATCGCACGCTAACTACAAAACACTCACAACTCAAAAAACACGAATTTTCAGTAGAAGCAAGAAACTGTTTAAACTTAAATGATTGCAATATTATAAACAAACTTGGTTGCACAATAAAAATGCCCCACTTTAAAAAATGTTTTGGTATAGACTTTTTAATTTCATATTATAGTTGTGAAAATAAAGAATAATTTGGAATTATGACCCTTTAGCTGAAAACTTTTCGTATGATTAGTGATATTATCTCAAATTGTGCCTCTTTACCTGAAAAAAATCGCTTTAATTTTTAACAGCTCCTAATTTACAAGCATTTAAGTAAAAAAATGACCAGAAAATATAAAATTTACTTTTTATTTATTTGAAAATAAGTCATTATTATTATTAGAAAACAGTTTTGCTAAAGTTTTTTTTAGTTTTATATTATGATTGCGCAAATAAAAAAAATGTTGAGTTATGACCCTTTAACTGAAATTTTTCATTTTAAATTCAATGTTGCGCCTGTTTTACTGATAAAAATTGTTTCGTCAACTGATTGAACATTTATGAACATATTTTTTTATTTATTTTTTTTTTTTTTGATTAAAATAATTTTAAAATAAATACATTTAGCACAATTCAATATTAAAAAATTAAATTGCTCCATACATTAAAAAAACAATAATAATATACTCTTTTCAAAATGTTTAGTTTTTAGTTGTTAAGTATTAAGTAAGTTTTTGTAGTAAGGCTCATAGCAGCTTTTAGGAATGTGATTTTTATTTGCCAGCTCTATGATGTCCTTTTGCTTTACTTCTAATAGCTGTAAACTTTCGGAATATACCTAGCATAGTCATAAATTGTTAAGGGTATTATTGGTAAGCACTCCATGGGTAAACTTCAAGTCTTAAAAGACTTCAAGTTGCTCTTTTTCAAACATGGTAAAGTTGGTATCTTTATGTCTTTAAGTTACGAGTTCAAACCGCAGCTTCAATAATATTTGAATAAAAATTAATATATTACAATAAAACTTAAACTTTTGTAAACCAAGTATCTTGAGAACTAAACTAAAATTTCATTTCATAGATCGAAAAACCATATCTAAAAATATGCGAAAACATCAAAATCTTCATTTGGCCAAAATGGCTTCTAGGACAAAAAATTCCTAAATTTTTGATAAAAGTAATGCTAGTGCACAATTATTTGAACAAATAAGACACATATCAAAATAAAACAATCGATTTTACTCACTTTGTTCAGTTATAGGATCAAAATTCCAAAAATAATACACTATAAAATTTCTCACTTGTTACAAATAAAGTGTCACAACTCAAAATAAAACTCTTTATGTGTAAAAAAACATATCAGTTGATCTAAGACGCCTTGACACAACTAAAAATAAAAGTCTTTAGTTGAAAGTTCAGAAGCAACGCTAAAAAAAAAATGGCCCTCTCAGCCCTTGAAAGCACTTTGACCGAGCTTCTTATGATCAATTGTGTTGTGTGTGATGTGAAATGTTTGCACACAAATGATCGAGAACTGGACCTACATGTTTTACGCCGACTCCGAACGGCTTATGTTCTCAAGAAGCTTTTCACGGCAGTTTTAACTCTCTGAGGTTTTCCATTGTCTGCAGAGAGGCGACGGCCGAACAGAAAAATTATTTCAATTGAGAAAATTTTCTGTGTCAGATGGAGGACTCGAACCTGTGTTCTCTGGCGTAAAAGGCACACACTATACCCACTACGCCACGGCCGCCGCTAGTGGAGTCAGAAGCAACGCAATTGACATTAAAGCAGACATAGCGGCATTTTTACAGTTAAAGAATAAAGTTTTGAAAAAGATATTTTACCAAGCAAAAAGAGATTTGTATAGGGAATTGAATTATGATTAAAAGTCGATTTTGGAAAATTTCGAGTAATGACTGCTTTGTTTTTAGTGTGCGATATGTACTAATTATAAATTAAAACATTAATCATTCAAGAGCAGGTTCTCATCTATGTTAGAGCTCGTAAAACATGATGATGTTCCTAATTATTTTTTCATAGAAGGAAGTAAATGAACACCTTGAGTTTTTTTGGCAGTTATTCACTGATTCTTAAACTAAAGGAAAATATTTGTTTTGGTGAATAAAAATGGAATGTGATGTGTCAATACGTCGTCAAACGTCACGTTGAAAATAAAAGGTGCCCAAACGGTCTCCATCGCACAACACGATCATATCATCAAAAATAAAATTAGCCAATTATATATTATAAATTATATAATATTTACTGGAGCTTATACCTATAATATCAACAAATAGTTGACAATTACAAAAATTAATGACATCTGGATGTTAAATAGCGATTTGTTTACATTTTTTGCTCTTTAAAATGCTCAAAAAAAACCGGCTAATATTGTTTGAATTTAGATAGAGGATCCAATAAATTTTGTTTACTTTAAAAAAATTTTTACCAGCAAAATCTTTCGCCAAAAACAGGTGGTAATCACTTGGTGCCAGGTCCGGACTGTAAGGTGGCTGCATAAGAACCTTCCAACCAAGCTCCCGGAGCTTCTGCCACAGTCGATATGTGTGGACACAATTTCTGGAACATAGTTCCTCTGCTATTGGCCAACGCTGGTCGCTTCTGGGCGATTGCTTCGTTCACACGGTTCAATTGTTGAAAGTACAGGTCTGATTTAAGAGTTTGACAGAAAGGAAGCAGCTCATAGTAGATAACTCCGTGGAAATACCAAGAACCAGACAACTAAGCCTTCCAGCCTGTCAATCCTAACTTAATCACCGTTTCCACCGGCTTACCGTGATTCGACTGCGAACGTTTTCTCTACACGTTGTCATAAGTGACTCACTTTTCATCAGCAGTCACCATCCTCTTCAGAAATGATTCGATTTTGTTACGATCCAGCAGCGATTCACAGATGGAAGTTCGGTCCATGAGGCTTTTTTGCGTTAACTCGTGTCGCACCCATACATCGAGTTTTGTTTTTTTTTTTGTCTAAGAAGTTTTTTAGCTCAAAAATTTGTATTTCTAATGCCATCTTGCGTAACCCGATCGCAATTATACAATTACTAAAGCCATCTATTGGAAAAATAATACATTTCTTTTTACTATACCTGATATATGGTTTCTATGAGTTTTTCTTCCAAACGTTTTCTGATACTGAGCGTACGAATCCCAAAATAAGATTTAAAAATATGCTCTTAAAAACCAGCAAACATCGGCGTAATAAAAAAACAGCTTAAACTGGATTTTGAGCGTTTCTTTCTACTTTTATTCTTACTTTGTCTTTCTTACTGACAATATATATATAACAACAGCAAAATATAAAAGAAACTGCAATTGAATTCAATTAAGTAGTTGGTAAAATTAACTTTGCTTTCTTGACTTTTTTTCGTTCTGGCAGTAGGAAGCTCAGTAGGCAAATGGCACCAAGTACACCGGTGAACCCCCAGAAGACATTGTTGCAATTGTTGAATATTATTTGACCAATTACATTACTGCCCACTACAGCACCTAAACGACTAAACATCATAATTAGACACATGCCCATTGCATTTATATTCGTTGGAAAGAACTCAACCGAAATAGTGGAAACGATGCCACCACAGTTACCGACAGCCATGATAACAAAGAATTGAACGAATGTGGGTACAAGTTGCGAAGTCCAGTGAATGGTGACACAACATGCAGTGGAAATAGTCATAAAACATACTGTGAAAAGAGTAAATATTGAGTAAAACTTCTTTTCAATTTCCAAAATGCAGTTTTCCAAAGCTTACCCAAGAGATTCTTTTTGCCCACAAGATCAATAGTGAATGTAAAGATTAAATAGATTAGGGTAAAGACTGCACCACCAATCATCATTATATAATACACAAATAGATCCAATTCACCTGAACAGACATTACTCATCTGTTCGTTGCCCGGCTGAATGGTTTCGATGACTTCACACACCTTTAAGTCATCATCCGCTCTGGCAATTAATTCATTGAGCATTGTTGGAAACCTTAATTTGGGAGTGAGCTATAATAAAGACATATAGGATCTTGTAGCTGTATAACTTACCACATGAATGTACCGTGCGATATGAAGTAGAACACAAACATAATGATACAAATATTGATTGTATGAAGATAGCGTTCACGTGCAAAAAGCGATGTTGTCTGACTCCAAATCATTTTAAAGGCATCCTTGACACCTCGTATATCGTTTAAACTGGCACCAATCGATTGTAGCTTGATGCTCTTTACCGGGTACTCATCGGCAGGTTTGCCAGTATTCTTCATGTACATAAAGCGCATTATTTTCAAAGCAGCTTCGGGATTACCCTGCACCAACAAATATTTTGGAGTTTCGGGCAGGCTCATAAGACCTGCCCAAGCTAGTAGTGAAAGCATGGAGTTTACGAGTAACATAATACGCCACGATGAAAAAGTCGTGCCCCAAACTGCCGCTTCAATGCGTAATGGTAAAATTAAGATGGCAACAACTGAAAAAAATAAATTTTTAAAAATTCTCACAATGGATGGAGCAGCTGACTCTCATACCGGGCATATATAGAAAAGAGAGCGCCAGAAAGATCGTTAACATTGTCACATAACGTGCTCGCGTCCGATCGCCATGAAATTCACCACACAAGCTGAAAACGCACGCTTGACAACCGGATATGAAGAATCCATTTAGAAAACGAAATACGATCAGCATCCAGATATTCACCGAAAAAGCTGAAATGATCGTGGCCAAAAAACTTAAAGTCAGTGCATAACGTAGCGTTCGCACACGCCCCCAGGTGTCCGCAAGAAAGCCCACAGCATGCGAACTCAATACCACACCCAGAAAACCAGCCGAGGCAAGTATGCCTTGCTCCGATACCGTTGACTCTAGATCGCATTGCATTAGCGGTAATAAAAGACTTACACACATGACCTCCACCATCACCGTCATAAAGCACAGGCCACAGATCAGTAATAGTAGGTAGTGAAACTTGCCTATTGCCGTCAGTGTTACTGCCTCGTCGAAGGTGTGAGCATGCATAGCTGGTACGTCTTTCATCTGAGTGTCTCCTAAAATTTATTTTTACATAGTTTTTAAAATTTTTAAATGTTTTTTTTTCCAATTTATTAAAAAAATATTAAGTCACCCAGTAAATATAAGTATTATTATCACAATCATCATGCATATTATTTTAAGCAAGCTTTGCCTATCGTTTGTCAATCAATCTCTGTCATCTGTCCATCCTAATTAAGTCTGCACAATTTTTAGCCATGCTTAAAAGTATCTGCTAAACTTTTATGACAGTCAGTCATTCGTGTCGTTTGAAGAAGATGGCTGCAAACCAAGCTGAATCTAGCGACTCTGCGGAAGAGATGCAGAGGAGAGAAGAAAAAGAAAAATTTTTTGACTCAAAACTATTTCGTTGGATATCAGTTTTTCTCTATCTCGGCGGTATTAGTGGCATGGGCGTGGTTATAGCTCTATATTATTTGTTATTCTTTGACTCACGTATGCCGGATATACATTTGAAGTTTCCGATATCTATCAATGGGATACCAGTGCAGAAAGTGCAGGCCTATTGAGAATGTGGTAAGATTATACCTAACATATTAATTAATTTTCTATCGAGTAGACATTTTACTGTGTGTTGATTTCTGGCATAGATATGTTGAAAATAAACAAAAAACTCCGTTAACGTGATTTTTTCATTGGAAAGGAAATTATTTTTTTTTTTCAATAAAAAAAAAATAAAAAATAATGCAAATTTTGAAGTGAAAACTTCTTTAGGCGCTTTGTGAACATTTTGGTAGGGGCAAAAGTTATGAATTCGCATCAGCACTGTTAACTTCAGGAATGTTAATGCAATGTCATATCGTCACCAATGTTAATGCCATCACTGTTAACGTTAGCACTGTTAAATCTTGCACTGTTAATCTCTGCACTTCTGATTCAGCTAACAGACAAGCAGAAAACATAGCCAACGATTTTAAGTTATTTTTTAGGAGGGGGCCCACCGAAGTGTGGCAGATAGAGGGTAGATACCGGAGCTATCAAATCTACATTCATATTCAGAATTTTAAGTACAACTGAATAACAACATAATCATAACCTTGAATCATAAATACAATTTTTAATTCACATTCAATTTTAAGAAATTGATTAATTCTTATTTTAATTATTTATTTTATTTATTTTTTATTTATTTTATAATGAATCAATTTTTTTCATTCAGAACTTCATTCAGAGTTTCAGAATTTAGAATTAATTTTTTTATCTGTTATTTTTCCTTTTTTATCTGCCATTATTAATTTTTTATTTACTATTTCGTTGTTACTCATTTTTTATACATTTATAGAAATGAATAATTTTTAAAAAATTGAATGTGTTTCAAACATTTTATTTATGAGTTAGTTTTGCATGCGTTAAATGGATTCTTATTTCATTATTTACTGATTCACCTTTTTTGAAATTGAATGTTCTCCTTTACAGTTCTAGTAGATATATTCAGAGGAAATGTTGATGGGGGAAAAAATAAAACCAGCTCATACATTTAGCCCCATTAAGGATCGATTCGGTGGAGATATGAACCATAATTTGTGCAGTTTTTGTGTTTTTTTGTATTTGGACCCCCAGAGGGGTGGCTAAACTGCAAGAAATCGTAAAAAAATTGTATATTATATTATAAATAATGTTCAAAAATTTATATATTTCTTTAAGACAAAGAAATTTTTTTACCTTTCTTTAATAATTTGTGTTCAAAACTTATCTTGCAGTAGTAATGCAATATTGTACTAATTTTCAACATTATATTTTTGAAAATACAATTAAAAATTCTCAATTTGAACCATTTTTTAAAACAATGTATGGCAAGTAACAAAAATTTACTTCACAAAATCAATTCGATAACAAAATTCAATGCACCCTGGTGATCTTTATTTTTTTTTTTTTGCTTATTTAAAAGAAAAAGTTCAAGAATAATTTTAAAATTAAACAATTTTGCAGAGAAAAACTGCCATATTTTAATTTTGGATTTTTTCTTTTTTACTTAAACTGAACTCTGTAAAGTTTATTCAATTGTGTGCTTATACTCTGACCACTACTGTGTAAGCACAGTCAATGAAAACTTACTGAACTCTTTCGACTTATATACTTCTATACGTTCAAGCCCCTTTATATCCACTTTTTTTTTTTGCATGTTGATCCATAATTGATCCATATGGCCCTACATGGTCATATTGTCATATGCGCATCCTTGATATTGTACATAGAGATGTCTGGGAGACGGATATGCCTATGGACGGAAGGCAGAGAGTAAGGATAACAGAAAAATGTTATAAAACTCTTATAACAGATGGAGTCGTCTGTGAAGAAATCGTTGGTAACGATATCAGTATATTCACAGACGGCTCTCTGATGGATGGTAGAGCCGGGCCAGGCGTTTACTCAGAAGAGTTGAGGATATCCTGTGTACTGAGGTTGGTGCGGTTTGTGTCTGTGTACCAGGCGGATATGCTTGGCGTGGTTCATGCACTGGACCACCTGATAGATGACCGGGTCAATGGCAAGAAAATTATCATTGCCCTTGACAATCAGTCGGTGATTAGGTGCATGCAGCGTACAGGCGTCACTTCCAGGTTGGCCATAGATTGTCTTACCAAACTCTATAGGGGCGCACAGACAAATGAGCTCACACTTATGTGGGTGAGAGGACATTCTGGCATAGAACAGAATGAAAATGCTGATTTTTTAGCGAGAGAAGGATCAGCTGACGAGTTCTGTGGACCAGAGCCACGCATCGCCTTAGGCGACAACATGGTGGTAGGCTTTATTAAGCAATGGACGCACTCTGAACACCGTACAAGGTGGGAAGAAGCTGTTAATTGCAGGCAATCGAAGGCGGCAGTGAAGTGGTCTCGTAGTGAGGCAACGTAAGTTATCCATTACAATCGAAGCTGGCTCATTGCACTAGTCACAGGACACGGTCCCTACATGCACCATCTCAGGAAGATGACTCTGACCGAGGTCGACACGTGTAGGTTATGCCTAGAGGAGCCGGAAACAGCAGCACACATTCTGTGCCAGTGTCCAGCGTTGGCAAGCATAAGATTGACCATTCTGGGACGTCCATTTATTGGCGAAGCCGAGATTGGTTAACAGACCAACAAGGATATGCTTGAGGTGACAAAGGATGCTTAGGTAAGGAGCATACTCACGTATAAGGGATCCGAGCGGTAGCATCCTTTGTCCTATGGGGACGAAAAGGGACCCACTGTTATCCGCTTCGGCCAATCCCCGAGTTATTATATATTCATTGTTTACTTTCAATGACAATTTTCCAATTTAATTCGCTTATATAGAATTGAATATTACCCTTCATGTTGAATTTGACAAAAAAACACTTTTGAAAAACATTTTCATGAAGATCCTAACTAAAGTCGAACTTAGTTGGAAAAATAATTAAAAATAAATGTGATGTGTGAGCACACACATTTTACCACAGTTTGGCGTGGAACTTTTGCAGTTGTGGGTAATAGGCCAGAGTTCAATAATGTCTGACGAAAATTTTCTCAGTCATTCGAAGACACTTGAAAGAAAAGAAAACAAATTGAAATGTATAACTTATGTTGTTAAATTTATACACATTCATACATACACCCATACATATCTGTACATGCATAACAAATTAGAACAACGTTTTATTCATGCGTGCCAACTGACACCCTCGCAGCTCCTAACATAGGTGAGGTAATTACGTATAACCATCCGTACATGTTAGACTTAAATTAGAAAACCGCAAAACAAGGTCTACTTTTTATGCAATTTCTTCAAGCATTTGAGTAACGTTTCGGTACGAATTGTTAACGTTAGTCGCCCGCCACGAAAGAAAGTCTTTCGACGTTGCCTAAGACAGTTCGAGCAAAGAAAATTCTTAAGACACTATTGATAAAATGTCCGCAACAGCTTCACCATCAGGCCAAGAAGATGAAGTTCCTCTACCCAAAGCAGATAGTTTTTTTGAAACGAAAACATTTCGTTTGCTTACACTAGGATTGTACATGGCCGGAGTAAGCGGCATGGGCATGACTTTGGCCATGTACTATTTATTTATTTGGGACTCTAAAATGCCACCATTGCCGGAATTCAAGCACACCCATCATGTTGGTTAACAACAAGAAGACGAGAATGAAAACAACAATATAAAAATAAAAGTAACAAATCAAAAAGAAATTCCTCCTTGAATATTTTACAATTGGTGAGTAATCGGATTTTATATATGTACAATGTTGCATTGATTTTATAAACAAGAAATCTATTTTTATCAAATTTCCACTTTTCTATAATAAAAAAAAAAAAAAAAAAAAACTCAAAATAGTGGCTGGCACACTTTTCGCTATTCCATTGGTTGATCATGTGTAATCATTACTATTTTGTTTTACTTTTCCTTCACACATTCAATCGGGGATTAATTCGTGCTTTCGCTGCGTTTTATATTCACATCAAAGCCACTCATCATTGAAATGTTGACAACGCCAACACAACGTCCAGTAATCGCATTTTTCGCGTGGGTAAATTTCAATGACTCAATTAAAACCTCTCTTATTGGCCACCAATTTCAAGTGTTGTCATATAAAATTTAGCATTTACTGACATGATTCTGATTGTGATTTTTGCCTTGTCAACTTCTGTGGATGGTAGTGATTTTTGCCATATAAAATTCAGATTTTATTGCTTATATTCTTGAGTGTTCATTTTCAAGTTTTTCATCGCTTAAAATGGAAACAAAGTTACCAAAACTTATTGATATTCTCGAAAGTGAGCTGAATGATGTTGATGATGGTGATGATGATGGTGATGGTAATGCTGAAGAGCCAAGTGTTAAAACGGATTCATCTGCCATAACGCGTACAAGAACCTTATCCGGCCGATCTACTTCGTTTGCGGAACGCGATGAAATCCTTTTTGCTGCACCCACATTTAAGGATCGTTTCATGCGTTATTTTGTGATTATAGTCTATTTGTGCGGCTTGTGTAGCTTGGGCTTCTTTCTCTCCATATATTATATATTTTTCTGGGATTCGCGTATGCCACCAGTTTACAAGCCGAACATCTTAAAAAAGCCCTTCATTGTGAAAACTTAAATATTCGGTTGCACATGTGGTGAGAAAAGCAGAAAGGTGAGCACGTTTGTCGTGAATAATTTGTTTAATGTTGATTCGGAAGTAACAATTGTTAAGTTTAAAAACTCGCAGCTTCAGTTTGTGCGAAACCAAATCTGATTTTAGATATTTTCAACCACGATCCACCGAATATGGTGACATGGTAAAATAATCAAGACAGCACTAAATTTGAGTCATTAAAGGCATTAAAAAATTTTAGTCATTTCTGATTTCATTAAAATTATATAGCAGTTATGACTGCAGAATTAAATTGATACATTCTTTAATTCTTTTGAAAAGATTGCAATCACCTTAAGCCTTTGTTGCAGTTTTTGAAGTCTATTTGAATTCCTTGAAGTCAAAGTCATTGACTTTGATTGGGGGCTTTCAAAATAAGTTATATCATGTCCGAGAGAAATCATTATATCCACGATATATATAATTTCTTAACTTAATCTCTACCGTAAACATATTCAAATGCTTATATGTAACAAAAACAATTGAATTCAAAAACAGTTCAATTCAATTATTGAATGCAATCAAAAGATTTCAATTGAATTCAAGTTTTTCACAATTTCAGTGATTTGAAATATTATTTTAAATGACTTCTTATAATTTCATTGACTTCAAATTGATTGCAATTGAATCATCCGATGAATGACTACATTAAGCACGACTTCAATCAAAGTAAATGAATCTTAAAACTTCAACAGAAATTTTAACAAATTGACTTCAAAGTCACTTCAAACTTGAAGTCATGCATCAAAAAATGATTGAATGACTTAAACCATTTTTTTTTCATTAAGTGGCAGTTTCTTATTGCATGAATGCCCTTTTTTACAACTCCGGTACTTATAATGGACTTAAAGGTTCAAAAACTCAGAACAGTGTTAAAAATTAAATAAATCAAAGCGGAGACCCTAGCTAAAAACCAAATACTTTGAAAATATAATTAGATTGACTAACAAACTTTCCATCAAATACGTTTTTGGTTGCTTATTTAAAAACCCAAATAGAAAATCCTGGATAATTGCTAATAATTGTACCGGGTTTCAATCCACAAGATGTGTGAAGTCATCAATTCGATGAAATTTTAAATAAATTGCGTTCAAGTTGTAAATTTTCAAGACAATTCCAGTTAAACTGCGGTAAAATTTTAAATTTTTAGGTTAAGGCCCAGTTAAAACTTAACGGTAACAGTGATGGGGTTTTGTGCTTAGCCATCTATAATTTTAAAAAGGGTTCTTACTATTTTTGGACGGCTAAGTGTTATTTTTTTTTATTTGAAATACAAAATTTTCAATATTATGGGTTTTTTTTAATATTTTTCTCTATAGAAGCACGCTGTAGATAAATCCTATTCAAAGAGACGTATTGTGAAATTTTACAAGGAACATTCATAAATACTATTTTAACCTGGTGCGACTACTTTTAAGGGTAGTTTTTTCAAAAGTGTAAAAAAACCTACAAAAAACGCTTACTTCACCGAGAAAAATCTAATATACCATATAAAAATTTCGTGTCACAAAGTTTGTGGCCGAGCTCCTCCAAAACGATTTTAATTAAATTGTCTGTGTATATTTGGTAGGAATTAGAATAGGTTGTAAAGTACTTTTCATCCTCCTATGCAAAACGGGCATGGCTGCGCTCATACGAGTTACATTTTCGATACAGAATAGCTATGGCAATAAAAGTCATAGAACATTGAAATTCAGAAAGATTACCACTTGGACGGGCTTTGGGCAAGGTGGTGTGGCTCCGCCCATACCAGCCAAATTTTTGATTTCAAATAGCTATAGAAATAAAAGTGACAGAACATTGAAATTCAGAATGGAATAACCACTTGAACGGGCATTGGACAAAGAGGTGTGGCTCTGCCCTTAAAAGCCACATTTTTGTTATCGAATAACTTTAGAAGTAAAAATCACAGAACATTGAAAATCAGAATGGAGTTTTTCACTATTTGGTGATATTATGCTACCGGGAAACTAGGATGAACATTGGACAATGAGCGTGGTGTCAAACAAAGGGTAAAGGCAAAAAAAAGTGTTTTGTCTTAGGCGTAGCAACGCCCGCTTGGTAAATATATCCACTGACTTCGATCATTTTGAGCCTGTTAAGTTCTTTGTCAAGGCAACAAAGTTTTTATTGTTTAACCATCGTATTTCGTGTGAATGATGAATGACGATTAATTTGAAATTTCATACAAGTAACTTGTTTAATTTTTTCCCATTAAAATTGAAAAGAATTCCGATTTTATCTTCTCATTGCCATCATTATCAAGCAGCGCTCTTTAATTAAAAAACTTGCCCAACCTGTAATCGAACTCAAGGCCCAACCAAAATAGACGAAACGAGACGATTGCAACTTGCCGAACGTCTGACGAGTTGAGACGTTAGCAGTTCGGTTCTTACGAAACAAAACGTATGGACAAGCTGTTTCGTTCAGCTTCGTTAAATTGCGTTTGTTAATTTTGGGCAACAACATTGAATTGCATTAAAGCGAACATTTTCGTCTCTACCAGGGATGATATTTGGGGGCTTTTGGGGTTTTTTGAGCCCTTTTTGATTTCGTAAGCCCCAAAGCCCTTTCGATTCATTTTAGGCCCTTTTTCTGAAATTCTACTGAAAAATATCAAGAAGTATGTCATCGAGGTACAAATTTTAAATTTGTAATAAAATCGTTCTCAGTAAAATAACTTCTGTTGAATGTTTTGAAATTATAGCTTAAAAAAAAACAAAAAACTTAAACAATTCTCCCCAATTTTGCTTTTTTAAGCTATATACCCCTACGCAGGTACAAATTTGGTAGGCTACAGAAATAGTACAATTGTAAAAATCTATTAAAACTGAAGAACATTTTTAAAAAACTGACTTTCTTATATTTTGTATAAAGCCACCATGTTAGCATTATGAAGAATAACCAATTTTTGTATTACTGAATGTCTCTACACGAAAACTTCTTACAAACATTTGGTATCTATGTACGATAATGGAGGAAGTATGAAAATTCCTGCACACTCTCCAAAAGAATGTCTAAATTTTTGAACCGATCTTAGTTTTAATAGTATCCCAAAGTAATTCTATAGCGTCAATTTTCAAAGAATTTTTGTCCATTTTTTTTATTTTATCTGCACCAAAAATAATTTCCGACGTATTTTACGCTCTTTCAGATTATGGCATCAGAATGTATCTTAAATAAATGCTTAAGAAGTAATAAACAATTATTTGCATAAAAAAGTGATTTTTTCCACCAAAAAATGTTTAGATCTAAAAAAATCGGAAATAGAAAAGGGTTTTCGAGTCATAAGTTTTAAGAAATACAGGGTGTCCCAGACTTAGAGTATTATAATGTGGGGGCTGATTCCTCGTGATGAGGCGAGCAAAAAATCGTATGGGTGGGGGTGGTCGCAAATGCCCCCCTAGGGGGCTAGGAGTGAAAAACAAAAAAAATAGGTGTCGTTACGTTTTAATCCATAGCTAACATATCCCTGCAACGATTAAAAAAAACCATAACTTTTTGAAAAGAAAATTAAATTTGCTTTAAGTTAATACTTCAAAGTTTTTCCATAAAGTCATAAACAAAAAATGTATGAGCATCTGAAGTCAAAAAATAGGTTTTTTTCTTTAAAAATTCAACTTTCAAGGCAATTTTCTCAGAAAAAACCCAAATGTTTTATTATTTTTTATGACGCAGTTTTTTTCCTTGGTCAATTCTCTATAAAACCCGTCATACATTGTTTATACTTCAGAGATAATACTGTTTGTATAAAATCGATTTTCCGATCTTACCACTTTTTCCTCCCACTGAGGTACTTAATGCAAGCAAACGACTTTGTTTTTTTGTTGCTAACAATAACTAGTAAAACAGTTAGATTTAAGGGAATTAAGTAAAAAAAGTTCATTTATTCTTCATAATTAAACGTAAACAAGTGATTTAAAGAAATTGCTCAAAGCTTGCATTTGACAACCATATTTTCCGTGATATTATTTCGGCTTAAGTGTTATTTAGCTTTACTTTAAATTAAACTTTTATTTTAGAATTTGTTTTTGAAAAATTTCTTAAAACAACAGTCAGTGTATTCATACTTATTCAAGCGTATGATAGAAAAACATATCAATGCTACATAGCTTTGGGAATAAAGACAAAATTCAATAGTTTTTCAATAGTTGGTCTTTTTTTATAGTTGCGAACCAATCCTAAAGAAATACTGAGCACTCCTGAAAACTCCTTATTGTATTTAACATTAAAAATGTTCAATGGGGTACACTTTACATTTGTCAAATTTGCCCCTTCTACAAAAGTCAAAGGTGCCCCGTTCTACTCACCGTCTCGATTTTTATTTTTAGCAAATTGTATTACACTTCAGATAAACTCACTTTTAATTTTCATAACACTCATAAACAGAGTAACACATTTTATAAGATGCTTAAAAAAATGTCTTTTATTATTTAAGTGAGAGCTTACGTCCGAGCTACCGAAAATTACAGCTACGGTTGCGAAAATTGAATAACACGTGCAACTTTATTACGCATTTTAATATAATCGTGAAATTTTTTGACATTTCGTTAAGTGAAATTAGGGTACTTTTCACATTGTTACATTTTTGATAAAAATCCCTATTCACACTACACAGAGTGAAGCCAAATGTGCCCCAGCGTCAAATGTACCCCGTCTTACCCTATTTCACTTTTAAAAATAACATTTTTTTTGTGACGTTATTTCTTTGTAATAATTAGAAAATAATCGGCAGGCAAAATTACTCAAAGACTAATCGATCAAAGCCTAATTAAAATTTGGGACTTTAATCAACAAATTTTTCAGGGATTGACATCGAATTTTTTCAGTCTACAAAGTTGTATGCACCTACTTTTACCCTCAAGTTATAATCAATTTCTTAAATTTTGTCTTCAATTTTGTTTATAGATCCACTGTTTATAAATCAAAAATTTTAAAAATAACTCAATGTCAATCCCTAGTATTAAGTGTGTACTTAAACAGAAGTCTTATAGTATTTCTTCAGATTTTCCAAACTCGAGATATCCTGCCCACCAAAAGAGACATTTTATCTTCGTACCTTAGGAATTTTATTATTACGAAGAAATAACGTCACCAAAAAACATAAATGCTTTTTTCAAAAATTTCAATACTTCCTTTAAAAATATACAATTTTTTCGTTATTTCTTTTTGCCACTTCTACCAGAATCCGTTGATAGAAGTCTGTTTATTTTTTATGAGTTATAAAAATCATTTGGAAAATATTTCTGTATTTCCTGTTTCGTTTACTATAACTATAAATAGCTTACACTCATAACTGTTGTTAAAGGCCTTTGCGTCCTCCTAGCTTAGTTTTTGTCATTGCTCAACATGAAGAAGCCGCTGAAATGCTAATCAATAAGGATTACAAGAAATTCAAAATCAATATTTTGCCAAGCAACGTTTAACTAGTTTAAATGTTTGACTTAAATATACAACTATAGTGGTTCAAAGTTATGTGTAAATTAAGGTCTACGGGTCAAGCCATATAAACAATTCCAAAATCAGTAGCAGCTGAAGAATTCTTCTTTGTTGCCTTATCAGCCATTTGACCCAATAATTGAAGGTGTACTTTACCAAAACAATATCAGAACTTAAATAAAGTTTATTTTTTTCTTCTTCTTCACTCCAAAACAATTTCCCTTTACCAAATGTTATAATTAATGGCAAGCACAGACATAACTTCCTAAAAATGTCTAACAACAAACACCAAGTTATGCTGGTCCATAAAATACCCATTCATTGTTAAGCAATCTATTATTAATTCAGGTGCATCTCACAGTCCCTGACAAGTCGATGCATAAATCTTAAAGTTCAAACAATGAACATGCCAAAAGCAAGCAACACACAACGCCAACCTAACCAACACGCCTCATCTCTGGTTTCCAACAACCGTCAACCGAACCTTATCGTTTAGCAGTCAGTGCTTTTAGAGGACAAACTCGCGCCGCACACACACACACACAGACATTTCGATAAACCTAAAATGTCATCCACAAATACGATTTGTGGTTACCTAGAAAAGGTGTAAAACAAAAAAAACAATATGGATTTATTTTTCAATGCTACCTTGTGCACAACGTAACGTAATACAACACACCTCTTTTGAGGCCCCTCAAATCTATGCTTTGAATAAAATATATACCTACATATTTTATACATATCTATGTATGTATCTCGACATTCTAAACCTCCATATATCTCTCATATTTCCTCACTCGCTCTCACTCTCGAACTTTCCCTACGTTCTGCTCGGTATATCCTTGCTAGCCAGCTGCAAATGTTGTGCTGCTTCTTTGCCTCCGATTCGATTCAGTTTTGTTAAAGAATTGCGCTCAATACACAGCATGTCGTCCTAGTGACCTAGTTTTAGTTTGTTAACCTTAGCAAATAATAAATCCAATACGAGCGAAAGTACGATATAAGGACTGCCACCTCCACCACCTTCTATGATATCACCATTCCAAACGATGCAGCAACAATAAATAAGAAAAAACAAAAACAAAAGTGGCACCCTTACTCAACGCGGAACAAGCAATAAAAAATGGAATAAGTGATTAAAATGTTTTAAGGATGAAACGATGGTGGCACATTTCAATTTTGTGTGTTGGCTGATTTTTGAAAAACTAGATACGAAAGAATTCGAAGCACAAATTATGGTAAAATGTAAATAGCTTTTTATTTATAATCCAATTCATACTCATACTCATATTGATGCTCATACTGATATCAATACTCATATTCATATTCAGGCGAATAATCATACTCATTCTTATACTCATACTAATTCATATTCAAACTAATACTCATTCATATTTATATTCATATTCGCAGTCACATCGTATTCCTATTCATATTCACACTCACATCCATATTCATATTCATATTCATATTCAAATTCAAATTCATATTCATATTCATATTCATATTCATATTCATATTCATATTCATATTCATATTCATATTCATATTCATATTCATATTCATATTCATATTCATATTCATATTCATATTCATATTCATATTCATATTCATATTCATATTCATATTCATATTCATATTCATATTCATATTCATATTCATATTCATATTCATATTCATATTCATATTCATATTCATATTCATATTCATATTCATATTCATATTCATATTCATATTCATATTCATATTCATATTCATATTCATATTCATATTCATATTCATATTCATATTCATATTCATATTCATATTCATATTCATATTCATATTCATATTCATATTCATATTCATATTCATATTCATATTCATATTCATATTCATATTCATATTCATATTCATTTTCATATTCATATTACATATTCAAGTTTTGTAATTCAAATAGAAGACACTGTGGAAGTATCTCAGGTATACACACCGGAAAATCTTCACTGTGATATTCTCTCATGATATAGAACAAATATGTATCTAAAATCATTTATCTCCGCTGATCTCAGCAATTATCCGAAGTGTACCTTGTTTTTTTGTTTGTTTTTTTTTTTATAATCCAATCAAGGTGAGATTTAAAACATGAATTTTCACTCAATTTCCAATAATTTTTGCCTTTGGATTTTACCCCCAAATTAATAAAATCACTCTCAATTCAAAGTTATATCCATTTAATACCCATTAAGTATCCATTAAAGCACAGCTTATTTTATGATTTTTAAATGATGAATCTCATATTTGGTGGCGGCCGTAGAGCAGTGGGTAGAGTGAGGGGCCCATACGCCAGAGAACCCTCGTTCGAACCCCACCTGACAAAGAAAGTTTTATTATTTGAATTAGTTTTTCTGTTCGGCCGTCACCTCTCTGCAGGCAATGGCAAACCTCAGAGAGTAAAAACTGCCATGAAAAGCTTCTTGAGAACATAAGCCGTTCGGAGTCGGCATAAAGCTTATAGGTTCAGTTCTCGATCATTTGTGTTCTAACATTTCACAACGCACACAACACAATTGATCATAAGAAGCTCGGTCAAAGTTCTTTCAAGGGCTGAAATTGCCATTTCGTTTTTTTTTTATCTCATATTTAATATTCAAATATAATTTCATTCATATAAGTAATATAAACTCTTAAAATTAGTGATTTTTTTAAATTTTATCTTTTTTTCAATACTTAATAACTTAAATCACACGACAAAATTTACAACAGACCTTAAAGTTTTATCGAAATAGCTGACTGAAAGCTCATTACAACATTTTTGTTCCAAGAAAAATCCATCAATTTATAGCCGAAATTTTCTATATTTTTAATTTTTCTTCAATGTTTCATATTATTTACATAATTTATATAAGTTTTGAGAGTTGCTCTCTGCACACTTAATACTCACAAATCAACGAAATATATATTAATTTTGTGGTTTTATTCTCATTCGCATACTGGAGTGACTTTTGATATTTCTCGAGAAACTCAAATATCTTCAATTATTTGTTTACAAAATTTATTTTTAGCAATATATTATATGCAACTGCTCACAACAATGCAATTACAGTGCAGCAAGTGAGAGAAATCAATGAAGTAATAAAATTTATTTTAATTATGACTACTGAACGTTGCAAACAAAGGTTTCGAATTTGAAAAATGTTTCGAATGTTTATTCTATATAGTTTATTTCATCTGTCATTGCATTAGAGGAACAACTTATAGTATGAGAATTTGTGTAAAGTTGAGAACATATTTTGGAAGATTTTTAATTTTATGGCCTAATATGTAATAAGATTTTAATTTTGCAGACCCAAAAACAAAAATTAACTTATAACGCAGAACCCAACTGAAATTATTTCATATATTTTTTATTGTTTCTTACCGTCTATTATTTGATATAGAAAATGTGTTATTTTCTGTAATGCACTATTTTCTATGTGCATAATTTAGTTGAAGTTGGAAAAACGGTGCAAAAGGAGTTCGATTAATTAAAGTGCCACGCTCCCTGAATCTTTCTAGGCTGAAACCTAAAAAGTAGGCTTAAACCTAGAAGTGCCACGGTTTCTAGGCGTAAAACTGTTAATTTTATCAAAAAATATATCGCACACTAAATACAAAACAGTCACAACTCAATATCTTTAAATTTCTAGGAGAAGCAAAAAAACTATTTTATTTTTGAAGGAACTCCATACAAAACAATTACCCTTTGCAATAAAGAAATTCTAAGTCGAATCTATCTTAAACTCAACTTTTACCCTATCGTTTAAGAAAGATTCGATTTAGAATTTCCTTATTACTAACGGCCAATGAGACAAAACTTTTTTGAAAAATTATGAAGAAGATGTGTACAAAATTTTGACAATCAAAGTCAAAGCCTTCCTCAAAATTTTATTTAATTGAACAAAATTGCATAAAATGATATAAAAATAAATTAATAAAACATAAACGTATATTTTATTGTATAAATGCTGCTTATAACTCAAGTTTAGTGGAGCTATCGCAAAGAGATAAGTCAAAAATAAGTAAAACATAGTTATTTACTGGCCCAAATCAAAAGAAAATTAAAATATTACACCAGTTGTAGAAGCTAACTGACATTTTCACAAAAATACTTGTTTTAAAAATTTCCCAAAAAATATCCCTTTAAGGGAAATTTTTTATTTTGTTCTGTGAACACACAATTTGCAATTTGTAAGAGATTTTTATATGTTTTTCATTGTTTCACTCACTAACTCAAGTTTAGTGGAGCTATCGCAAAGAGATAAGTCAAAAATAAGTAAAACATAGTTATTTACTGGCCCAAATCAAAAGAAAATTAATATATTACACCAGTTGTAGAAGCTAACTGACATTTTCACAAAAATACTTGTTTTAAAAATTTCCCAAAAAATATCCCTTTAAGGGAAATTTTTTATTTTGTTCTGTGAACACACAATTTGCAATTTGTAAGAGATTTTTATATGTTTTTCATTGTTTCAATGTTTATAATTGTAGGCTTAGCGGAGTTATCCGAGAAGATAAGCCAAAAATTTGCAATACATTGTTAACAGATATTTTCGAAAGAAAATAAAAAGAATAGATCAATTCTTAAAGAGATCTAATATTTTCATAAAAACAAAATTTCTTAAAAATTTCTTTAAGGGGGGAAAAATAGCTTTAAGAAACATGTTTTTAAATTTGAACACATGTTTTTAAGTTTTCTGTAGATTTAATGAAAAATAACATATTTTAAAACTACGACTAGTTTTACATAAAAAAGTCAAAATGTGTTAATTTTGAGATGTGACTGTTTTGTATTTAGTGTGTGATATGTGCGAAATTTGGTTTAAATCGAGAAAACGGTATCGAAGAAATTTGAATAAAATTTAAAGTGCCACGCCCCTTATTTTATATTCTTAAAACTGCTTTTTATACTAAAGAATATATGTGCGAAATTTGGTTGGACGAACGGTGACTTCGACGGTCGGACCACCGGTGGAGGAGCTATTGGGGTACATACAGACACGATGATATTCAGATGGGCGGTAAAAATAGGCGTGATCATTACTTTGTCTCATATCACCTACACAACAAGTTTCACTATCAAATATGTACAGCTCAGGAATTGTAATAACTTTTTGAGAGTGGGCGTAGTTATAGTGCTACCCCGCCTATTTTTAATGCATTTTCTGGCAGTAACCATACAACCTAAATTACAAAATTTAGTCTAGTACAACTAAAACCATCAAAAATATAGCAATTTTTATTGATTTGTGGGCGGTAAAAGAGAGAGTGACTACGTTTTTTTTATTAACAGAGATATTAACCTTAATAACAGATATTGTTAATTTGGTCGCCTTAGGCGTTACCATTCCTGAAATCTTAATAGACACCGAACGAATAATTTTATACTTATATAGAAGGGCGGTAAAAGTAGGCGTCCGCCACTTGGTTTCATAGCACCTACATACAATAAATTGTTAAAATTCAAGTAATTTTTTTGGGCCAATTTCAATGTTAATATATTATTTGTAAATTATGTAGAGGTTTTGACCATTACTTTGAAATTGCAATTTTTAAATGTAAACAATGCATTTTTTTCATTTAATGTATCTTATAATGTAAAGTAAGTTTGTTTAATTGTTTTGAAAAAATTTTTTAATTATTGTGGGTTTATAGAAAAATAAAATATCCCCTGAAGATGTCGCCTAGAAATTGACGAAACGTCGGAAACAAATTGAATTTTTATTGCTTACGTTTAAAAATTGCAATTTCAAAGTAATGGTTAAAGTTCAAGTTTGTAAAATTGAAAAAATTCTTGTTTAAGTTCACAAAGGCTATGTATAAAATTGCATTTATCATCACATAAGCTTATGTAAAATTTTGTAAAAAAATCGGATAGAACGGATCAATTTTACAAAATATCGACAATTTGTCATTCAAATAAAATTCGATAGATCAACAAATAAGACTTGGTTGTCTTATGCAAGAACTTGGAAGATATCAAATTGCCAAAGCCATTGAATAAATTAACGTAAGTTGATTGTTAATTTATCTTAAGTTTTTTTCTTCCCTGTAGTTATTTCTTAACCCATTAAGTTTTATGCAATAAAAAATACCTTGCAATGTAACATAAGCACAAATATCTCGAAAAATTGTGACTTTAATCCTTCTAGGCTAGAAAATATCTGAAATCTGGCCACCAAAGAAATATAGACTGAGTTTTCCTGAATTCCTATTAATTTTGCTTATATATTTTTTTTAAAATCTAAATCACACTCTTCTGGTTATTTGTTTTTTTCTTTTTCTTTCAATTTTTCTTTCAAACACTGCATGATAAAAGTGTGCTTTCAGGATATTGTGTGTTGAAACTTTTGTATTTGTTTGGGCTAACTGAGTTGTAGTTCACAGATGACTGGTCGATCGGTCGGTCGGTCGGTCGTTCGGTTAGTGGGTCGCTGGGCTTAAGCACACATCTGTATACAACATTTTTCTCATTTTTCTTTTCTTGGCTCATTTTTATTACTTTATATTGCATATTGCTGCGCTACATTCCTGATTGCCTTAAACCTCTGTATCTTCTAGGCATACACTGTTCGTTCATATTTAAACATCTGAATACACGCCACCACCCCCTTCCCACCATCCCCCACCCCCATCCCCTCCACCACCATCTCCCTAGCAAGGAACTCAGTCGACCCAGTTAACGAGAGCCAGAGACCGAGCCCACTTACCGAGCAGCAAACGATTCGACTGACTGGATTCCAGCGTTGAGCACTCGCTTCATTCAATTCAATACATTTTAGTTGAGTTCAGTTCAGCGTAGTTCAGATGCAGTTAGTTGCAATTGGCTTGCTCGGCAGAACGTACACGAATTTTGCCAAATCCAACAACGATCGACACAAGACTACGACAATAAAAGAAAAACACAATTTAAACACACTCAATAAACAAATATTTTTACATTCATATCATAAACGAAAGAATACAAAAACTAAAACTATCAGCAACATCGATATATTTGCAATAACAATAACAAAACTACAACAACAACTAATTCAATTTCATTGAGGCCGTTTTATAAATAACGTCCATAGAGCGTAGTTAATTTAAGCACAAATACAACAATAACAACAATAAAAACAACAACAACATGAATTCCAAAGTTGGCTCACTGGAGGAAAAAGTGAAACTACCACCGACCGAAACTATCAGCCGTTGTTATCAGCCACAGGGCAATCGGAAGGTCATTCGCATCCTAACGGTCGCTGTGTATGTTTTGTGCGTCTCATTAGCGGCTATTATGCTGTCCCTATATTATATATTCATATGGGATCCATCAATACGACCCTTTGCAACAAAGCCCAACAATTGTGGTAAGCATCAGCAGCAGCTGCAGCAACAACAGCAGCAAAGTGTGCATTTCTGCGAGAGTGCGTTGTGTCTTTCTTTGTGCGTGTGTGTGTAGAGTGCGTGAACTATTGTAGTGTGGGGGTGACTTGGTAGTGTCACAGCTGCTTGTTGGGTGTTGAATGATGCAGGTGTAACGCTTGAGTTGGCGACTCTCTCTCTGTAGGGTGACTCGGACAAAAGTGCAACAACGCCTAATTTGTTGAAATTGGGTCAATAGGTTACTGCACGACAACCAAAGTGAATGGTTTTTACTTGTGTAGTTGGCTGTATGTGTGTGTGTGTGTGTGTGTGTGTGTGTGTGTGTATTTAAGTGTACAAGTACTGTGCTTTTGTTTGTTTTTGTTTTGCCTTCATTTATTTACTCCAGTTCTATGGTAATATTTAATCATTTACTAGGAGTAGATTCGGAATAATAAAGTTTTATAACTTATTTTAATTTTTTGCGTGTGACATGCTAGAAAACGTATTATATGCCAGCTATATAGATAAATTTGCAGCTTATTGTAGTATTTAAGTTTAAATTTATTATATCTCTATAAAAATCTTTTTATTCTGGAAATTGTCTTTTTATACTTCGAAAAAAAAAGAAATAATTTTATATAATTCTGAGAATTTCTCAAGCAATGGGCGTCGGCGGGATTTTTTTTCTAGATAAATGCAAAGGTGATTCTAGAATACCGATATAAAACATTATTACCTATGGAATCTATATTTTAATACGTGAACACAAAAATTTAACTCCCTTTTTATCCACTTTAAAGAGAACACTTCGAATGAAACTTATATTATTTGAAAGTTCTGGTTTGTCATTAGGTAAACATTTGAAATTAAAAAATACCATAAAAAAGAAACAACAACAAAATACAAAGCCACACAGCTCTGATGAACAGCGTTGCTGTGGGAAAGTAGAATGCGAGAGTAAAAAAAAGCCAAAAGCTTTAAATGTGAGCTGTGTGGTAGTTGTTGCTTTTTCTTTTCTATCGCCTCAGACACATTCAATCAGCGTTGCTGAGACAAAACAGAATAAAGGTTGTCTCAATAAAAGTGCAAATTTTTATTGCATTGTAAAGTAGACATGCTCCGATTCACCCTAGAACCCTGGGGTATCCCCCTGAGGTAACTTTATTGCTTGATTAATAATCAATCAATCTGATTGATAGGATAAGTCTAAGTGATAAATGGTTCCAGCAGGACTTTGTAGCAAGCCATACAGCGCGTAAAACCATCATTTTATTGGGAACAGCTTTTGTTGGCCGAATCACACCAGGTTTACCGGAAAGTTCTGTCCATTTTTGAAATAAAATAAAATACAAATTTTTCTAACAGTCAATAAACTTCATGAAACAATTTAATTGCCATTAGTATTAATGACTTCTTTCTAGCGTGAGGTCAATTTGTATATCCCATTTTTTGAAAATGTTTCATCTTTTGATACCTTGTTAGAACAAACACTAATTTAATTACATCAATATCTTCTTCATTTCTGAATTTTTTGTCTTCAAAAAATTTTGTAATTAGAAAAACAAGTGGTAGTCGGAGGGTGCTTAATCCTGTGAATATGATGAATGCGACAGAGTTTCCCAGTCTAGTTCTGCATTTTTTTGACGAGACCCCAAAGCAGCATGTGGCCTGACACTATCATGATACAGTGTGATGTCCTTACTAAGTAAACATCGCTGGCCTCTTTTCTTGGACTGATGTCTTTAAATTATACAGTTGCTGTCAATTCTTCTCCGAATTGAGCTTTTCGTTCGGTTTTAAAAGCTTGAATGTCCCACTATATACACAACATTCTCTTATTCAGAGTCTAATTTGGCTTAGAGGTGGAAGGGCTAGTTTTTCCGGATTCACAATGTGCTCTTCTCGTTACGATGTTTTCGTAGGTCATCTACTTGTTATCCCCAGTTATCATCCGGTTCAAGAAGAGTTTGATTCCGGTTCGATTTTTATCATCCGGTTCAAGAAGTTTGAAATCCGGTTCGATTTTGTTCGAACAAGCATAGATGACGACTTGATCATTCAAATTCTTCTGACTTAGCTCATGTGGCACTCATCTTGAATAGAGATTCCGAGATTCTTCGGAAAAAAATTCATATGGGAATGCAGAAATTGGATTGTTTTAGGCTGACTGTTTTTAGCTTCCTCGTGAAAAATAAAAGTGAATCTTACGAGAAAATAGTCAACGATTATTTCGATACGAAAATGGGCGTTAATAGTCTTTGAAAATTCAAATTAGCTTTATTTTGATATATTATTCGTTTAATTATTGCTGTTGATTCTGGAGTTATATGCAGTTAAGTGGAACCAACAGTTTTTTTTTTTCTTTATAGAAAAATCTATAGTAGGCAATACCTCGAAAAAGGTGACAAAAAATAGTGGCATTCTTGTACAAACGACTTTTTGAAACTTGTTATCCAGTGTAATATGCTTAGTTATTAAAAATTAAAATAGCAACATTTTGCTTGATTTCTCTGAACTGCTTAATTTGTTTGGCGATTAGAAAAATTTGAGCACAAATCTCAGCTTCTTAAAATTTTGTAATCGCTTCGGTAGCCGGTTAATAATCGCTTTGGTAATCGCTTCGTTAATTGGTAATCGGTTGGTAATCGCTTCGGTAAACGGTTATTGGTTCGGTAATCGGTTGGTATTCGCTTCAGTAATTGGTTAGTTATCGCTTCGGTAATCGGTTGGTTGTCCTTTTGGTAATCGGTAATAGGTTGGTCGGTAATTGGTAATCGGTTAGTAATCGCTTCGGTAATCGGGCCTGTGACTGGTTCGGTAATCAGTATTTGGTTCGGTGATTGGTTCGGTAATTGGTTCGGTAATTGGTTGGTTATCACTAAGGTAATCGCCTTGTTAATTGATAGTTGGTTCGGTAATCAGTTGGTAATCGCTTCGGTAATCGGTAGGTAATTGCTTCGATAAGCGGTGATTGCTTGGTAACCACCTCGGTAAACGGTTATTGGTTCGGTAATCGGTTGGTAATCGCTTCGGTAATCGGTAATTGGTTCGGTAATCGGTTGGTAACCGCTTCGGTAATTGGTTTAGTAATAGGTTGGTAATCTTCTCGGTAATCGGTAATTGGTTCGGTAATCAGTTGGAACTCACTTGTGTAATCGGCTTGGTAATCGGTAAGCGGTTCGGTAATCGCTTCGGTTTTGCTTGGTCGATACTAGGTAATCCCTAAAAAGGAATGCTGTACAGCAATAATTTCTGTTACGCTAACAGTGTGATGATATCGCTAACAGCGTGATGATATCGCGAATCTATAGTGTTGCTCTCTACAAGTGCTCAATGCGCCTAAAGAAATTTAAAGTTCAACTAAGAACTTAATAAATCTGTTACATAAGTTTTTTAAAAATCACTTTCTCATTGCAGACAAAATTGTGATACCCGAAAAGATAGCGATACGCTTGCTCAACACATCGGAAGTAACAGCGGAGCAATTCTACAAAAACATACTCGAACAATATCGAATACTCAATCACATGCAACAGCAGCGACAACAATTTCTACAAAAACAACATCTACAATTACAACAATTGACAGCAACAAATAAATTTCAAGAAGTTTTTGCAACAGCAACAATAATCCAAGCAAATCGCAATGATCACTATAAAAAGTTGACAGCAACTAATGGGACACTATTACTCGAACCAAGACCACCAATAGCAATAGAAGAGCAGCAGCTGCAGCAGCAACAGCAGCGGCAACAACTACAACTGCAGCAACAAGAACAACATATGGCTCCAATACTGGATACAACAACAACGCATATCAAAAGGAAAACACATCGTAAGCATTACAATCATCATCGACACAATATAAGAAAGAATTACAGGAAACTACAAACTAACAACAACAGCAACAATAACAACAACCATGAAGTAACCGAACAACAACAACAGAGATTTATTGAAAATACCGAAATTATTGAACCAGCTACATCTGTAATGGAACAAAACAATTTCACACCCATACCCATACCTTTAATACTCAATACTAGGGAAGAAAAACGACCCCACCATCATGAGCATTCAACAAAAATGTCTGCACTACAACCCAGAAGACGTACATCAGCGGCAACAGCATCAGTTGGTATTTATGAACGACCCACTTATATGAATCCTTTTCTGACGGGTGAACTTATATTCGAAAAGTGAATCATACCATTGAGTCAATGAAGTCAAATGGGAAAAACAAAAACACAAACGTTAAAAGCGAAGAGCAACTTGTAGACTAAATAGTACATAATAGTACGCGACATAAAACTTGGTACATTCATCAATATATATAGGTAGCTGTATTCTATGTGTCACCAAACCAAAAAACCTAAAACGAAAAACTATAAAATGAACTACATTAATCAAACACAACTATAAAGCAACATATCGCCAGATAGCATATACATTTAAAGATATATCAATGTGAAATATAAGCCAAGAGTGGTATTGGTGGTATTGGAATACCACAAAAGTTCCAAGCAAATAAGAAAAAACTTATAATAATTTTTAACATTTATGTGCTACGTTCTGCACATTTAGAGATTGTAAAAAAAAAAAAGCTAATCAATGGTATTTTTATGCTTTTCGAAACGAGACAACATTTCGTATTACGCGTACACATTAACTATAGAAGAGAGCACCCACAACATACATACCTACTACTACTGCATCTACATCTGCTACTAAATACTATTGTACTATATGACTATAGCAGTTCCGCTAGTACTATTTTACACGATAACAATGACGTTGAACGTAAGGCAGCGTTTAAACGTGGTAACAGGATGGTTAGCATAAAGAAAAAGTATTATTAATAAAACAAAGTATATGTTAGAGAAAAAAAATTGAAATAATTGTAATTATAAAAAAACAAACACTACAAAATCTCACAAAAAATTGTAGAAATAAAGCGTAAACAAAAACAATGTAAAAATTAACTATTTAAATTTATTTCAATCATAAAGTCTGAAATATCAGTTTATGGGCTCAGTAATGAGGTTGAAAAAGTCGTAAAACTTTTTCGAGGTGAGTGTGAGGGACTTATTAGATTTACACTGAGGGAAATATGTGTTAAAATTAAATGAAATTGTATTCATATTAAACGAATATGTTTTTGAAATAGAGCTTTGAACAATTTCATTTCAGTTAAACACAAATGTTTGTAAAGGCAAATTTTAAATAAAAGTTTTCAATATAATGCTTTTAATACGCTTTTACAGAAAAAAAATTCAGTTTAAAAATTTTTATTTAAAAAAAAAGAAAAAAAAACCCCCATTTTTTCGATGCCATTTTTAAAATTTTTCGAGTTTTCGACGTAAGATTCGTGATCAGCTACCCTGGGACCCCTCGAATACTAAATAATAACTCCATTCGATGAAGTTCGTTTTATTGCGGCTTAAAATATTGAAATAAATAATTCGTTTTTATTTCATCTAATATTCAAATTTTGTAAGACCAATTAAAAAATATTTTCAAACAATCAAATTCAAAATCGGGTTTTTTCTTAGCTTGGTCTCAATTCTCTGGTCAATGATTCTACTGCACATAATTTTTTAATTCAATCTCAGATAGCGACGTATTTTTTTTATACCATAGTAAAGAAATAATAAGAGAAAATAATACAAACCTAAATATGATTTTAAAGTTGAAAAGTTGATTAAACACACTTTTTTTACAATTTTGTTTTGTAAATGCGTTTCTTCGCATTAAATTTATATTTTAATTTATTTGTAAATTGATTACGACCTTCTTTCATAAGTTTTAAGTTACCCACTGAACCATAAGCGAAGGTTTTGAGTAAGGTGAGAGTTTTGCGAACGTTTTTGGTTAGAATTTTTTTTTAATTTTTTCTTTTTTATTTTGTCACTTAAAAGTGCTTGCTATAAAAGATTAAATTCGTGAAAGCTTTTCCCATAAAGAAAAGTTGTACATATTTTGCGAAATTCATTAAAAACTTATTTTGAGTCGAAAATGAATCATTTTTGTATCATTTCAGTAGGTAAGACTTCCTTGTTAATGAACCATTTTTTGTTCATAAATGAGTTCGGAAATGAATAATTTATGTTTCTTTTTAGCATTCTGAAATGAGTTCAGAAAAGAATAATTTTTTTATCATATCAGTAGGAAACAATTTCTCATAAACGAACCATTTTTTGTTCATAAATGAGTTCACAAATGAATCATAAATGTTACTTTTTATATTCTAAAATCAGTTAAATAAAGGAGCTTAAAATGAAAATGTTAACCTTTGTACAAACGTCATATGAACTTTTTTACCAGTGCGAGATGGATGTTCAACATTTCAACATTTCTATCAAAAATTAAAATCAGTCCCAAATAGAATGAAAACCACGAAAAAATTCTATGCAAAAAAGTAATCAAACAAATTCCCCAATTAATAGCTTAACTATTTTGATACTTCATATATAATTGGGAAGTTTGTCAAATTGGAAAACAATCACGCATTTCCCCTTTGAAACATCAATATCATGAAAAACACAATGCGTGAATTCCAGCCCAGGTATATTAATTCTATTAACCCAATGAATAATATGATCTCTAATTTTAGCAATAATCATTTCTTCTTTAACAAAATATCGATATGTAAAAACAAATAGTATTATGTAATAATAAAATTTATAATTCAAAAAGGTTATTTTTTCAACTCATTACTGAACAAAAAAAAGTTTGTTCAATTCAGTCCAAAGATTGATACAAAAAGGGCTGATTTTCGAGTGCCGAAAAATAACTTTTTATGGTTCTTTTTGTAACCCATTTCCGAACAAAAAAAAGCATAAATTATTGTTATTTTTTTAACTCATTTGCAAACAAAATAAGATTCGTTTTTGAGAGTCATTTTAGTCCGACGAATGATACAAAGGGTTCATTTATGAGTGCCGAAAATGAACGTTTCTACCCGAAAAGGTTCATAAATGAATTCAAAAACGGTAGTTTTGGTTCACTGGGTAGTTGTTATTCCTTCAGTTGTTTTCTTCGGAAAGCAACATTGACCTTGAGCTCGATAAAATATAACCTTTAATAATTGAAAAATTATTGGAGTTATAAAAACACATAGCTTAAAACTTATGAAAGAAGGTCGTAATTAATTTACAAATAAATTCAATGGCAGAGCCCGGCCGTTGAAAATATGATCATTTGTGTGTGTTTACACACAATAAGTTAAAAAAAAAAAATCTAAGTTTTCACAAGAAACAAATCTTCATGTCGTCATAGTTTAATATCAGCTAACTGCTGAAGCTAAGATCGACTGTGAAATAGAAGAGCAACAACAACTAGCACAACAAAATCTTTGAGTATTTAGAAAAGCTTTGATCTATCTTCGAATAATAGAACATACTTTCCCTGAAAGTATGCTTCACAAATTAGAAGAACTTTAAGCTGCTTTCATATCATTTGTATTCTCGTACCGCAATTCAGGGTAATTTACTAATTGCATTCGTGAAACAAGTAGAAAATTAAGAGCTTAGTGGATCACAGCAAGAATCACGATAAAAGGCTACTGATGAGTTGGTGTAGCGGCCAACGAAACAGCTGTCTAGTCTGCTATGTGATTGATACTCTATATAGGGTATTGTTGTTGTTAGTTGTTATTCCTTCAGTTGTTTTCTTTGGAAAGCAACATTGACCTTGAGCTCGATAAAATATAACCTTTAATAATTGAAAAATTATTGGAGTTATATAAAAACACATAATTTAAAATTTATATTTTAAAATTTTCTGTTTAATTTTAAAGTGTGTTTTCTTCCCAGAATACTTGTATTTTTTCAAATGGTTAAAAAACGACCTTTTTGGGGTAAATCAAAAACGTGTTTGGATAAATTTAATATTTTTTCCCCTCAGTGTGGCTGCCACACCTCGCTCCAGTAATATAGCTTCCACCCTATGGTAACTCATTACCCCAACTATCCAAGGGTTGATAACTGAAAAGTATAAAATATATTTGTTTCTTTTAAAATTTTCAAAATGAGCATGATTATTCTTGAAATGAGCATGGGAAGCATTAGAAACTTAATAATTAACAGAAAAGGAATTTTGTTAATACAGATCCACTTGGTATGAAAATAGGTTTTTAGTAATAACTTTTGATTGGAAAAGAATACTGGGATATTTTTTTCAAATAAATTATTTTTGAAGCTATACTCTTTTATAAAAATTATAAAAAGAACTTTTTTAAAAAAATGAATCTCATCAATAAAATTGTTTTTTTATGATAGAAATAGTTAATACATTTTTGCTTAAAGCTAAATCCATGTTTGCTAATAAATGTCATGCCATGTGAAAGGGAGTTTGAAATGCAATTTTTAATTTAAATTATTTTTACAACAAAAACAAATTTTACGTACTTTTTTGAGGAAACATTGAATATTTTGGGCTTTTTTTGAAAAAAATATTAAAAATACAAATGTACAGTAATTGGTACTGTTAAAATATTTTTTGGCAAGTACTTTTATTAAACTTTATAACACAAAAAAACTTTTGTGATATATGCTGAAAACTAATGGAGATTTTTACATAGAAAGTCATATTTTTAAATTTCCGATGATTTTTTCTCATTCCTTCGGGCAAACAAGTTAAAAGCACAAAGTTGTATAGAAGCCCTGTTAATATATAAACTTTTCCGATCAAATATATACACATAGGGAAATTTGGAGAAAAAACAAAATTTTTGCTACCCATCTTGTGGTCTTCATCTCTAAAAAATTTATTTTTTTTAAGAAAATAAATGCATTTTTTAATAAAGAAAATTTTAATATAAAAACTTAGAAATTGAAATGCAAAACAATAAATAACACAAATAACAAAAATATCTTAAAATATTACAACTAATATCAAACTAACAAGAGGTTGGGACTTTTATGACTTTTTCACAAAAAGTCTTTAAAATAAGAGTCTTAAGAAACTTTTATCATGAAAAAATTATTTTTTCTGATCAAAAGTAAAAGTTATTAAATAACAGTTATTTATAACTTTAAATTTTAACTCTTATTGGATAACTCTTATTAATAAGAGTTTTTTTTTAACTTTTATGAATAAACATCTGACATACATATGAGTTTACAAAGTCTTCTATACTTAAAAAATATTTTATAAGTCTTTCAAGACTTTCTTTTAAAAAAGTCAGTCATAGTCTTTTGAGACTTTTATATTTTAAAAATCTTTATTAAAATTCTTTAATATATTTAATTTTATTTAAAGTATTCTCAAAGCTTTTTTTCTATAAAGACTTTGTATGGAGACTTTTAAAAATAAAAGCCTCAAATAACTCTTATTAGTAATAAGTTATTACTGACTTTTTGAAATAAAATACTTTTGTAAAATTTTTTTAAGAATAAGTCTCACAATTGGCGGCCGTGGCGCTGTGGGTAGAGTGTGTGGCTCATACGCCAGAGAACCCTGGTTCGATTAAAACCTGACACAGAAAGTTTTTTCAATTGAATTCATTTTTCTGTTCGGCCGTCACCTCTCTGCAGACAATGGCAAGCCTCAGAGAGTAAAAAAACCTGCCATGAAAAGCTTCTTGAGAACATAAGCCGTTCGGAGTCGGCATAAAACTAGTAGGTCCACTTCTCGATCATTTTTGTTCAAACATTTCACAACACACTCAACACAATTAATCATAAGAAGCTCGGTCAAAGTCCTTTTAAGGGCCGAAATGACAATATATATATATATGTCTCAGAAGGCTCTAATATTTTAACTTTTTTGAATTAAAGTCAAAAATGAGAAATAACTTTTATTCTTAAAACTAAAAGTTAACTCTTAACATGTATTATGTATATAAAATAAAAGTAAATTTTAACTTTTATAATCTATAATAAATATGCGTAGGCAAAACTGTTAAGAACCATTTTCCCCCGTTTTTTTTCAACCGAGTTTGATGATTTTTTTTTTTAAATGAATCTAGCACAGTCATTTGGGGGGAAAAACGAGGTTACCTGGAATATTTTTCGGGAGTTTTGAAAATGGGTATTGTTTTATCGATCTCGAGTGCTCTTTTCGAATTTCCACTTTTCCACCTCGTATTGTTGCTGTTCGCGCCGCCCTATTGGCGCCATCACTTTTTACTCTGCTCTAATTGTATTGCCGGTCTTAAGTAGGTGTGGCACTAGGTCAGTTGCTTTACTTACTTCAAGTTAAACTTGCGTAAAATTCAAGCTGTGAGAGAAACTTAATTATCTGTCAAAATGAGTGAATTTATCAAAAAGTACGAAAATGGCTTCAAGCTAATTTCAACCACAACAGCTGTTCATACAATTTTGTGATAGAAAACAGTTGATTATTTGCTTGAAATTAATAATATATTTTTAAATAATAACACTTTATGAATCATATTTTCTTAACCTTATTCTGTTTTTAATTTTGTTTTTTACTTTCGGCTATATTGTTCTATTATCCAATAAGCAAAACTCTACCTTTTTCTGTTTCCAACTCCAACGAAAATGCAGGATTATCCATATTTTGTGTATTGATGTGTTAAGCTTAAGGAACAAAAATTTTTATATATTTAAAGGTTTATTTAAATTTTCACTACTTTTTCTAAGCTACACACACACAGTTTTTTCACTAGTCACTTATTTTTACACTCCTTATATTACACTTTGTTAATTTCGTGTTCACACTTTTACCCACCATAGCTCAGAGAGTTAACGTTAACAACTAAAATACAAATTTAAATTTATTTTTACAACACCCTCATTAAGATAGAAAAAAATAAAATTCACAACAAAAGCAATGACAATGGAAATCCAAATGGAACTTATAAAAATTCATAAACGACTTAAAACAAAAATTTGTTAAGTAGAACATCGGTTAAAGCCTAGAATTTTGCAGGTAAGTGAAAAGCTGTATCTGCTAGTACTGTATCAGATAAAAATTTGTTATCAAGTCTCTCATCACCTATGGCGAGAATCATTTGACGATATCGTTTTAACGATACTTTATCATCACGTTACCTAAAAATTTTACTATCTTCATAACGATATCGTTTTTCTTGCTTCATGTATGTCTAACAACTGTCAAATGCTATCGTTTTGACGATTGAATTGCACGATAGATAATTTTGTTTGATATTAATTCATTAAATTTTTGAAATTGAAATGTTCAGGGCCGGAATTTAATTATATTTTTTTTATGATTTGGAAAAGGAAAAAAAAAGTGTTGTTGCAACAAGACAAGATCCTTAGAGATAAATCGAATTCTTTATGTCTTCCATTAAAAAGGTATGTGTTGTGTTAACAATATTTTAGTGTACGTAGTGATAATAATTTGTTACCAAAGAAATTTACAGTTTAGTTTTCAAAGATATTTACAAATAAGCTGTGAGCTTATTTTATGCAGTGCATACTTTCAACTTTAAGGCTCTATAACACCGAAACTAACAGGAATATAAAAAAAAATGTGGCATAATTTAAAAGATTATTATAAAGGCAATGAAATCACCTTTCTTACGGTATGTCAACAAACCCTACCGCCTAAGCCGTTACCGAGCTGTGCTCGTGTGAAGATGAAATCACACTTTGAGTGCAAATTTCTCAGAATTTTGCGAAACATCAATTTTATAATTTATTCAATTCTATTTTCAACTACACCAAAAACATAAACATATCTCTAAAAATAAAAAAGTTAGCTGTACTAAAAAAATTATACTTATTAGAAAACAATCATAAACGATGATTGTACAATTAGTTATGCAGTTGATAATATCATTGCCTTCTAATAAGTATAATTTTTTTAAACAGCCAACTTTTTCAGTTTTAGAGATATGTTTCTTTTTTTGGTGTCAGAGAAAAAGAAATTGAATAAATTACAAAATGAAATTATAAGAAAAAATTTCATTTATTACGCGAAGTTGCAAACGATTGATTTCATCTTCACACAAGCACAGCTCGGTAACGGCTTAGGCGGTAGGGTTTGTTGATATACCGTAAGCTGATTTCATTTCCTTTGTAATGAACTATTAAAATAAGTTTTCTGTAAGATAGGTTTTCTGCTAGAAACAATAACGTGAATCAAAGTCGTAAGATATTAATTAACCCTGTAGCTCCTAAGAATGTGAAAATATACCCCCCTTCCTCTCCCATATGAGTACAAATTTAGACATGTGCCATTTTTGTACTTGTTTTCTATGATTAAGTATAACTTTAAATGCAATTACAGTAGCTGAAATGAGTTATTTTAACCCTCATCGGTCCCTCGTATCAATTTCATACAATTTTTTTCTTTCAAGTTCAATAAAAGAGAATCGGTCCCTCGTATCAACTTGATACAATACATCTGCCGATGGTTATTGCAGTTGTTTTTTGGGTTAGGCTCGTTTTATTTCATTTTTTTGTTTTCAGTATGTTCTTGAACACACACGAGTGAAGATTGAATTGAATTTTTTTGAAGTGATAAGTGATTTTAGTGAATTTTGAAGTGATTTTTATCTGCCGCATACTTTCATTGCGTTATACATACATTCAATTGATTTCAAAAAAATGGAAAAAAATCTACGTGAAAACCGTCAAAGAGACGAATATGATATGGATTCCGAATCTGGAAGTGAAGCAGAAGAATCTCCAGTAGATAGTGACGATGATTTCACAATGGAGGAAGAATGCGTTGCAGAAATGAGTGAGCATTCGGATGAGTACGATGTTGAGCCACTGGAACAAAATGTGGCAGAAGAAATGGCCAGAAATGCAACAGCAAAATATTTGTAAAAAAATAAAAAAAATTCAATATTCAACGGAGCCATTTGAAAATAACCGAAGAAATTCATATAGGCGCGCTGATAATATTGTTTCAGGTAAAAAACCTACCCTTCTTGTTTTGTGCTTCATATTTAGTGTTTGTTTCTTTTTGTTATTGTTGTAGGACCAAAACTAGTTGCAGCTGCTCATGTTGTAGATGTTTTGTCTGCATTTGATTTGTTTCTGCGACCGATAGAAAATACTATTTTGAATATGACGAATTCATATGGTTTGCGGAAATACAAAGAAGAATGGGAACAAATAGATATGGATACTCTACATGCGTACTTCGGATTGCTACTGCTTGCTGGTGTGTATCATTCGTATGGTGAATGTGTTACACAACTCTGGAATGAGAAAACCGGTCGACCAATATTTCGAGACACAATGTCACTGAAAATGTTCAAAAAAATTCATGGATGTATCAGATTTGACGCTAAAGAAGAACGTAATGCCAATACTGCTTCTGTCCGTGATAAATTGGCACCGATACGCACCATATATGAAAAATGGAACCATAATTTGCAAGTTGTATACATTCCAGGCAAAAGTGTTACAGTAGATGAACAGCTAGTTCCATTTCGTGGACGCTGTCCTTTTCGACAATACATACCGTCGAAACCGGCTAAATACGGCATAAAGATTTGGATTTTGGCCGATTCAGCTACCTGGTATGTTTACAACACGCAAATTTATGTTGGTCGCAATCGCAACGCCGCTCCAGAGCGCAATATTGGACGCCATGTTGCTTTGGATTTGGTAAATGGGCTGTCGGAGAGAAATATCACATGCGACAACTTCTTCACATCTTATGAACTGGCTGAAGAGTTACATAAACGCCGAATGACTATCCTGGGCACTATACGGAAAAATAGGACCGAAATTCCTCCAGTATTGTTGGATATGAGGAAAAAACCTGTGCATTCGAGCGTTATTGTATATGACCACAAATTACAAGCCATTTTACTGTCGTATGTGCCCCAGCGTTATAGATATGTTACACTGCTCAGTACATGGCACAATGACGTCCTTATAAGTGAAAATGCTGAGAAGAAACCGAATCTAATTCAGGATTATAACAAAACCAAGAGTGGCGTGGACACTATGGATCAGATGGTGGCTACCTACACCTGCAAAAGGAAGATAAATCGGTGGCCAATGGCAGTATTTTGCAACATGTTGGACGTGAGTGCATTGAATGCATATATAACGTATATTTCGCTATTTCCGGCTTGGAAAAACAACAAAACCAATAAAAATATACGTCGTCGAATATTTATTGAGGAGCTTGGAATGGCTCTTGTGCAAAAACACATAGAATAGCGGAAATCTCAGCCTCGAAGGCTCAATATTGAAGCACTACCGGCGATTACCCATTTGCCAAAAACTACGAAACGTGGCCGTTGCTACATATGTACATATAAAAACAATAAAATTTGTATCACATCATGATATATCATCATATCATGTATATATATATAAAATATCATCATTATGATATTTGCATAAGCATTTTTGACATTTTTCTCTTTCAAATTTTCATTACTTATAAATGTATTTTCTAAATTTAAATTTATGAAAACAATAAAATAGAACTACAAAAATATAAAACAATCAGTTTTTTTAATTTTTAAAACGATTTTCTTAACTTTTTTTTTGAATGTGCATCAAATTGATACAATGGGACCGATTCGATGCATTTCCTCGGGGACCGATGAGGGTTAAGTATGTGCATCTGCAAGAGAAATTGGGCACTTTGTGTTTTCTTTTTTATTAAAAATAGCCTTTAGTTACAACATTCAGTTAAATTATCGAAAAATAATGAATATTTTCTAAAGATTTTATTAAATTTAAAATACAAAGTTCGAAAAGGACACATCTCTAGAATAAAAAACTACCAAAAACGCACGAATTGACGGTTAAGATATAATTTTTTTTGAAATGATTTAATGTGTTATAACTTTTTAAATAAAATTGCATTCTCAATTGCAACCTGACACTAATATTCTTAGCATAGTTAGGTTTTTTGCATCTCCTTAACATTTTTTAATTGCAGAGTTGTGCCCTTTTTTCGAAATTCATAATACAATTGATTATTTGCTTGAAAATAATTATATTAAAAATAATTATATAAAAAAAAACCACATTGAATCATATTTTTTTATAGCTTATTCTGTTTTTGATTTTCACTTTCGTCTACATTGTTCTATTATCCAATAAGCAAAACTCTACCTTTTTCTGTTTCCAACTCCAACGAAAATGCAGGATTATCCATATTTTTTATTGATGTGTTAAACTTAAGGAACAAAATTTTTTATATATTTAAAGGCTTATTTAAATTTTCACTACTTTTTCTAAGCTACACACAAACTTCACAAGTTTTTTTACTTATTCACTTATTTTTACACTGCGACCTTGTTCATTTCGTGTTCACACTTTTACCCAACATGGTCCAGAGAGTTAACGTTAACAACTAAAATATAAATATAAATTTCTTTTTAGAATCCCCTCATTAAGATTAAAATATAAAATTAACAACAAAAGCAATGACAATGCAAATCGAAACGGAACTTGTGAAAATTCATAAACGACTTAAGATAAAATTTGTTGAGTAGAACATCGGTTAAAGCCTAAAATTTTGTAGTTAAGTAAAAAAGCTGTGTCTACTAGTACTCTATCAGATAAAAATTTGTTATCAGCACAACGTGCACGGAACTTTTGCTTTTTACATCCTACACCAGCTGGGTACGAGTCAATCTCAATTATATTGCATGATAATTTTATGGGCAATAATCATAATTCGTGCCAATGAACGAGAATAAACAAATATAACGCTTTTTTTGTTAACCGACTTACATGTCGGATGTACCGTAGAACGCATGACTCATGACCTAAATTAATTGCAAATTGAAATGCAATAAACAAAATGTCTGTTCTTATTTCTGTGGCGACAAGGAATAACGACTAAACTCAAAATATTTTAAATTAGCGATATGGCATTTCCTTTTTTGCCAATCTTTTCCATTCCAGAAATCCATTTTTTGCACAGAATGGATAACCACTTATGTCTGCACCTATTTCGTTGGCTTAACGGTTCATATATTTCCGAGAAAAGGTCATAGTTAGTGCTATTAAAATATCGTTTTTTACGATATTTTGAGTTTAGTCGTTTTTCCTTGTCGCCACAGATTTTATTCTTTAAATAAAACTAGGAACCTCTCCAACCATACTAATAAATATTAGGTGACCATTTAAAATTTTTTTACTTAAAATATTAAAAAAACCTTTTTTGGCAACACAAAATACGGCGGTTAGTCTTGAACATACGAGTTGTTATCGATGGTGGCTTAATCCTTTTTTTGACTTCACAATAATAGTAAATATCTGAAGAATCTATGTTAACACAATTTTCATAAACCCAGCATTTGAATTCATTTACATTATACTATATATTTTGAAGTTTCATAAGTTAATTTAAAAAATTCAGTGCGTACAGAGATAAGTCGCCATAAGAAATTCAACAACAGCAATTCATGCTTCTAAAAAATCTACAAATCGTAAAAATAAAAGAGCTTGGATTTAAGTTTTTATTATCTCAAACTGTAATAAAGTAGGATAAAGTTTTGTTGGTTTCGTGCTGATTTTCGTTAAGAATTCTTTTTATTAAGTTTTTTAGTCATAACTAAATAAGTTGTGAAATTAAGTTATTTGCGCAGAAAAATTTTTCATTATCATTTGATCGAATGTCTTGTAAATAAGAGTCAGTAATAATAGTATTACACGCAGAGAAAAAATATGTTTATATATGTTTGGTTTCAAAAACAAAAAACTTCAGAGGGAACCACCTAATGATTAAGAACTTTCCTCAAGAGCACAAAACTAACGTCTACATTAATATGCTTGTGACAAAATAGAATTGTGTGTTTCGACCCAATAAAACTATATTTGCATCACTGTTAAACTCAAAAAGAACCGAACTCTGCAAATTTAAAACAAACAGAACTCCTTTCTTTTATGTGTTTCGCCCAAACATACATATATCTGTTTCTTTTTCACTTGCACGAAAATTAGCGGAAGCCTTGTTGCTTTATGCGCTTGCTTTTAACAGTTGCCAAGTCTTGGCGTCATTTTAAGTTTCAAGCAGCCGCGCCAAACGTGTTGAAAAGTTTAGCTCTTGTAAAAAGTGTTTCTGAAAATGTTTGTTTAAATTAGAAGTGTTTGTGTTTTCAAATTAATAAAATAAAAAACAAAATAAAAGAAAAATAAGGCGGTTCAGCAAATAAAAATAGGTGAGTTTTGAAGCAACTGTACTTATGTTTTATAAGCAATGTGTGCTTATGTGTGATTATAAAAATTATTGTAATGTCGGATAAACATAATATGGTTACTTCTCAACATAATTAAATCCGAGAAAAATTTATTTACTGTTTTCTAAACATACTCTGTTTGCTTCAAACCCACAATTACTTCTAAGCAAATATTTTGTAATCACAGTGAAAAACATTTGGCATTTCTTTTGCTAAAATTTGTTTCCAAGTAAATATAGTGTTATCATCGGTAAATATATTATATTGTTCTTAATTATCGTTTTGAAAATAATTGCTTGACTGCAATTAAATTATGTATTCTCCAATTAATATATTCTTATATATACACGGAAATACTTGTCCGTGAATATTTAATGTTATTCTTGACTAAATTATATTTCCAAGCAAACAAATAGTAATAGACTAAAAGCGTTCTCATTCCATTTATAATTACAATATATTTATATGAGAACATATTTTCTTTAAAACAAATTATATTTTTTTTGAGATTCAAACAACAAGTGCTAAGGTACAATTAAATAATGTTAAGATGCAAATATATATATAAAGAAAAATTGCATTAATTAATCATACTATATATAGAATCAATTACGATTACTTGTTTCCAAGAAACATGCAGAAACATATTATTCTTCCTGCAAATTATGTTTGGGAAGGCCTATTATTTTCCAGCGTGTAGTCAAGGACGTCCGTCCGCAGTATTCTCTGTAGTGGACAGAGGCAAAGATATATATAGAATTTATTATATGACCTGTCGCTATAGTGTAGAAAGACCAACCCCTTCCGACTGAACAGCTCAGAGCGTTTGTATAAGATAGCATCGCTCCATTTCTATAGTTGCCCACAGTAGACTTCAGATATATGATTCTATTCTGTGAGAGTCGTTCGCAGTAGAAAGGCCCCTTCCAATACCACAAGATAAACTACTTCTGGTAAATGTCTGCTTTTACTTGCCTTCTGACGCTTAATTTTTCTTGAATCAGTTTCTTCTTTGTTTTTTGTTGACATTGTTGTAGAGAATTTTCGACACCTGTAATCATACGCTTGAGAAATTGGCCGTTTTTTCACATTTCACGAGCCTATCGCTAATGTCAACTCGATTGACTTTGAGAATTGCTTGAGAATTGCTTTCGACTTTAAATGACCGTGAACGATTCGAATGAAAAAATTTAGAACATTTCCATCATGAAAACAAGCAAACCACCTCTGACATTGTCTTTCTTTAATCACATTGTCTAGCTTCAGTTGGTTTTTTTGCCTTTTTTTGAAGTAAAAGAACAAAATATATCGTGTATGATCTCCATTTTTAAAACACGACTTCCGAAGAAAAGCAGGAAAAACTGAATGAAAAAATAGCCGAGCACAAAAAATGACATATACGTCAACATATGACAGATCTTTGACGATAACAGTGATGTCTTCCCGAAATAAACGCACTTTCTTTTTAAACAACCCAAATAATCTGATTTGACAGGAATATGGTTTTTCCTACTGGACTACTATAAGTAGTTTATTTTAAGATTCAATTTTTTTACATTCCTTGCTCGTGTCGTTTGATTCTTATTAACCTAGATTAGATTTGTTTGAGATTGCAATAATTTCGTATTGCTACTTCATAGCCAATATTTAAGTGATTTTTGTTTCATTTAATCATTAACCCATTGCTGCCTGCACATAGTTTCCGCTGGCCGATTTTGTTCAAATTCATATGTTAGTGAGGGATACCTAGAATAGAAATAAAGCAAATTTTAAGTGTCTACTCAGAGACCTGTAGCGAATCGTTTTCTTACAATTCTAAATCACTCGACAAAAACCGAGTGCGAGTGCGTGCGGTTGCGCACAACAACAACCACTTCCACGCGAAGCATTCTCATAACAGCGATGAGCGACGAGTGCCGCTGCTTTCACTCATCGTTCATAAGAATGCCGCTCAATGATTCTAATGATTCTAGAGTCATTCCTTATAACTCTAGACTCATTAATGGAAATCGCGTGGAGTGTTACCGCTGTTATATTTTATTATACATATAATATATAAATTTATTATTAAATACATATAATACTAGTGGACTCGGCAAATGTCTGAAAATAAATCTTAAAATAGTATTAAAAAATAATCAATCCACAAAATTTCAAACCAAAAGCTTCGACCATTTAGTATTGAACGCTAAAAGAAAAAATACTTATGGAGGGGTGAAATTTCACCCTATCAGGCTGGAATGGGTTAAAAAATAAAAAAATCTTGCAGTCAAGAGTAAATTTTTGATTGCATTCAAATAATTGAAGTCATTGTTTATTTCAGTCAAGATCGGAACCGCAGTCATGATTTCAAAATCAAATTAAATCAGTCTTTAATAAATCTCAAAAGATTGCCATCACTGAAATATTTGTTATAATTTTTAAAGTCTTTGGGTGTAGTTCATTGAAATCTTTGAGAATAACTTAATTATAAAAAATAAACAAAAAAAAAAACGAAATGGCTATTTCAGCGCTTGAAAGAACACAAATGTTCGAGAACTGAACCTACAAGCTTAATGCCGACTCCGAAGGGCTTATGTTCTCAAGAAGCTTTTAATTGCTTTTTTTGTTTCTGAGTTTTGCCATTGTCTGCAGAGAGGAGACGGCCGAACAGAAAAATGAATTCAATTAAAAAAAATTCTGTGACAGATGGGATTTGAACCTGAGTTCTATCGCATACAAGTCGCGCACATCAACCAGTGGGTCACGGCCGCCACAATTTACATTCTAAGTCAATTATATTCGAGGGAAATCCGAAAAGCCACGTGCTTCATTTTTTATCAATGCAATACTAAAACAATGCAATTAAAAAACAAAACGACTTAATCGAAAAATGGAAAACATCACGAACACGTTCTCTGAGCAGCCAAATTAATTCATAACAACGGTGCACTCAGTCTCCGAAAATAATTGTTATTGTCTTTATGGAATTTTTTTTATTGTTTTGTTTATTTAAATAAAAAAAAACCTTTTGAAAATAAAACACAGGTGCGTCGTTGGACACACGAGAGAAGCGAAGTTTTTTCGCAGTTACATAGATTTGATAGATTAATAATTTTTTCTTTTTAATAAATTAACTTTTAAATTCAAAAATTTAAAATAACATGAAATAAATTACATATATACAGAAAACATATTTACTGCTTTTTTTTTATTGTTGAATGTCAAATTTCCACGCCAATATACGGGCATATAATGCCAGCGACTCTCCATTTTAACTCTCCACATATGGTTGTTAACTTGGCTGCACTGAACAAATTTTTTCCTTCAACAGCGTACTGCCTAGCGAAAAATCTGTCGAAATTTTTCAGATTTCACTCCAAGCAAATCACAGAACGACGATAAAAATATATATTAAAAAACGCACACGAAACAAAATTTAACAAAGATTTTAGATACCTTGCCGATGTCATGCATGCGTTTGTTAATTCCATATATATTTATATCATCTATTTTTTTGACACTTAAAAACGCACTTGTGGGCATTGCTAATTTTCTTTGTGCCAACAACACCACAAACGCATTCACAATACAAACACACCGATGCTGGAGACACCTTGTGGCAAATTAAAGCAAATTTTTGTCAGTTGTAGCATATCAAATACACAATCCTCTATCTATTGATAGATGTTGACGATCAACTGCAGCATAGCTTCTGTTGTAATTAATATTAAATTAACAACTGCTTATATCAAGTCTTTGTGGCCTGGTGGATAGTGCGTTGGACTCTTGTTTGCGAGAACGCGGGTTCGATCCCCTGGCGTGCTAAATAATATTTTTAGTATTTAATTTAAAGTATTAAATTTTCTTGTTGTAATAAGCGCTAGCAACAAAAAAACCATCAAATTTCCAAGAAAAAATCTGTCGAAAATTTTTCAGATTTCACTCCAAGCAAATCACAGAACGAGGAGAAAAAAGCTTCGCTTCAAAAACCATTGCAAATAAATAATGTAATATTTTTTTTTGATTTGAGTAAATTTTGCACACAAAAACATATTTCGATTTTGGACTTTTCCAGCTTTTTTCCAACCTGTAGGTATGTGCTAAATTTATAGCTGGGGATAATTTTTGGTCGATTGATTCATATCATAAAGTGGGAACCAGAATGGTGTAACTTGTAGTACATAGTATGACCTGTCAAAAGTTAAAATATACTAAATGCACGGAATCGCACAGAGTTTGTAGTACGTCTGTGGCTCGTAGCTGTAGTTGTAGCTCTGATAATTGTATTAATGATGCTTTTTTTAGGATTGAGTTCAATATTTGTTAAATCGAAAAAATTGATAAATAAGTGTTCTCTGAAGCGCTCATGCCATTATGGACATATTTTTTAGCGTAGCGTGCTACACACTGCTGAACAGCTGATGAGGTTACTACCTGTAATCGCTACAACTACATCGCATTCTGTTCCACGCTTAACTTATTCCTTATATGTAGGTAGTCATTTAGTAATCCGAACGTCAGCAAGCCCAGTGGGGTGGATCACGTGGAGAAAAAAATGTTCATTGGATGCATTCCGCCAACACTAGCGCTCAAGAAAATTCGGGTGAATGGCTACTCTTTTGACAGAGCTGGCAGCTGTCTATGCTCGAGCGATGTGCATTTTACCTAGCGAAATAAATTACGCTACTTCTACTCAACAGTTGCAAGTTGTCATTTAACAGCTGTTTTCACGCCAATTTGCATGAATTTGCAAACACTCAAATTAAACGCTTAAAATAAATGCAAATTTTCGTGGCTTGTGCTATTTTTAATGTTTTTAACTATCCTTTGCTCCTTGCACTAGTTGAATGAGGTCCGAAATGTGCTGCTTAATAGCCATATTAAGACCATCATCCATTAGCATCTCTACTACGTTTTGCATTAAGTAAACCTTTTAGCAGATTTTAATTCAACAAAACAAAACAAGCGAACAAGCTACATCAAACTACATCAAACGTCAATTGTCAAAAGATCTGACGTTCGACGTAGCAACGCATTCAGAGAAATCCAGCGTAAAATGATTCATCGCTACAATAGCGCTCGCCTTGGCAGAATGCAGCCATTATGTCAAAAAAAAAATTGTGCAAAAGTGTTTTCTGGTTGTTTGAAAATTTGCACCGATAGTTTAAACAATAATAATTATTATAGAAGAAGTCAGCAGGAAAACCAATGGTAGATTATACGTCAGCAGGTTATATATAAAATTTTAAATTTTAAGAACTGAATTCAAAAATTTTTTAGTGACGTAACACACGACCGACCTTCCTCCCCCCTCTCCCTCTTCACTCCCCACAAGGTCAGTCTTCTTCAATACCCCACATTAAGTATTGAATTTTTTTACAAAATAAACGAACTAATTTAAGCAAAAAAATGTTAGGATTATTTTTAAACTTTTTGCGAACCATTCACATTTGGTCAAATGGAGGAGAAACGAAATTCTCTAACTTCAAAAAAATCATGGATTCATCAAGACTTGCTCAATTTTCACTTTTAAGGGGACATTCATTAATAACGTGAGGTGATTTTGGCGATTTTTGAAGGGGGGACATGACATTGGCAGTTTTTTTTTTAATAATTTTGTATTTTAGTAAATATTCTTAAGATTCTAAGAAAAAAAATTTCATGGAAAAAATTCCTACGGGTTCAAAAGTTACAGCCGGATTAGTGAGAGCGCATTTTTAATTTTTGCGCTACCTACGTACTGCAGCTGGTATATACTTGTTTTACTTGCTACCTGACTTTTGGTGGTTGTTATTTCGTACCTACTTGAAGGGTGGCTTTTAGTTATTTGCAAATGTTTCAACTGCTTGGTATCACCATATTAGCTACAGCATTGAATTTTTCCAGAGGAAATGATGCAAATCGTTTGAAATGCGCCAGAGTGAAGGCATATTAAGCTTCAAAAGAAGCCCGAATTGCTAAACGATTGCAAAAAACTATAAGAAACAGCACAACACAAGATAACGAAGGCATACAGTACGAAGCAGGCATGGCAGATTGAAGGTAACCTATTTTTTCTTTGTTCAAAAACTTTGAACGCGTTTATCTCGAAACCATGTTTTTCTATGAAATTTTCTGAAATTGTTTTTTTTTTTTTGTATTTTTTTAAACTTGATTCGCTATGGTATGACACGAACTTTTTTTAAATTTTTTTTTTTTGATTTTTTATGAATTTTTAAAGTCAATATTTTTTTCGAAAAAACACACTTTCAAATTTGGAACATCACCAAAAATTGAAAAAAAATTTAAAAAAAAAAGCTCGTGTCATACGATAACCACTTTTGTTACGATTTAAAAAAGGCATTTTTTTTTTCTAGATCGGACAATTTTTGCAACTCCCAGCGCTGCAACCACGAGGCCCCGTTTTGTTCTCTGCCGCCAGCTTGGAGCTCTATAAAACCATGCTGGAGTGAAAAATATATTTTATAGAATTTTTTTCTTGTAATTTGTTCAATTCTCTACAATAATAAAAAAAATTTTGAAAAAATGTTTGTTTTTGACTGAGTTACGAATTTTTAAAAAAAGGTCTCTTTTCAGAGACACAGACAAAAATATTTTAATATCCATTTACAATCACTCCCATACAACACCAAAATTTAAAAAGCCAATATTTTTTTGTCTTTATCAATACTAAAGTAGGAGGGTGGTCTGAAAAGTGTCCGACCTTAACGTGAGATAGCAACACTCGTCAATAAAAGCTAGGGAAAGTAGTTGTGAACATTTGGACAGGTACTCACCAAAATTTCAGTCATTTTGAATGTGCAGTTGTTATTTGACAATCGTTTGATATAGAATAAATTTCCGAACAAACATTAGAGAATCTTTTTTCTTCTTAAAGTTTTTGTAAGCCTCTAATAGAGGTTAGAACAGAATATGACCAAAAGTATCCCTTTTTGAACCAGGTTCGAATTTGGAGAATAAATCCAAGTTAAAAAATGCGTCATCTAAAAAATTCGTAAAATTCATTACTAAATAATTACTAATAAGCCACAAAACGAACTCAGTTCAGTTTCGACTTAGTAACGAAACCGAGAACTCGAGTCAGATATCTGTTATTCGATTCGAATTCGAGATAAATCCGAGAATTTTTAAAATAGAGTTAAATTCGAAGAGTAAAAATTTAAACTACATTCAAAATGCACATGAATTTTTTTATTTACGGAACGGAAAAAAGCAATTTTTTTTCTTATATAATTTTTAAAAACTTTTTAGTGTCTGTAACCATGTGTTCAAAAAACATTCATAATAAACAGTTTAGTTAAGTAATGAAAATTTCAAAAAAAAAATTCGTTTCGAAAACGAATTGCTAAAATTATACGAAAACGGTTTGCTAATTTTGAAATTCTCGTTACGTAATTAATTCGATTATATTGTAAACCTCGTTTCGAGAATGAAGTGTACATTTCTCCCGCTCTCGGATTCAATAGTAAGACGAGAACGAACTTTGTTTTCGAAATGAGTATCCATCCGAGAACTCGGTTTCATCTCGAACTCGAAACGAATTCGTTTGGTTTATTGGGTATCCTGTATACACTTCCAAATATATCGCTTTTTTTGTTTTTTTTTTTGTGGTTTGAACTTCCAATTACTTCCTGTCCAAAATATTTCAGACTAGACACATTTTAAAGTTAGCATTTTTATCTTTCAAATAAGCTCTTATCTTGATCTTTTGCTCAATATATCAATATTAAATAGAATAAAATTTTTCAAAGGATTATAAAGTCAAACATACAATAGTGAAATATAAAGTTGTGTAAATCTGCATAAGAAAGCATGATGTTTTTGTGATTATTTCAGGTGCTTATTTGATGTGATTTTGCTATTACAAATTAGAACAATTAAAAACGGTAATGATAAGCGACACACGCTAATTAATAAAAACGATTTAAAAAGATAAATGTAAAAGGTCAGTAGAAATAATATGTTTATTCATTACTTAATGTTTGCATTTTGATTAATTGTTTGCTGCACACCGTTTGTTTGTAAGCTGCAATATATTAATATATGTACTATATTATTATATATGTAAAAATTTTACAGGAATTCTAACTCCATGTATTATATAACTTAAAGAAAAACAATTCGTATTTAAACTTTGTTTTAACTACAAGTTTTCTTTTGGTTATGAGCGACTTCATTACAAAAATATTTTGGGTTTGTTATAAAAAAAGCAATTTAAAAAAAAAAGATAAAACGTAAATAAAAATTCTTATTATTCAATTTAAAGATTCGTTTATAGGAGGAAATTACGTTTTATTGCAAGTGTTGAACGCACACAAACTTACAAAGCACGCTCTATTTGAAATCAAATGGTGGCGGATCGCGACTAGTGTAGGGTCCCATGGGTGCTATTATCACTTGTATCGATAGAGTATTACGTTCGGCGCCAATAAGATGTGGACTCAATTTAATGGAAGAAAGTGCCAGCTCATCGTAGGGTATTAAATTGTCCATGTTGAGAACGCGCACGTGATTCGAAAAGTATTCGGTGCGTTCATGCACCGTGAGTATGTGATTGATTTTGTTTTGAACCCCGGTTATAAGTACAGCAATCTAAAAAAACAAAAATATATAAATTTATCTAAACAGCTATACAAATGTGAAATATAAAGAATTTCACCTTGAAACGTTCTTCACCAATTTGTGGATATTTACAGGTGACACGCAATCGCACCGTTTTTAGAGAAAATTCTGGCACATCTTCACCCCAGACCATTTTGGCTCTGTTGTATTTGACACCGCGTGGAAAGAACTCAATTTCCCAGGTAATGGCGTGGTCTTTAAGAAATAATTTAAAAAAATATATATAATTTTTTTACAACAATCAAGCATTCCACTGACCATCTTCAGTCTCGGCGATATTTCTTTGCGAAAAGAAACAAGTCACATAATTTGTGTACTTTTCGATCTGATCGAATTCCTTCACCTCTATGCTTACACTCCAAGTATCGTTGGAGTAAAGTCTGGGTGTAAATTGCAGCATGCCAAGCTCAGATTTACGTACTTCCTGCACACGCTCTTCTTGGCCAGAATGATAGCTCATACCAATGGCCATACGCTGCACAATATACTCCTTGTGATATATCAGCAAGGGAAAGAGCAATAAATGTGCCAGCTCACGTGGTGTCATCATGGCAAAGCGCACATGCATCACAGTTGTCTCTATTAGTTGCTTAAAACATGCATCTTTCTCCTCCACCGTCAGCTGTTCTTCCGTATCGAGCACTTCTTTGCGATGCAGTAACCAGCGCTGCAATATGCTAAATAATTGATATTCGTTCGTTATAACAATGTCGTTCTGTTGCAGTAACAAGATCATAATCTGTGCATCCAGTTCAACGAAATCTTTCGATTCGCTAACCATTTCTAGATTCCATTTGAGAAAGCGCTTCAGCGCCTCGGTGAGATCCTGATGATATGGCGAAAAGGCAATTGTATATTGAAGCCAAGAGACTAGATAACCTTGCGTAGCCGCCTTGGCTATATGCTTCATCATATAGTCTACACAAAGCTCTACCAAATCCTACAAAGTCAACACTTTAAAAAAGATGTTAATTTTTTTTAATGTTTGAACTCACCTTGACATTGTATTTGTCAGCAAGCGCCAACATGGGCATCACTGACTGCAGTGAAATTTTGATTTGTCCCACATACAGGTATTTCAGAAACTGTGGAAACACTGATGTACAACAAGGTTCCTCTACCAACTGAATGACACGTTTGCGACACTCATTCCACTCGGGGTTCATAAGCATCACCTGAAAGACATCACTACTGGCGCAGAGTATGACACGATGTGCTGGATACTGTTGGTTGCCCACAACAAGTATGATATCGGACATCAGCTGCTCAGCATACAAATTGGCAATCTTCTCAAGCACGCTCTGCGAGTTGTTCATCTACGATATGGAAGGTGTTTACTTATAAGCTGTCAAATAAATATAACGTTTCGCATACCAGACTGGAATCCTGACTAAGTTCATCAGTGTCTTCCATTTTGACCGTGACGTTAGCGCTTGCTCTGGAACAACTGGCTTCCCGTTGAGACGTTGGCTGCATTACTTATAAGCAAAAATATTTTATCACACCCGAAATTTTTCGAGTTCTACACACATTTGGGTGATCGGCCGCACAGCTGATCAAATAGTTTTCTTCGATTATATTTTTACTTGCTGCGAATTTATTGAATGGTTTATGTTTTTTACTATATATGAAGCCCGCTTAATTTTATTTTATTTCGCTATAGTTTTTAATAAGTATTGAAACTTAAAATTACAATATTGCACTTGACGCTGCTTAGACAAAAACCAAAATAAAATTTATGTCAACAAATCTGAAGCATTCACAAGTAATTTTTAATGTGGTGAGTTCACGATTGCGTCGGCCCAATAATAAAAAATTTTTAATGGGCCATTGAACAAAAATAGGAATAAGCAGAGGGAAAACCGATATTTTGATTAGTTTTTTTTTTTTTTATTCATATATTCATATATTATTCATTTTCATATGTACAATAATTACATTTCTAGTTTAAAATATTCTATAATATTTACATATACAATTATTATTTTAAGCTATCGATTTTTAAAAATATTTTTTGATAATGAAATCTTGTACAAATAATTGTTTTATCATATAACCGATCAATGACCTTTGCATTTAATTTTATGAACATGTTATCATCTATAAAAAATTGTTTAAATGAATGATATAATTATGAGCATTATTTAAAGGTTATATGTTTGCGGAAAGCAGTTGTTTTCTTTAAAAATTTCAATAACAGCATAAGGTGAAATTTAGCAAATTTTTAAAGCATAATATATTACTTTTATAGCAAATTATGTTATTTTGTGAATTTTTGGAATAATCATGTTATTTTAAAGCAAAGCTAAAGAAATATATTTTTAAAACAAAAACAAAGAAAAATTTTGGAGATAAATACTTCATTCGTTCAATTCATTTGTGAATTCATTTATGTGTCAAACCTTTGAATTTTTGTTTTATTTTTTGTAGGTATACCTTTCACACAAGCCATGTTTCGCTTGTTCAGCGAGCAATGAAGTCTTTTTACGCTCTTTCACATTTTAATCGTTGGTACGTTACACGACAACGATGTTACCGCCAAATAGTATTAGGCATTTTCATATGCTTTCTGCCACGCAACACTGATTTGATCGCTATATGTACAAAAAACAAAACTTAACATATTTTGTTCGGTCTACAAATCGTTCATTCGGTCTAAATTTTATTGTTTTTTCACATTTTCACATTGAAAGCAACAACAAAGCACCTTGCTCGCCGGGCAAACGAGCGTCTATAACATGATTACCGGACTTCCGGTAATGTCTTTCACCAAGGCGGGTGTTAATCGCAAATCGTTAAACAAAAAATCTATTTAATGTGAAAGTATCCGGACAAGAATTGAAATGTGTGAAGTAAAATTATACAGTCATTTACGCGGAAGTCCCATTTTGATCTTTCTGGATACAATCACGGCCATAATTAAAAAGAAACCGTTCGAGCTTTCGACAAATTAACATTACGACAAAATATTTTATCAAAGGCTATGATAAGAACCTCGTGTCCACGGTAGCCTTTCCTAGCAATCAATACTATTAGAGGGGTTCAGACGATACAGCATGTTGTCAAACGTTTCGTGATGGCCTTGAAATCAAAATATTTTGATTGCAAGCTAACATGTTGCCAGTCCGCTGTATCGAGTGTTCGTACGACCCAACATTTTAGTTTCTATGGTGCCTTACGGTAAGGTTGGACAGCATGCTGTATCGTCTAAGCGCCCTTATCCGGGATAGAATAGTTAGACTATTCAGTTTAAACGTATATTAACAGCGTATTTATAGCATTTGTTATTTATGAAACTGTGAGCACCTCAGTATGTGTTTGCCCTATTCAATGATTTTGCAACGCTGTTAAATATGATATAGATAGGACATAAAAATACGAGACACAAAAAACACGTCCAAGGGCTACTTTTATTTACGCGTGTTTGCATATTTGCGTTTGCATGCAAAACACCAACAAAGAAATATCCGCTTACGTAAGTTGGCGTAAAAATAACAAATCGTATATTAAACATGCCTGCGTACCTAAACTGTGGAGGAAGAAGAAGAACACAATTACCTTCTAATTCGGCCATGGTTGCAAGTGCGTTCGTAATTTTAAATGTCGTAGATTGTGAATGATCATCAAGGCAGTGCTGTGCCTTACACTTTTCTCGAATTCGAAACTAAAAAACTTACTTTAACTCAAGGTATATTAAACAAGGTAGTGTCGTCTCGGAGCGGTGGGTATCGCAGATGTCAAACACGTACAATATTACAATTTACAAATTTTGTTATTTGTTTCGTTTCTATTCGTAAACAGTTGGTTTTGACAGGTGCGGTATCCACCACAAGAGAGAATTTTAACTACTAAAACTACCTTTTCTTATTATACCATGCTTTAACTTATATATCTATATATAAAACTGATATAAATAACTATTTAGGCAATTCACAATGTGCCATCCTTTCCTATCATCTATTTTCCTACGAATTCACATTTACGTTTGATATCAGCTGTGTTTGTTTACATTTTTCTTGATAATTTTCTTTGAAGATTCTGCAACAAATACTTTCACGTTTCTTTTCCTTATTTATCAGGATCAGCTGATTAAGTGTAGAAATATAATATTCAACACATTTGAGTGCCTACAAATGTTGATTTTTTTTTATAACTTTGAAATTCGAAATAAGACAATCCAAGCCTTGTGAATTGCCTAATTGCTTTATGATGTTAGAATTCAGTTCGATTACTCAATTAAACGCCTGATAAATATTTTAAGAACTCCACTATCGTTCAAATTAGATAGGCATGTTGTGAAATTCGACCGATTTGAAATCGAAACCGGAAAAGTAAATTGTTCAATTTTTTATTGTGAGTTCAGAATACTGCGGTCCGTTCGAAATGTAGGATGAAAATCAAAAAGTTTTGACTTATTTTGTTGGTCCACCGAATGCGACATAAATACCTTACGAAAAGGATTTACAGAACATGCTTCTATAAGAGATTTTTAATGTCTTTTTTCAAAGTCTAATCATGGTACAAACAAAATTTTGCTTAAGTTCCTCATGCTAGCACGCAGGAACTAATTTTTCTTATTTATGTTTAACATAGGTGGTACCTTTTTTTAGTAAAAATTCTACCATGATTTTATTATTTTACTAGCTTATACGAGTAAGCATTTTTCGCGCACTGACAATGGCTAACATTTTTGGACACAGACTACAAAGGCAATGTATTGTGAAATTTTAATAAACTTCTTTATATACATTTTAAATAAATAAAGACATTTGTTTGAAAATAATTATTTATTGATTGGTTTGATTTTTCACATCTTTGCTCTAGCTCTTAGGTCTTTAAAAACATAAAGCTTAAGCCCTGATTATAATAGACCGATCGGAATAGAGACTAATGTCATCGTAGCGTAGCGAAACGCTTACAAACGGTGTAGCGATTACAATAACAACGGCAGATGTTTTTTTATTTTTTATTTCACAACAAATTACATTAAACTTTGTTTAATGAAATTTTATGAAAAATCCAGTAAACAAAACAAATGCAAAATAAATAAAATTACAGCAACTGTCAATAAACAGAACGTAGCGGAGAAATCAAGCTTCTGTATATCCCAACGTCGCTTGCCGCTCCGTTCAAACTTATTATAAACGCTCACATAAGAAATTCATGTAATAGATCGCTAAGTGACAGTTCTACGTTCCGTTCCGTCTATTATAATCAGCACTTTACACAATTTTAAAACGTATAAAATTTACAAATTGTGTTTATATTAAAGATTATTAAAATAAAAACTTCTAAGTTTCTACTCATCCATTACATTACAATTTACTAAAAAAAATGAACAAGTTTATGCAAAAAAACAATATGCACAATAAAATTAGTTTTAATTTAACAAAACCCAATACTGTAAATCAAAATATATGAAGAAAACAAAAAACGATAATTATATTAATCTATCCAACAATTAAATGCAACGGCAGGAGAATGGAAAATTTTGCACTCGAGGGAGGGTTTTTTTTTTAAACTTATGCTAAATATAAATTTAAAATTGTTTTTTATTTGTTGTTAATTTTGTTCAAAACTGATGCTTGGCGAAACACTCTACAGCTCGTCATGACCAAGCAGCTTGTTGATATAGCTCTGTAGAGAGTCCAGAGAGCGTCCACCCTCATATTCTGTCAATTTTTCACCTTCTTTGTAGGCAAACAAGGTGGGATAACCTTCAACTTGCTGTTCGTTGCAAAGTTCTTTGCTTTCGGGTGCTGTACAATCAACTTTAGATATTTTCACAGATTTTCCAGAAGCATGGAACTGCTCTGCTAACTGATCCCAAGTGGGACTCAACTTTTGGCAGTGACCACACCTGTCGAATTGAATGAAATTAATTTATCAATAAAAGTTATGACGTTTGTTCTATTTTGAGTGGATTTACCAAGGGGCATAAAATTTAACAAAGTTAACGCCGTATTCTACAGCCGCTTTGAAGTTTTCGCTATTTAATTGCAAGACCTTCAGATTGTCTACTTCGGTTGCCTCTTTAGGTGCCTCTGTAGCCTGCTCCGTAGTGCCCAACATTTTTTCTACGTAAGCTTTCAAAGTATCGTGATCGCGCTTGCCAGAGTATTTCTCAATTTTCTTGCCATCCTCAATCCACAGAAGCGTGGGATAACCTTTCACATCGAAATCTTGACAAATTGAACGATACAGGGTGCAGTCAATTTTGCAAATGCTGACTGTGTTAACATTTTCCAGCGATGTTGAGAGCTCTTCCCAGGTGGGAGCCAAATGCTATTAAAATGTATGCAAAAATTAAACTAATCCTTGCCTTGAATAAAATTTACTCACTTGACAATGACTGCACCAAGGTGCATAGAATTTAACAAAATGGTTGCCACTTGAGACATGCTTGGCAAAATTATCCTCGGTTAGCGTGACCATTTTCTGTACATCTTCTGTTTCTGTGGGCGAAGAAGGAGTTGGAATTTGCTAAAAGAATTATTCGAAAAAAAATTGAGAATAAAATATTGTAGGTAAACATTCAGGCCACAAACCTGATCCTCTGAGTTCAATTGTTGGTTGATAAATTCCGTGATGGCCGGCATGTCACGTGTGCCCTTGAATTTCACCGATTCTGTTTCGCCTAGTTTAAAGAAACGCAGTGTAGGATATCCAGTTATTTCATGTTTTGCACAGATGTCTTGATGCTGCGTGCAATCGACCTTGGCAATGATGACTTTAGCATCATCCTTAACGTTCATAATTTCGGCCAATTGCTCCCACATTGGATGCAGGCGTTTGCAGTGACCACACCTGTTAGAGCCAAAGTTGCAGAAGTGTTAATTTAAATGCAGATTAGTTTAAAAGAGAAAACTGCAAAAAAATGTGGCCAATTAAATAGATAAGAACAAATAAATACACCGCAAATGCTCTGAATTAAAAAAGATAAGTAAACTAAAAGATATATAAAAAAAAACGTACAGAATTCTTTCATTATATTTCTATTTCTATGCATTAAATATGCCCAAAGCAAAATTTAGAAATGTCACGAAGGAGCTAATCTTTCACTTTGAATTGGTTGAACTTATCGCAAAGCAAATTAGAAAATGATAGCAAGTTTTAAAATGAAAGAAACTTAAAAAGATGTGGCTAGTATTGAGTGAGATCAAATGGAGTCAGTGAAAAAAAAGACATCAACGGGCCTAAGAATATAAAGAATTGATAAGAAAAATCAAGTCCAGTAAATGCCGATTAGAAGCTCATCAAAGCCATGCCAAGCAAACCCTTCAATGTGTTGTCAAGCATTAAGCCTCTTATCTGGAACGTGCATAGCACGAGTTGAAGTTTTGTACTAAGACAGGCACTCAAATAGCAGAGCTGTGGGTAATCAACCACGTCACTTTGATGCAGACTTAAAGTGGTCTCATACCACGTATGCAGAACACCAACTGAAATACGAATTTCTTTTCAAATGAAATCCTGAAGAAGTCGGAAATCTTATTCAACATTCAGTTATTAATTTTGGTCGATATAATCGCTCCTACTTTGCTTTTTTGAAATTTGCGTCCAAGTTCCAGAAATGTTTTTAAAACAATGCTAAGCCTAGCATTATATTGAATATGACTGTTGTGAAATTGTTCATGCGTTGTTCTCAGGATTCCATTTTTAGATAAATTGATGTGTGCAAAATAAAACATGCATAAAATCACAGCCCACACCTGGTAAAGTTAATTCATATTTTTGTTTTTATTTCTTACCATGGTGCAAAGAACATCACGAAATGATTGTGCCCCTGAATGGCAGAATCGAAGTTATCCGAAGTCAGCTCAGCGGCAAAGTTTTCTTCTTTTTTATCAGCATCACATAGGACCTGCGCTGGCAGAATCGTCAGTGCCAAAAGCAACATGCACATACATTTTATGTTTGCCATTATTTTATTATATTTAACTATTTGATATTTTTTATGTTACTTTTCACACCAACTACTTTAATGTATAAAATAATTAATTAAATGATTAGATAAAAAGCGAAAATACTACGCGCAGCCAAAAACTTGGCCCGGCAAAAATTTAATGATGAGTGGGCTGAAAATTGGTTCGGTTTCCAACTTTTTCTTATCGGCAGGGATGCAGTAAAACGTACTTTTGTACTATTTGCGGCTGGTTTTTATTTTTTTCTTTTTTTTTGACATGATGTATAAAAGTCCTTACATATATATTAGTTTAATGTACTTTTATTTTATAAGATGAGACCATTATCTAATTATTAGCGCAGTAGTGACAGCAGCCCTTTTTTCACAAACGTCCTATATATCGCCCAATAATTACAAAATAGTCACGACTCAAAATTTTAAAATTTCTAGCTGAAGTAAAAAACAATTTTATTTTTGAAGGAACTTCATACAAAGCAATAAGACATAATTTTTTGTAAACTATCGATAACGAAGATGTGTACAAATTATATTTGATGTGTTACAGTCAAAGTATATGATCACTACGAATAGTTGTACATTAATAGGTAAAAATTTGTAAATTTTGAGTTGTTACTGCTTTGTCCTTTGCATGCATCTTTAACTTTTTTTTATTGGTATTCCATTCTATACTACATATTATTTATTTTTGACAATCTGTGTTCGCAAATTATACTGACACTATTACCTTGATAATTGTATCATGGATGAGACCTTTATATATTTTTGCTTAGCTTTCAAAACAGTGAGTGACAAAAGTAGACAAAAAATTTAAAAGTATTTTTCTCTATTTAAATGTGTACAAAAGTGGATAATTTATAATATTTAGAATATAAAAATTTTTATCAATAAATAAATTTAGTTCCCTAGACAAAAACAAATTTGTTTTGAAGTGTTTTTCTATTTTTCTTGGTTGCAATCCTGCTTATTGTTTTCTTACCAGGGCTGCTATATTTGTGCGAGGCTGTGTTCAGCTTACACATCTGAGATCTCCTGTGCCCAAACAAACAAGCTCGCTAGCCCAGCGTCCACACGTGCAAGTGCAAGTTTGAAAATTCAATACATCCAAATATTTTTACTAACACACTCGTATTTTCGGGCTTGCCGCCTACTTGCAGCGCTACTAACAAAGAAATTTCCTAGGCAGTGAATTCACTTGCTGCAAGTAAATAGGGCACCCCAAACGATACTGCATGTCCATCCGACATGTAGTTCGATAAAATTACGGCACTTTTTTTCGTCGGTCCCAAATGGTCGCACATGTCGGATGGAACTTCATTATTTTATAGTTTTCAAAGAGTGCACATCAAGCCCATAAGATATTTTGTGGCGTAAAAATTACGAATGTATTGATTTTAACAATTATTTTTGTACTCTTTACTATTTATTTTCTATGTCTCTTCTTCTTAATTATTTAATTCTTTCTAAAATTTAACATTCTTATGTTAGTAATTTTTTGCGTGAGATGTGCTTCGCTCAAAAATTTTAATCGAATGAGCAAATGCACCAAGTTGGATGGACACGCACACGAACGATACTACATGTCGGATGGAGCGACAGAAAAGTCAAAAATGTTTGTCTTTCATTGGACATGTCCATCAACTTGATTTTTTGGACACAAACGATACTACATGTGCGATGAAATGACAGGTCTGATGGATATGTAGTACCGTTTGGGGTGCCCTAATGACTGAAAACGGGATAAAAGTGATGTTTTTGTTATGCTTTTGTGGATTTTTCAGCAGTGGCGTTGTGGGTATAGTGTATGGCCCATACGCCATAAAGAGAACCCTGGTTCGAATTTCACCTGACATAGAAAGTTTTTTCAATTGAATTAATTTTTCTGTTCGGCCGTCACCTCTCTGCAGACAATGGCAAACCTCAGAGAGTAAAAACTACCATGAAAAGCTGCTTGAGAACATAACCCGTTCAGAGTCGGCATAAGACTTGTAGGTCCAGTTCTCGATCATTTGTTTTCAAACATTCCAAGACACGCACAACACAATTGACCATAAGAAGCTCGGTCAAAGTATTTTCAAGGGCTGAAATTGGCCATTTCGTTTTTTGTGGATTTTTCCGGGATTTTTAAATAAACTTGCACTTGCACACCTGGACGCTGAAGATACTTGCAGCTAATTTCGAACTTTTTCGAATACAATATATATTCTCTACTTGCAAGTGATTACTTGCACATGTGGACACAGGGTAATTAAGGAGCATGCTTGCGAATGTGGCACTCATGTTGAATGGTTGGCAAATATTTTATTTTTCTATGCGACACAAGCTAAGAAAAAACAACAACAACCCCACCTCAGCGTTACAACCTTATTCGAAACGATCGCTGCTTCACACAGGTTCAAAAATGGCCGCCGAGTGGGACACCAGATCACAGATGTGTAAATTACATAAAATAGATTGGACCATACATGATACAAGAAACGAGTTTGCCCTGACAATTCTTTTGGCGATCATTGCTTGTCAAAAATAGAATAAAGTAGAGAACGAAATAAGTTAAAAATGTTACAAATATTCAAATTGTTGAGGACAGAAGAATTTTGTCACATAATAATTCAAGAAAGCAACAGAAAAGCGAACCCGTGCTACGAAAGTGAACAAGCACTAAAACCAACAGCATCAGCTCGTGTATGGAAACCAATAACAACAACTGAACTTGACGCTTATTTGGCAATGCTATTGTTGGCTGAAGATACATTCTGTATCTCTTGGCTGGAGAAACAAACTCACATCCGATGTATCGAGCTGCTATGTGTTTGAGACGTTTTTGTGTTATCAGCCGCTTCATACGATTTGACAATGGCAATACTCGCGAGCAACGTACAAAACTGATAAATCAGCGATCATAGCGGACATTTTCTTGATGCTGAATAGACCCCTTTTACATTGATCAAGACTTGAAGTCAAGTTTTTTTGACGTTCTCTTTTGAACTTGACGAAAGCTTTCACATTGGTCAAGACTTGAATTCAATTTCTTGTCTTCTTTCCTTGTTTTCTTAAAAAATAAAGCCAGACAGGTAGCAAGCAAACTGAATTTTAACAAATTTGCATTAGCTCCTTGTTCCACTTAAACGACATTTTCGGCTATAAAAATATATTATTATTAAAAATATCTACAAAAACCCCATTAAATAACTCACACACAAATTTTACTGCAACTGCAGTCTAACAAACTCACATTGATATGCGAAAAATAAAATAAAAAGTAGTCAACAACGCGAAAATAACAAAAGGCACACGAAAAAGTTGCCGGTACAGCTTCAAGTTTTTTTCCCCTTTCCGTCGCTTCCGATGTGCGGCGAATTGCCTACAAACTCTGAAACTTGACTTCAAGTCTTGATCAATGTAAAAGGGGTCATAGAAACCTGCAGATGAAATATAAAGCCAACTTTAGCTTTTATGGCTTACATGCATTTCATTTGTGTAATCGTATAAATTATGACTTTTTTTGAGTATAAATTTTGAGTCTGATGCGTTTTTCCGTTTTAAATAATAACTAACAATCACAAATCAAAAAATCAATTCAATAAAACACGTAAAAGTAACAGCTGATATTCACAATTAATGATAAAACCGACGGTTTCTTAATTAGCACTTGGTAGAAATAAAATTATTATTTAAGCTATTGCATAGTTAGTTATTTCCTGGTTAACAGCTACTCTAAGGGCCAGTTTTTCAGTACGAACTTAAAGTCTAGTCAAATGAAGCCAAACTTAGCTCACCAAAATTCAACGTTTAAACTCGGTTTAAGCAAAAATGGAACACATCAAATTATAATTTTAGTCAATTTAACTTCAACAAATGTTAAAATATCTAGTTAAACCAGGCTTAAGCGTGCAATTTTGGTGAGCTAATCTCGGTTTAATTTGTCTAAAGCTTAAACTCGTACGGAAAAACTGGCTCTAGCCCGAAGGAAATAAAATTTATTAAGTTAATATTCATTTTTTTTAGGTTAAAAGTAGCTTTGGCCACCCTGTTTGGGACAGTGAGGCGCTAGAATTTAATTGCTTATTTAAGGCATGATATAATTATTACTAGGTAGGAGTGACAGTTATGTAGGCGATCAGAAGTTGTCAAAAACGCATCCAAAAAGAGAAAATGAATAAGCAGCAAAGCAGAAGGCAAGTTAAACTTCTGAAAAAAAGCCAATTGTCAAGGCTACCTGGTATAATTATATCATGACTTAAGCAGCTTTAACGAGAAACTAAAAACAAAAACTCGCCCTCACTAACAAAATCGACGGTTGTTGTTGCTGAAGCAAAAATACAATAGAAAAAAATTTAATTGATATATAGTATATATATGTATGAATAAGTATATATAAACATTCAATATAATTTTAAAAAGATTGATTAAAGCGCTTTCATCCTTCAGAAATCGAGAGAAGGTATTCAGCAATATATGGTTATTTCAAAGTGAAGTCGATTTCAAATAAAAAATTTACGAAATTCAGTTTCAAATAACTACTCCAAGACAACTGCAAGACCTTCAGATTGTCTACTTCGGGTGCCTGTGTAGGTGCTTCTGTTGCCTTCTGAGTAGTCTCTAACATTTTTTCAACGTAAGCCTTCAAAGTATCGTGCTCACGGCTGCCGAAATATTTCTCAATTTTTTTGCCATCCTCAATCCATAGAAGCGTGGGATAACCTTCCACACCGTAATTGTGACAAATTAAACGATTCAGAGTGCAATCAATTTTGGAAATACTGACTGCGTTAACATTTTCCAGCGATTCCGCCAACTCTTCCCAGGTGGGAGCCAAATGCTGTTAAAATGTATGCAAAAATTTAACAATGCCAGGCTTGAACAAAATTTACTCACGTAGGAATGCCAACACCATGGTGCATAGAAATTAACAAAATGGTTGCCACTTGACACGTGCTTGGCAAAGTTATCCTCGGTTAGCGTGACCACTTTTTGTAAATCTTCTGGGCTTTCCTAAAAGATTTATTAGAAAAAAATTAAGAATGAAATTGTTTCCTGGTATATATTCAGGCCACACAACCTCCTCCTCTATGCCTAATTCCTGGTTGATAAATTCCATGATGAACGGTTTATCACGCCTACCTTCGTATTCCACCGATTTTGTTTCACCTACTTTAAAGAAAAGCATTGTAGGATAGCCATCTAATTTATGTTTTCCACAGAGGTCTTCATACTGCGTACAATTGACCTTGGCAATGATTACTTTAGCATCATCCTTGACATTTATAGTTTTGGCCACTTGTTCCCAGACTGGATACAGGGGTATGCAGTGAGCACACCTGTTGGATTCAAAATTATAAGTGTTATTTTAAATGCAGATAAGTGTAAGAGATAGAACTGCAAAAGAAGTGGACAATTTAAAATATAAGTACAAATAACACACTGCAAATGCTCTAAAAAGCAAAGGATAAGATTATTACACTTAAATTATATATATGCAGGGTTGGCCAGTAATGATTACTTTCGTGTTAAGATTATAAAAAAATTACTGGTTACAATTCAGCAATATGTTCAACAATGTCGTTGAGACATATTCATCCAGCTCACCACAATAAGAAACCATTTGTTGCACTGGCTTCAGCTACATACATTATACCTTGTGTAAAATAGGCATACTCCCACTATATTACCCCTCGTATATATTAATTTAGTTGCTTTCTCTTGTATGTTTCTTCTGATTGCTTACATTATTTCGTTATCGTGATCGAGTCTTCCATCTATGACCATCCCTAAATATTTTGCATGTTGCCCTCTTTATTATTTCCGTATTTCGCATTTTTATTTTAATGGATATTTCTACGTTGTTTTGAGGTCAAAATACAATGTAGTCTGTTTCCGCAAGCACAATCCTCAATCCCCAATTTTCAAGTCGTCATTAATGTTATCCTCGAGTTACTTTCTGTTTTTGCTGTTAGCTAAATTTTATCATCAGCGTAGATGTTATATGTTGATATGTATCTGTAGTTCCTTATGTTATTTATGTATAGTAAATACAATTTGGTCGAATAATCGATCCCTGAGGTCAAGACAATTTTGCTTATCAGTTCGCTGCTGCACTCGCAATCTATTTTTACGGCATGAGGCCTGTATCTAAAAAATGTTTTTGCAAGTTTTCTTGCCACTCTGCGTATACCTATATAATTTAATATATATAGCAATTTTTTTATGTTTAACAATATGAAAAGCTTTTGATAGATCAATAAATTATGCTGTAACTAGCTTCCATTCATTCAACGCATCGTATATTTTCCATGAATGCTGTAGTTGCAGACTCCGTACCAGTGCTCGCCGGGAAACCGAACTGGTTGCTGACAAACCGAATTGTGGTGTCGATGAAAATTTTTATCCTACTATCAATTGCATTTTCGAACACTTTGCTTTCTGCACTGAATACCGAGTTTGGCCTGTATTTTTGTAATATAGCGGTCATGGGCACGGCATGTTGACCAGCGTTTAAAAATTTTCAGTTTTTTCCAAGGTTCCGAAAAATCAAACAGTCGCAGCATAAGCCGAAGCAGAAAACTAGTTTCAATAGTTTGCAAGGTGCTTCGGCAGTCGTCGGTAGTTCGGTAGTCATCGTTTTGATTGACTGAAACTGTTCTCAAAATCTAAAGTCGAAGCAGCGGAATAATACACTTTTAGTAAGAAATGTATGAAAGTAGTAATAAAACCTGCTTAATAGCAACACTCAACCATAATCAAATATGATACTTTTATAGCAAAAAGTGTTCGGGGATCATACGGCCGTCAACATATCATACTTTGGGCACAGAGCTCATCAAACGAAAAAAGAGCGTTAAAAGTGACGTGACCGGGGACCATTTGACCGCCAGCAGAACATTGCCCTTGCCAATATCAGTTTCAAATCCTTGATAGATATGTACCATATATCGTCTGAGCCTTTCGCTGCATTACTTTTGAGCCTAGTAATAATATGCTGTATTTCTTATTGTGTCGTATTGGCATAAGAAAAATAAATTTTGGATTGTACTTTTACCATATTTGTTGCCACTTCATTAAAAATTTGAAATTGCTTGCAATTTTTATCAAGCTTTTGATATTGTGATTTTGACTTTTATTTTTGGTCTGGTTTCGTCCTTGTTCCCTATTGTCGTTCCCTATTGTTGTCCCAATTGATCGATAACTTTCTTGGGCTATTTTCAGTCCGTTCTATTTGTTCATTTATGTCAATTTCTTTGTTGTCTTATTAGAGACTACTTCTTTTCTATTTTTTTTTTTTTTGTTTTGTTTCGCCTTTTAGTTGTGATCATCAGGGTAAATTTTGCATTGTTTGTAGAGTTTCTGTCTAAGTTTAAGCTTTTTATTTAGTTCAACTTAGCTCCAATTGTTATTACGAGTTCTTATTTTAATAAATCTGGTGCTTTCTTTTTTCGCTGCTTATATAATTTTAATAAGTTCTTCTACTTCCATATCTGTTCTTTTATTCACCTCATATGTGACCTTTTCTGCCATTTTTAAATTATTTATTGGTTTTATTGCGCTTATTGTTGCAGTTGTGTAATTATGGTTGGAAATTTTACGTAGCTTCCAATTTATAGTATTTTCCATGTGTTGCCAGGCGCGGATCCAGGGAGGGTATGTGGACTAAAGGCACCCAGACGCTCAAAAAGACGCAGCAAAAAAGTTCAAGAACAAATTTTTTAAAAAGGCTATACTTGTTCTTAACATTATTACAAAGTTGCTTAGATCGGTTACGTTACAAGTTATTCGGACTACAATTTTAAATTAAGAAAAATGATATTACTAAAAATTTTTATAATATTTTCAATTTATCAGTAATTGTATCATTTGAAAGGCAAATTGATACTCTCATTTTATGTAGCAAAACTTTTGTTATAACTTTATACTTTATTAGAAATTACAATAATAAACAAAAAATATATATTTTTAATTAAACGATTCATAAATAAAAACAAAACAGATAGATGTGCTCTCAATATTTTTATGAAACAGCAAATTATTTTCATTTTTTTTTTATAAATTCAAAATTTTTAACTTTTGGTTTAATACTTACATCAATAAAGCAATTTTAAAATCATCAAATCTAATTAAATAATTGAGTAATAAAATAACAGTTTGGAATTTAAAAACAAGGTTATGAAATATTTGTTCACATGATTATTACTGATAAAATATTTTTAAATAAATTGATTCTATTAAAAATCAAACCAGTGACTTCAGCAACTGCTGAAAGAAGATTTTCGGTATTGGAAAAGTTCAAAACTGCTCAATTTTTGCCTATAGCATGATTATAAATAATTTAAAGTTAACCCAGAAGAAGTTTGAGACCTATTTGTAAACTAAGAATGTAAATGAATGGGATGTCCTTTTTCATACAGAATTATGTATTAATCCTAGTTTATAAGTTATTTAAGAATAAATAACATTTATGTTATTAAACTCTTACGACAGCGAATCCTCACTATGTATTTAAGATCCTCAAAATGAAAAAACTCATCCATTTTTTTATGCAATTGAATAAGTGATAAAAGGTGTCTTTTCAAAAGCTCCACTACTATGGCATCATTTTATAAAGTTGACTGTATTAAAAAAGAAATATTTGTGAATTTATACATATGTTAATATGTGGTAAAATTTCTTTTGTGTATAAACGCTATCTTTTTTAAAAAAATTCTAAGCTGGTTCATTTTGAGGTTTAAGGCCTTGAAGAGCAAACCCTCTGGAATGCTTCTTTTTATGGAAGTCGGCACTCAGTCGTGCGACTACCTTCATTAATTCTACCATGATGACAACTTTTGTTATTTCATTTGCACAGCCCGGTTCGATTTTAAACAGAAGGAATGCGCAAAAAACTATTTTCATTTTCATTGATTTATTAAATTCATATCCATAATCATATGCTTATCTTTAAAAAAATACCATGCTGGCGATCTTTCTATAACTTATTATTGATAAAACCATCTTTTACTACATTTATTAAAAAAACAACAATTTTTTATCGAATAACGTGGTATGCAACTTATTTTTTCAATGTAAAATTTTGGGCCAATTTCAATGTGAGTATCTTTTTTTATAAAATTTTGTAGATGTTTTTGACCATTAGTTTTTAGTCGCAATTTTTAAAATATAAAAGAATTATTCCTCCAATATTCTTCATAAATTTAGGCCCCCGCCACGGACAATTTCTTGATCCGCCACTGTATGATGGCAATTCATCTCAATATTTGAGATAATGTGATCAATCAGTGTATTTGTGCTGGGTTTTTACCCCGTTGATAATGTGTTATTTATGGAAGTATACCCGTTGGTTAAAGATAAGTAAACTAACAAATATATGAAACAAAACATTTCGAATTCTTCCATTAAATAAACCCTAGGTTAAATAAATCTTTTGAACCACAACAAACTAGTTGTGGTAGTTTTATATTGGAACAAATTTTTATAATTGTCAAGAGGCTCTAAGCTGTCACTTTAAATTGTTTGAACTTATCCCAAAGCAAATTTGAAAATGGTAGCAAGTTTTAAAATGAATGTCAGAAATTTTGTAAAAATGTGATCAACATTGAACAAGATCAAATGGAATTAGTGAAAACTAAAGACTTCAATGGGCCTTAGGATATAAAGAATTGATAAAAAAAGCAAGTCCAGTAAATGCCGACTAGAAGCTTATCAAAGCTCATTATAATTCTTGTTTTATTTATATTTCTTACCATGGTGTAAAAAACATCACGAAATGATTTTGTTCCTGGATAGCAGAATCGAAGTTATCCGTAGTCAGTTCAACGACAAAGCTTTTTTCTTTTTTATCAGCATCACATATAACCTGCGCTGTCAGAAACGCCAAGGCCACTAGCAATATGCACATATATTTTATGTTTGCCATTTTTTTATTATATTTATGTTACTTTTTTTATGTTACTTTTTACACCAACAACTTTTATGTTTAAAATATTAAAATGTTTTATTAAAAAGCGAAAAAACTACGCGCAGCCAAAAACTTGGCCCGGAAAAACTGGAGTGATGCACACATCACAAATGGTATATGATGGGCTGAAAATTGGTTCGGTTTCCAACTTTTCTTATCGGTAGAACTGCAGCGGAATGTACTTTTGTACTATTTGCGGTACGTTTTTTTTTAGTGAAATATAGGCGGCGATGTTACGATTTTTATTGAGGGTAAAATTTTAAAAAAACACGTCTTAACCAACAAATGATCAAAATATTAATGGGAGCAAAAATAATTCATTGCTCGCCGAGCAAGCGATCACTTAGCAAGCTGAGTTTCCGCGTAGTGTTGTTTTTTGCTTTTTTTTTTTGAGAGTTATGGTACGGCTCTTAGCCGTGCGACCACCTTGATTTATTGGTCGTTTTGTGAGAAAATAGGCAGCTGTCATGGCTACCTTGTTTCTTGTATTATGGATTGTATAGAAATTTTGTTACGTTTACACTCATCAAGTCTTAACGGTACATTTTTAGACATTCCCTTTTAAATTGAGGCAGGTGGTATGTTCAAGACTGCCTTCTACTATATAACATTAAAAATTGTAAGTTTTCTTTTTATCAATCAGACATACAATAATACAATGACGTAATATTTACAATAAATTATTTTAAAATTAATGCTCAAAAAGTATTGTTTCAATGTCTTTGAATAAGTCAACGGAACTTATTCCATGACTGATGACAACTTAGTCAAACCCCTAAGCAATGCTAGGTATTTCACAACAATTAAAAAAAAAAAAAAATATTCCTAAAAAAATATCATTTATGGTATTCCCTTAACGCCTTGGAAACTGCTTAAACCTCGTAAATAACTTAATTTTAAGCAACTTCCCAAGTTGAAAATATTTTGTATGGAATTTTTTTTAAGATGTTTAAGCTACAATTTCAGTGCTTAAAACATGGAAAAAAGTTTGCTTAAATTTTCAGCTGTCAAAACTTTTTAAATATTGGAAAAAAATTTGTTTTTTTTCTTTGCTTCTTGTTTGCTTTTCTAAGTTTTGCTTTGTTGCAGCATGATAAATGTTATGTAATTTTTAATTTTTTTTCTGTTTTTATGTAGCTGTTTTACCATAGCATGACAAATTAATTAAATGTCTAAAGGTGCGTTCCTTTAACATAAGCTCGGAATTTTATGAGTTTACGAAATGAGAAATTTTAATCATTAAGGGAATACCATAATTGAATAAAATTTGCTTACTGTATACACAGCTTGAAGTTAAAGCTAATTTTAAATCTAGGGAATTGAAATCTTGATGTGTACACAATATTTTGTGTGAACTGCTTTTTCACAATTATTGAATTAGGCCCCTAAGCCGGATATAAAATTAAACCGAAGCAACATAAACCTTAATATTTTTCTCCTGTTTAGATATATGCTTACAGTTTTACTTACATCGCAGCCAAATCTGGAGATTAAGTCTAAAAATTAGTTTATGTACCGAAACCGCTTACTAACCTCTAGGGTTTCGCATACAAATCCGAACCTTGTAAGCTTAGAGGTTTCATTGAAATCACAATCAATATCTTCAAATTTTGGAATGCAACACTGTGTTTATGTTTTTTTTTCGTAAACCACAAAAGGGAATGTCAGATTAAAAAATTTCGAAATCAGAAAATGTCGCATGATAAAAATAATTTTTCTGAAAATTATTAAATAAATTTTTTAAACACATCAACAAACAAATAAATTAAAAAAACGTGTGCTATTGAATTATTGAAAACTATGCGGAAAATGTCGACAGTAAGAAAACGTCAGACTTAACCCCCAACAGACAGTGTAAACAGTTTAGAGATTACGAAAACTTTTTCAGCCAAATCTCGAGTTTAAGCTGCAATGTAAACATAGTATTAACAGATTCTCTTAAACAGTCGCGTAAAGCTTGTTAAGCTATTCACTGCTTATGCCTTTACAGATCCTCTACGCATCCTCTACGCGATCCTCTACGTGTGAACACTCGTCAAATTTTCTAGTGCGATTTCGTCACTTAAAAAAGATTTCAACGTGAACACATCAATCCAAAATGCACGATGAAGAAGATTTTTGTAATGATTTTATTGAAATTTATAGACAACATCCAGAACTGTGGCAGATTAAATCGGAAATTTATAAAAACAGATTATTAAAAAATAAAGCATATGGAGTGCTGCTGATGTTTTCACTTCGGGGTGCAAGACAATAATTAAATTTGGCGATAAGTTTGATAATATGAACACTTGCGTGGTCAAACTGTTTGACCAACGATTTGATGAAGAATTTGATCATACGAACGCCGCTATGCATAACAATTTTTTTATTAATTGCTTAAGTTTGCAAGCTCTTACGGAATAATATGTAATACTGAGATTAATGCATTAACTAGTGAATACCCATACTAAGGATAAATCCCATTGTCTTATAGTATCAATAATTTTTTTCATATGGTGGCAATTCTATTTTGTGGAACATGATCTTGTAAAAAAACAACTTGGCCGCGTGAAATTTGAATGTCAAGTAATTGTCAGTCTAAATAAATTATTTCTCGATAAAAATTGTTCGTGAAAAGCCGAAAAATTTAAATGGATTTATAAAATAGTATTAATGAATTATAGAATAAGTTATTCACATAGCATCTAGGTTAACTGTACACGCATGATAGAACAGCAAGTCAAACAAATGCTGAAGAAACACACTACAAGATCCAAAGAACAGAGTCGACGAATTTCATCATAAAAGAGGTAATAATTCCACACACAAGAACATGGCTGCATCACCCGTTGAAAGTATTCCAGCCAAGGCGTTGATGGACGACCCACGCTTTCGGATACGACCTTTACAGCAGGTGGTCTCGGCATGCACGGGTGCGCTCATCACCGCGTGTTTCAGTAAGTAGCGGCAGCGATAAGGCAGGCGGGAATGCCAACTAATATCAGCACACACACTCTTTTTAAAGTGACGCCACTTGATGTAATCAAAACACGTCTGCAGGCACAAGAATCAGCATTAGCATCAAACAAATGCTTCCTCTATTGCAACGGACTAATGGATCATCTGTGCCCATGTGACCCCAATTCACCGGGTGGAGGTGGGGCTAATACCGGCTCAGTCAAACCGGCGCAACAGCATTTAAAAGGCACATTTGTATGTTTTTGACTTTGTACATAATGGCTTATATAGATAAGTTGCTCATCTAATTTTAGGATGCGCTTGTTAAAATAAGTCGCAGTGAAGGCGTAGCCTCTCTCTGGTCCGGCCTTAGTCCCACACTAGTCTCTGCACTTCCTTCGACTATAATTTACTTCGTTGCCTATGAGCAGATTAAAGCGCGTTCCTTAGAAGTTCACTATAAGTACCTGGCTGAAAAGAAGGGTCCTTCGCGTGGACGTGATATTCCTTTTCATATTCCATTGCTGTCGGGCGTATCGGCGCGCATTTGTGCTGTAACTGTCGTCAGTCCCATTGAGTTGATACGCACCAAGATGCAGTCGCAGAAAATGACCTATGCTGAAATGACCTCCGCTGTAAAAACTGTAATCCATACACAAGGCATAAGAGGTCTGTGGCGTGGTTTGCCACCGACTATTTTGCGCGACGTACCTTTCTCGGGTATATATTGGACTTGTTATGAGACGATAAAGGGACATTTTGGCGTGCAAGAGCCGACATTTGGATTCAGCTTTATGGCTGGTGCTTGTTCTGGTTCGGTGAGTAAAATAAAAGAAAGTTCTAATTAATGCATATGAAGCGTTATATTCTAGACGGAATAAGAGCAAAACTATGGTGGGTAATAGATAGAAAAACATTACTACAAACAATTACAAAAAGACTACAAAAAGATAGCAAAGTAGTCTTTGAGCAACATTTACATAGATAATGGAATAGTTGGAACTAAAAATATTTTTCTAGCTTCACTTGACTAAATTGCATTTAAAATTATAAACTTGCAAATCATTCTAGCACAAATGCACTTAATATACATTCTGCATTCGAATCTATTATGTATATTTATAAACGTTTAATAGCTAAGTTAGTTAAAAGTTTGTTTCAAGAACAACTTAATAATCTGTCAATTGTACTTTGTTGTTATATCAGATTTTCTACTTATGCCAATTTCGTAGCACTTCAAAACATATTTTATCTATACTTACTCTAGCTGGCAGCTACGATAACAACGCCATTTGATGTCATTAAAACGCACGAGCAAATTGAATTTGGCGAAAAGGTTATATTTGCCGGTAAGTTGACATATTTTACTCTACTTCGCTCATATTTTGCACAATATTTATTTTTATTCCCACAATGCAGATACTCCAGCTAAAAACTATCCCACACGCACGGTTGCCGAACGCTTAATTACCATATATCGACGAAGTGGTATAAAGGGCATATTTGCTGGTCTTGGTCCACGTCTATTCAAAGTTGCACCTGCATGTGCCATCATGATATCCACCTTTGAGTATAGCAAATCTTTCTTCTACAAATACAACATTGTTCAATTTAATGAATCCATAAATGAAGCTAATACGCTAAATATAGACAACAAAGCCTCTCGTCAAGCTGATTAAGAAGCTTTAGCATTATTTCGTTAGTATAAAATGAAGAAAATTTTAAATGAGTTTGCTCTGCCACGCATACTCTTCATATTACGTTATGGTATAATTGTTATGTACAGATTTTTCTACACATTAACCTAATTTTAATTATATATTTTATTTTGAATAATTTCTGTTAGCATATGTAAATACTTATTTACATAATATTTATATATAGTGCATAGTCAGCCGAGTACCTACTTGGTCTATATCTATGGTATAACATGGTCAATTGGCCAAGTAAGAACTCGACTGGCTATATACTAAATTGATAAAATTGCGATTATATGATTAAAATAAATATATATTATTTTTGTACGAGCGTGTTTTTTGTAGAGAACCAAAGATCTTGTGGATAAATGCTTTATGAAATAATATACAAAAATAAATTAAGAGTACAATTGTTAAGTTTTAATGAAAAATTCCCTCGTCCCAGAGCTACATGTTAATTAATTTAATATACAACACATATGATACTAATAAAACCCAAATTTTGTCTTTTTCCATTTTTAAGTAAGTAAGTATTCTAAGTATTATTTTGTTAAATTATTATTTTGTATCAAAAAAGGAAACTTTCTTAAATCGATAGGTTGCACTATTTATATAATTCTAATTTCAATATTAGTATTAAAGAATTAAGATTATTATTACATTATTATTTACTTCTTGATTACCAGTCTTGATTGTGATTAATAATGCCTTGAAACTTAAAATATCGATGGAAAAAATGTCTTAATTCATATACATGATGAATTATCTCAAATCCTCAGCCTTTTGTTGCAACCAGCGGATGCAATCAAGCTCAACTCTGCAGCAATATCCTCCAAACCATCCTCTTAGTGAATCCAAACGTTTAGGGTCAATCTGTGCAGACCGAGCCAACAGTAAGCATTACGTTACACATAGCAGCTTGGGTTGCAACTTTTTCTGCATGCTTAAAATTTTGTAGCTCTTAAATGTTAGTTCATAAAATGTAAAATATGTATAATTAAATGTACATTAGAGTGCGTCGAAAAATAAAGTTGATAGTCCGCCCCTAATTTGAAAGCTTACCTCGAGAATATTTTATTACCTTTAAAAATGTTTCCTGTTAAAAAGGCACCCTGTAATAACCGCTAAAATTGTTTTTTCAACACACATTGTTTTTAGTCCAATCATCAAATCAAATGCAATATATTCTTACAAAAGTATTGTGTACTACAATTGTTTTATAGACGTCATCGACCTACACCAACTTTGTTAAGGATTTCAGGTACCCAAATTTCTACCCACCTCAACGAAATTTGTATACGAAAATAAAGCCCTTTAAAACACTAGTAAAGTTTGTCCTTGAAAGTATTGAAAGAAGTTAGTCGATCAAAATCTGAGACGAGTTTATATTTACATTTTCTTATATACTATCGAAAGTAAAAAATTGTAGTTGGATCCGGATCTTATTCATTTACAGCCTTATTAAATAGATTTTCTTAAACAATCATTTAACGCTTGTTTATTTACGCACTGTTTAAGGCCTGTACGCAACCTTGCTTAAATTGTTATTAATTTTGGTTTTTGGTACAACTTCCTATTCATTTTCCACAAATATTCATGGTTTCTGTACAAGTTAATTAATTTCATGATTTTGTCTCATGATTTGTATTTTTATTTCATATACCACAGTTGACATGTCAAAAATATTGCCCACTGAAGCAATATTCTATGCAAAGCCATATTGCCGTTCAATCGCTTGGCAATATTGTCAGACATATTTCCTTGGTGGAAATTTAACATCAACACGGGCAATATGTAGAACAATTTAATTTTAGCAATATTACATTGTCTGAAATATTGCTCGTGGCTCTATACGCGGTGTTACTGAGCGATATTTTTTTCTGTATGTGTTGTTACTCTTAGCGTTAGAAAAGTTTGAGGAACAAGGTACCCTGTCTTTTTTCTGCACCATTGAATGATTTCAAAATAGACTAATAAATGATTTTGTTGGAATGTTTTTGAAGTTTTCCAAAAATACACAAAAGAAAAATGCTGAATTTTTTAATATGGTGCCAATTTAATGCAAAAACAGCGAAATGCCATAAATTTACAACGACAGCAGTAAATTGCAAGCTGCTCGAATGTGTTTCCATACTTTTTCTAGCTCAAAAGACGGAAGAAGAACGAGCATAAAACCGATCTCGAGCTCGAAAGTTGCTGAAAGAAATTTGTTCCAGCTTCATAAGTACAAGCATGAATAAGAAAAAGCATCAAGAAGAACAAGCAAATGTCAATTTATTGTTTGCTTATGTAGTGCGATAAAAAATTTTTAAATATCAATACATATCAATACACATATAAATATAAATAAATAGCAATAAATAAATTTATAAATAGCAATTAAATAGCTGTTGAGATTTGTTTTTGAAAATGGCTTTAAATGATCTCAGTCAGGGTGTTTTAAATTTTGTGCTACAAGATCCTTATAGCAAATTTGAAACCAGTGATGAAGAACTTTTGAGGGATCTGAAAGTAAAGTGAACTTCCATTTTTAAATATTAAAAAACGAGTTAAAATTGGCTCCATTTATGTTTGATCCACAAGCAGCTGTTTTTGTGCTTGAAACTACCTAGAAGTTGTTTCCGTACATTTGACACTGGTTTTACTCTCTCAGATTGAACTTTACTCGTCTTTTACTCGATAATATGCACGGAAAGACACATATTGACGACAGCTGCAACTTTGCCACATCTGTCAAACCATTCTTACATGTATTTTTTATAGAGAGAATTTGGTCTAATGGCGCAGCGTTTTGTTGTCAAAATAGAATGATTTCTAATTTAACAGCTTTTGAAGAGTTTGTCAATCTGAACATTTGTATAAGCTTGGAATTGTTGATTTTTTTATATTGGCTGTCAAAAGATTTTTTTAATTGATTACAGGTCTGTACCAATTAATCTGTTTTAAAACAAAAAATATAAAAACCAGCCATGCAGTTAATCCTGAACGTTTTAGAAAAGCTTGTCATTTAACGTATCTTAGTGTAAATTTACACAGAAACAACCTTAAAGAAGACTGTGTCAGTATTTTGCGAACGCACCAACCTAATGTGTTCCACATCAGCTGTCACCTGTAACTTTAAACGTCAGTGTTATTGCTTAAACAAATTTTTAATCAACAACACGTGTGAATCCATCGTCACAATAATATTCCTGCATTTATTTTAATAATTTATACAACTATGGCTGATAAACCAACAGAATCAGCTGAAGCAGGAAGTAACAAAGAAATAAGCAACAACAAACCAGAGAAAGCCGCCAACCCCTCGAAGAAAACTAACAAAAAAACTAAGCCGAAAACTCCGGCGATGCCTCGAGGCCAGCCCAAGTCGAATCGTCCATGGAAGACACCGAAAACCAAGTAAATTAGAAGTATTTATATTTTAACACTAATTTTCTTACATTTTTCCTTGTTTGTCATAGATTTGCGACCATAAAGAAGACAGAAAATCGACTATCATTTGAGAAGAAGATGGAACTACGTAATGAATTGCGTCATATAAAGGAAATGTCCAAAGGAATTAAAGACAAGCGCAAAGAAGATACTCTGGCAAAACATCAACGACGCATCGACAATGCGGAACGTCGTTTAGCCAACGAACGTCGCTCTGAGATTGTACAGGTTATCAAGAATCCCGCCAAGCTGCGTCGTATGAAACGCAAGCAGATGCGTATGATTCAAAAACGCGATTTGAGCACTGTAAAGGTGGTGTAGTTGTTATGTTATGCATTTTTTTTCTTTTTTTTTTTAATATAAGCACTAATTTAAGTATTTTCTATAAAAGCAAATTAAATTAAATACATTTTTTCATGAATCTGGTATATTGCATTTCCCACAACGACAAAAATTCGCAAAGATGAGAATCACTAAAGAAGATGAAACAAAGTCTCGTCAACTCAAATATGCCTAAGATAAATACTGAAATTGTATTTTGTATTAAGAAAGAATAAAAGAATTCTTGATGCCCCAAAACTTAAAAAACCGTAGTCATTCTATCGAATTTCAAAAACGAGAGCTTCTGCATGGCCACATTTTACCATAGTTAAAATATAAAAATCGACCTAATGAAATCTATAAAATGATTAGTTTGAAGTTTCCAGACACAAATGAAAATTCTATTATTTGCGGTTAACAAATAAGCTAGTGGAATATTTATGGTTTTTTTTATATATTTAGTGGAAAATTGTAAAAATTATTGTATCATTATTTGATAATTTTAAGACTTTAAATTTTTACATTTTTGGAATCTGCTGGTATGGTACAGGGTAGCTCAAACATATCAACCTATCGTAAGAAACTATAACTTTTGGAAATGGTTTGGAACTGTTAGTTTTGTTTTGTTATTTGTGAAGTAAACAGAAAACAATACACGGCGACAAGTCATAAAATGCTAGCTTCTCAAGAACGCGAAATACTCGTGAGTATTTTTTTTGTTTTAAGTTATAGTTCGTCAGTGATTTTGGCACAAAGTGAATTTCGGCGAAGACTTACTGGAAATCCAATGCCAACTGGTCAAAAACTAAGAGGCTTAGTAGCTCGACTCAAAGGAACTGGAGCAACACGTGGCAGAAGAAGTGCCGGAAGGGGTTGTTGTTCTTGTTTCAATGAATAACGTCGATGTGGCTGAAGATATTCCTAATGAGCAATCATTGTTGACCAGGCGACGTTTCACGCAATTGGCCATTACAAGTTCGTCCCTGCAACGCATTTTGACAAAACACTCAAAGATGTTCCCTTGCTATGTCCGGATAGTCCTGCTGAGCGTCAATCGCGTCCAAAATTAACTCACGCTTTCCCGAACTGCAACGGCGAAGTGGATGATTTCTATTGAAATTTATCGTGAACAACTAGGCGCATTTTCATTTGAACGGATACATAAATAAACAAAATATGCGCTTCTAGGACACTGAGTATCCACGTATCATTCACGAAGAGCCATTACATTCACTCAAAGTTACTGGATTTACGCCGGAGGTCTCATTGGACCTTATTTTTTCGAGGACGCCGTGGTTAACACAAATTCTGTGACTGCTGAGCAATATAGAACCATGATCAACGAGTTTTTATTGCCGAAAATCATGTATTGGAACTGGAGGACATGTGGTACCAACACAAGAATTCAACTGCACTCTCAGCTGGAGCGTCAATCCACATTTTAAAGGATTTGTTTCCGGGTAGCCTTATGTCTCGTTTTTTCGATTTGCAGCAGCCGGCAGATCGCCCGATTTGACAGCTTCATACTTTTTTTTTTGCGGTTTTTTGAAGTCACGGGTGTATGTGGACAAGCCACAGACACTGAAAGCTCTCAAAGAGAATATCTGACAAGAGTGGGAGAACTTTACGCTAGAAGTTCTTGCCAAAATGGTAAACAGTGCAGTAAAAACAGACCAAAGGTTCATAAACAATTGTGGCAGCTACTTGAACGATACCATCTTCAAAAGCTTTTAAAAAAAAAAACTCAAAATATGTTGAAATAAACATTAAAAACAAAAAATGTATGAAACATAAAATGAATACTTTTGGGCCTGTATATGGATTTTACAAAAACCACTGTACAGATACAGATACTTTACAGATACAGATACAGATAAAGTATCTGGAGGTTTTTATTGCTCCTGGACAATAACTTCATAAACAAGAAGATGTGAATAAATTTCTAATGCTCAGAATACTTGTTAAGAGTTATCAAAAGAAACATGTTTGGAACATGAAGCGATTCTAAAGATGACGAGCTCTTGGAATTAGTTGGAGATCCCAAGCAGTGCACAGTAATTCGTCCCACAAACGAAAATAAAAAAATTTGTTGATTCCAAATAAAGAAATTTTGGAATAATTTTAAAGCCAAAACGTCCACTGAAATAAATCAAAACCAATTCGTCGCATCTTGGCAAAGTGATAAAAAAAAAAAAAAAATCGTAATACTACAGCTTTTCAGCAAAATCATATGTGCTTACTTTTTTGTAACGATAGTAAATTTTGTAAATTTTGATTTTAAAAATTGTGACCATAAAATTAAACCGATAAGTTATGTGAAACTTCAAATTTCAGGCCTTTTCACGGATAACACTAAAAAATTGTAATTTTTCGAAGACATTTAAAAAACAATAACAACAAAATCACTAAAATTTTATTTAAATTTCATTTAGTATAGACTCTTACCTAATATAAAAATTAAAAATCTCTTCAGACTTCGTCCGACTCTTGAAAATATTAAATCGCCTATTTGCGCTTGTGTCACAACATATTTGTTATTGCAGGTCCAAGAGAGATACCCTTAAGGTCTAATCAATTTCGACCATTTTCAGTAAACATTTATTACTCTATTTGACTAAGTTTCTGATGATTTTTTGTTAAGTTCGGCTTACCTTTGTATGTACCTCCCACATAAAATCATGTAAAAAATTATAATTAAAATTAATATATTTACACATATATTACTCTATTTGACTAACCTTCTGACGAATTTTTGTTAAGATCGACTAACCTTTGTATGTACCTTCCATACATAATCACAGAAGAAATGAATATACAGCCGTGGACAAATAAATAGCACAGAAATACATTTAGAGTGTTGCACATAAATTTAAATAAAATACAAAGAGGAAAACCAGAATTTATTTCATGTTATTTGAGTTTAAACATTAAAAACTTAAAATCAGTAGTAAATTTGTAATTGCGAATAAAAAATTAGGAAATTAAGGAAAAATCTGCACTTGTTCCTTAGCTGAGGTGGACGTATAAATAGCACAATTTGGATTCTGAAAAAAAGACATAGTGATTTATTTTTATTTTACAATGAGCTCATGACTATGCTTACTAGTACTTGGTACTGTATCCCGAATTGTCCAAAACAGCCCGACATCTTCGTCCCTTACTCTCCACAAGCTTCCTGACCCTATACTTCGGAATAGAGTACCAAGCCTTCTCAATTCCACTCAATAACACATCTTAATTTCGAAAATTTTGGTTGCTTATGCTGGCCTTCACATCATTCCATAAATTTTCTATAGGATTGAGGTCTGGGCTTTGAGCTGGCCAATTCAAAATATTTATTTTTTCCTTTTTTAGCCAATCAATTACAACCTTTGCTGTGTGTTTTGGATCATTATCGTGCATAAAAGTCCACCTACTAGGCATGTTTTCAAATGCAAATTGATGGAAATGGTTATTAAGAATATCTAAATACATATTTTTGTACATTATTCCTAGTATACGAAAAATTGGCCCAACGCCGTGCCAGGAAAAAGCTCCCCAAGTTATTAAATTCGCTCCTCCATGCTTTAATGACTTTTTTGTATACTTCGGATTCAACTCTTGACGTTTGGGGCGCCGAAAAAAGTTTTTTCATCTGGGTCAACTCTATTAAATTTAGTTTTGTCAGTCCAGAGCACGTTATTCCAAAATTTGTCTTCTTTATTCAAATGGGCCCATGCAAACGCTAAATGATCCTTTAATTTTTTTTTTGTTAAGAGCGGCTTTCTTCAGCTAATGCGTCTATAAAGATTAGCTTCATGTTGTCTCCTAGATACTAGTTTTCTTGCAACATTAAGGTTATTTTCTTCATTTATTTCCTTCATAATTTGCTTTGCTGACTTGAAAGGATCAGCCTTACTTTTGCAAACTATAAGTCTATCAGTAGAAGCGGTGGTTTTACGTCTAGGATTGCGCGGCTTATTCTTGAAATTATTTGAACCATTTGATGTAACCAGCTTGAGTGCATTATAGGCCATTTTACGCGAAATTTTGATAATATCCGCGATTTCAGATGGTTTTTTGCTTATTCACTTAGTTCGTGAATTATAAACCTTTTTTCCGGAGTGCAATGTTTGCCACGACCCATTTTATTTATAATCGACGAAATTAACTGAATGAAACTCTAACATTTTTACAAACACCTAATGTTGTCACCAACTAACATGTGTGCAAATAACATGTGTGCTATTTATATGTATGACCACAGCAGATCGTACATGCCTATACAGAAAGAGATGGCCTGAGCAAATAAAAGTAAGTAACGGTACATCTCTCTCGGAATTTTAAACAACGTCACACTGGAGTCTCAATTATAACTACAATTAATGAATGCATTATTAGGTTCAAAAGAAACGTTTAAAAAATAAGTTGACATTTGTGCTATTTATGTGTCCATGGGTGTAGGTAGGTACCCTTGGGACTGAGCGATATCAACAATTTTTTAAATTTTTTCGTTATCAAAAATTGTCTTATCATAAGAGCACTCCTTCTGTTTTTGTCCAACTTTTGTATTGGATCTAATTTTGGTAAACGATTTTATTTGACAGATTTTACAACTTTGGTCCGGAAAACTTGCGATTTTTTTTTGATAGCTCATACTAATTTTAGTTCGGAAAGCGTTCCGTATTTTTTTGTGTTTTTCTTTATTTCTGAGAGATTTTTTTTCTTATTCTCACGCATTTGAGTTTTTCCATTTTTAGTCCAAAAAGTACGGGAACAGATCTAATGTAATGTTACGCCTATTAAGAATAAAATTAAAAAAATAATAAACAGAAGTAATACTTGAACAGAAAGATCGGAGACAGCTGCTAGCGTCAAAAAAAATTTAACAAATTGTATTGAATCAAAACTAAATGCTCGCCGGCAGCCAACGAAATAGATCTTCATATCCCAACGCGTACTGCGTAAGGGGTATATTAACTCTGTCATTCCGTTTGTAACACCAAGAAGGAGGCGTGGCAGGTATAGAAAAATATATATATTTTTGATCAGCATCATCTTCAGAGTCGATTTCCGTGTGTACGTCTGTAGACACGATTGCAGCCGCAATTTTAAAGCTATCGCGATGAAATTCAAAATATAAGTTTATTTTTAAAAAAGGAAGATCAAGTTCGAAAATGAGCCAAATCAGATGAAAACCACGCCTACCTCCCATACAAAGTGACTTTATACTAACCGTAAAATGTCTTTAAAATCCACAAAAATTAAAGAAATGCCTTGAAATTTGGCAAGTGAGCTTTGCTCTTCCGTCTTAATCCTGGCTGTGAAATTTGGAAATCGGATGAAAACCGCGCCTACCTCCCATACGAAGTGGCTTTATTTTAAACGTAAAATCTCTTAAAAATCCACAAAAATTAATGAAATGTCTTGAAATTTTGCACATTAGCTTTGATATATAATATAAACCATCTCTATGATATATGGTAAATCGGATCAAAACCACGCCTACCTCCCAAACAAAGTGACGTCATCAAAATAGGAAAACTTTCGTTAATATATAAAACTGAATGTCATCGTGCATGTCGTGACTTTGAATATACTTCAATATGGCCGCGGGGGGTATTTTAGCTTCGGTACCCGGCCGAAGCTCCATCCTTACTAGGTTTTTCTATTTTCAGCATGCGTTGATGATATAAGTTGAGTCTCTCTGTTGTTTAGTTTTAGTGAATATCTTAAAACAACAATCTATTGGTTTCAAGCCGTGCTTGTCTTCTGGAACCAATACTGTTCTAATAACAGCATCTTTTTTAAGTTATTCTTAAATCGTATTTAAAAAGGTAACTAAGGCTTTTTGGCCACATTGCTAATAAACTTCATACAATTTAATTTTGAACGTTTTTACTTGGAGTTCTTATGTATAACTTCGTACAACATACGCTGAAAGAGCAACACGCATTCTCTTGAATATTTGTTTATTAGAAAAATTCAATTAGCAAAAGAAACACATGTTTTTTCTTTTATTTTAATATCAAATTAAATAGAAATCATTATTATATATTTTGTGTTTAAGAAAATTTTTGTTTGGTTTTTGTTCTAATACAAGTTTTTGTTGTTGTTAAAATAAAAAATTTAATTAAAGAAGAAAACAAAAAGATATTAAACATAGATTTTTTAAGAAATTAATTAATATAACAATAAAAAAAAAAAAATGAAGACATACATTAATTAAAACATATATTGTTTTTTTTTCTTTCAATTGCAAGCTTAAAACAAAAATCAGTTAAGTTTCGTTTTTGTCTCTTCAATAACGCGGTTGAGTAGCGTTGTGTGTTAAAACAAAAACAATGTGTTAAGTTTATAAAATCTATTTGTGTGTAATAGGAATCATTGTTTCGCCAGCGGTCAGAGCAGGCAATGGAGCATCAACGGTAAGAACGCCATCCTTGCTGAGCGAAGAACGAATAGATTCCGGATTGACACCCTTGGGCAAGAGGAATTCACGGTTGTATTCCCTGTAGACGCTCTTCGTGTCTGATTTCTCTTCATGCTTTGCGTGCACCTGCAATGGTAAAAAGAAACCAATGAATAAATGAAAGTTAAGTGAGTAAATAAAAAATAATGTGAAGTATTTAAAGTGTTGATGATGAATGTGGGCGGTAGTTGGCTGGCTTTGCTGCAACTAAATTATTGTGGGCTGTACTTTATACAGGTTCAATGTAAATTTATGACTCTACTTCAAGGGTTGAAGCTGAAGTTGAAAACAACTGACTGCCTGACTGAAACGAGTGAGTGCACCAAAAAGGCGTTAAGCCGGCAATGTTGAAGAGGAAGTAAAGTCGTTTTTTATGGCATGAGTGGGATACATTGATTGAGTTTTACTCCAGCGCATAAAAAACTTAAAGTTAATTTTTAAGCAGCGACATTAGTTGTGCAAGTGTTATTTTCTACGTTAAAGTAAGACAGGATTAAATTTAAATATCAACTTAGCCCTGTGTTCAATATTTCGCATGAGCATCAATAATAATAACTCACTCATAATTATTGCCAAGTTAAATGAGGTCAATATTGTGTGTATATGAAAAATAAATACAAAAATTAAAAAAATAATTATCCAACAAAATTGATCACCGCAACGATCTGTACTGATCTTTTTTGCAAAAGCCAACACATTGTGCACAGAAAATTTTGCATTCGTATTTATTATTTTTCAAACTGAATTGCTAATTGAAAGCAACTTGAATATTGTAAAATTAACAAATTCATATATTATGAAAAATAAATCTACTCTGGCGGTGCGATCTCGAGTTTTCTATTGGCATAAACAAATTACAAATACAAATGTTCGAGAAGAACCATAAAATAGACACACGACGTCAAGGTGTTTGTCGGACAATGTGAGTCATATTCTAAATTTTGTTTCAACTTATAAAAAAAGTGAAAATTTTTATTCCTGAGCTAGCTCATATCGAAGAGAGAGAAAAACAAAATAAAATTTAAATTCCATGTTTGCAATAAAATTTTAGTAGCACATGTTGCTGCTGGCATGAACATTATAATTTGGCTATTTATACTATTGTTTTAGTAATCGCATAAATTATGTAGGTAGTTAACAATTAAATATGTATTTCTTTTTTTTTTATTTTATACTCACCAAAAGTTTCTGATCCACAGTCTTGACAACAATTTCCTCGGGGGCGTATTGGCTCACATCGAAGCGTAACTTCAGCACCTTGTTGTCGCCTTCATCCTACAGTGTGCGAAAAGAAAATAGAAAAAAATAAAAGCATGTTAATAAAGAATAAAGCATAAGATTCGATTCATACAATTTGCAATAGCAAGAATTTGTAATAGCAAGAGTCAATTAAGTTCTGCAATGAATTAAAATTTAATGGGAAATAACCTTAAATATGAAACGCTTAAAAATTTTAAATTTATCCTTTGAATTTGTATGCCTATTTATGGTATTATTGTTTGAAAAGCTCAAATTTTTATTTTATAACTATATTTTGGTATAGCTTTAATTCACGTCGAAATTATTAAAACTAGTAATCCCGTGTGGCGTTAAAACGCCAAAATAAAAAAATATCTAGAGACACGTACTTTTGTTTTTATATTAACCCATTTTAGACCGCTGGTCTAACTAACTTTCAACTTAATTTCTGGAAAAAATAAAGATTTTTTCGAACTCTTTCCGAATATTCAGTTCAGTTCAGTTAAATGGAAATCAGAAAAAAAATAAATTTTTTATATATCCTGTTTTCACCTATTCAGGCAAGCGGTTAAAAAAATACCTTTATATGACATGTATAATAAAACTATCTACGTAAGCAGGCAGCCAAAAGACTAAAATATGAGAATCAGTTGGTTTTGGACAACACAGATATATTTAACTATGTGTTACCTGTGTGATAAAACACAGATGGTCAATTTTTCGACAAATTGACCTATATGTATCCTTTTATTATAATATTTTCACATGTCACTTTTACATATATTTCATTTAATAAAAAAAAAAATATAAAAAAAATCTTTAAAAAATAAGCCTTTATTTAAAACCAAAACGTGAACTACAAAGAAAAAAAACAATTTCATTGACATTTGTCATATATGTATATAGTAGGTATATTCTAGATTCAGAAGAACCTCTCCCTTGGTTACCCATCATCATAGTAAAAGCGTACGTAAATAGGTAAGTTCTAGGGACGTATATTAATTTAGAAATTTTCAAAATGGAAAATATACAAGTTTACTACACAATATCAGTGGAATTGAATCTTTTAGTAGGCTTATCTGTATATAAACCGCGATCCATTATACAGGCTTACTTATATCAGTGCTTAAGCTTTTAACATTTAAATGCATTTTACATTTTGAAAGTTTTTAAATTTATATAAATTCCTAGAACTTACCTATTTACGCAAGAAATCTTACCTATTTTTACCTTTCAAACTAATATTGTTGGACTTTTTCTCAAAAAATTAGTACTCAAAATTTATTTGATAAAAAAATTCAATAAACTCTTGTCAAAACTCTTACTCATTTTGCTGGGAAAAATTTCCATATCCTTGCTTTTAATTTTTTACTGGTATCTACCTTTAGATTATTTTTATCCTCTCACCCCCTAAGGTAAATCCTGGCTTTTTTTTATATTATTGTAGTTTTATCAATCAACCACAACACCTGAGGTAGGTGAGGTCATTATTGTTGTGAAATTATTACTTAAGCAGTATTTCCTAATCTCCAAATGGGTGCATAACGTCCCTGAGTATTTCAAGATATAAATTTTTATTCAGGTTTTGTTTTATCCAGTAAAACAGCCCAACTCTGTACCAGGAAAAGCAATTTTCCTGTTTCACACCAAGTTGCTACCACCTGCATGATTGAACGTCTTTGTGATTGAACTTTAAAATATGTTCTCTATTCTTCTGTATTCGAACCCATGGTTTAATATCACTTCCAATAAAATTAATTTTTGTTTCATCGAACCATAACACTTATCATTTTCTGCATCAACCCAATTGCAAAAGCAATGTGATTTTTATACCCCAACGCGTACTGTGTAAGGGTAACTTAACTTTGTCATTCCGTTTGTAACGCCAAGAAGGAGGCGTGGCAGGTATAGAAAAATGTATATATTTTTGATCAGCATCACCCCTGAGTAGTTTTCCGTGTGTCCGTCTATCTGTCGACACGATTACAGCCGTAATTTTAAAGCCATCGCGATAAAATTAAAAATATAAGCTTTTTTTAAAAAAATTAAGATCAAGTTCGAAAATGAGCCAAATCGGATGAAAACCACGCCTATCTCCCATACAGAGTGACTTTATTTTTATAGTAAAATCTATTAAAAATCCACAAAAATTAAGGAAATACCTTTAAATTTTGCACATAAGCTTTGATCTTCAATGTCAATCCTGACTATGAAATTTTAAAAAATCGGATGAAAACCACGCCTACCTCCCATACAAAGTGGACTTTTTATTAACGTGAAATCTCTTAAAAATCCACAAAAATTAAGGAAATGTCTTGAAATTTTGCACATGAGCTTTGATAATTAATATAAATCATCTCCATAATATTTGTCAAAATCTGATGAAAACTACGCCTACTTCTCATACAAAGTGGCTTTATTTTAAACTAAAATCTCTTAAAAATCCACAAAAAAAAAACAACCGATGTCTTGAAATTTTGCATATGAGCTTTGGTATACAATATAAACCATATATATGATATTCGGCAAAATCGGACGAAAACCAAGCCTACCTCCTATACAAAGTGACATATTCAAAATAGGAAAACTTCCGTAAATATATAAAACTGAATGTCATCGTGCCTGTCGTGGCTAAAGACTTTGAATATACTTGAATTCGGCCGCGGGGGGTATTTTAGCTTCGGTACCCTGCCGAAGCTCCATTCCTTACTAGTTGTTTGTAAGTCTGAAGGTCAGCATAGAAACCTTTTGCGGAAATCTACCAAACAGTTCTTTCTCCACCAGTCGTTGCCTTATATTTCGGATAGATATTTTAAAGCTTAACCCACTCCGGACTCAGCAGACTTGAATAAGTCGTGATTGAACAAAATTTGATGTAGTCTCTGCTGTGCCGTTGTTTTTTGTGGTTTTCCTCTTTTGAGTCTAGGTTTTGGAGGCGATATTGCATTAAATACAACTTTTTGAGATCTTTCTAAGGTTTTGGCCATCTCACGTTGACTCTGACCCTCTTTGATTAGTCCTGGATGAGGAGTAGTTTCACATTAGTGCAATACCTTGCACTGCCCATTTTAATAATGGTTTTTTTATCTTTTTAAGTAGATACTGATCTTCGCTTTCCAACAAAAACTTTACACAATTCACTCAAAAACAGTTTCAGTTAACTGATTTTTCAATCAAGTGATTCTATTTTATTGTCCTATTACATTAAGACGGATTCTTACAATTGCGAGAATTACCCAACAAACAGTTGTGTTTGAACAAAACCCAGCAAACATTTTTAACGTGTTTTATAATAACGAATATTTACAATAGAAGTTTGATTTGTTTTTTAACGATTTTGGCAGTTCTGGTTGACAAAACGAGATTACAAGCAAGGTTGATTTATAAGTTTGTCGCAGGGCTGATCGCATTCTCTTCTCAGTACCCATAATTGTCAAAACCAGCCAATTTTGCGAATGACTACGAAAGAAAAACGGATGATAAAAAAAAGCACTTGCAGATTTTCTATGAGCTGTCAACTTCGATTTGACAATTATGGGTACTCGCTCTCTCCCTTGCGACAACCTTATAAATCAACCTTGATTACAAGCAGCTCTGCAGGTGCATTGTTTCTATTTACAACACCCAATATTATATTTTTCAACAGTGAAGTTGTGAAATCTAAATAAATTCATTTCAATTTCGGTAGGAAATTTTTATGTAATTCACTAAACTAAAACAAATTTTAGTTATTTCAATAATTTAATTCTAAAACAATAATTATAAAACAGTAAAATTGCAACAATATTCAATTTAACACAAACCTGTATTAAAGGTGAACTAATATCAGAGGCATAATTCTGTTTGGGTCTGGCTGAGAGTGCTGAATTTGTTGTTGAGCTGTAAGGAAGAAAAAAAAAAAAAACAAAATTAGAAAACATTTATAAAAAAAAAATAATTAAGTTTAAATAAAATCATAAAAATAAAACACTTTAATTAAATAATAAAAATTAAAGGGTTAAACAATTTGCACGGAAAAATGTTTACATTGCAATGGTATCGAATATAAATAAAGTTAGCAATAATGAATAATTCACAAAATATTAAAAGAAATATATGTTTAGATAAACATACAGAAATTGTATGAACAACGCTAATCAGAATGCTTATACTAAAAATTAATAAAACGCAACACGTATCACTGTTCAGATAAAAACTTGAAATGAATGCGATTGAAACTAAAACTAATTATTATGCTTAAATGAAATTTATTTAAAAAAAAAAAACAATGAATAATTGAAAGAAATATATAGTTATTAGAAATGTAAAATAATGTTGCCATACCTTTGGGTGCGTGTGTGAGTTTGTGTATGAAAGGTTTTAGTACTGGAGGAATGCATTTTTAGATTAATTTAAAATGTAAATTGTAACTATGACGTAAATTATTGAAACATATATAAAACATATATAAAACAAAAAAATAATTCTGATTGTAACGCACACGACTTCCAAACTAAGAATGAAAAACTTTAAAACTAATCTGAAATATTTATAGACAAGCTTGGCTTGTATGAAAAGAAAACGACGCCCCTTGAAATGTCAAACTAAAAATAACAGCTATATTAGATAGATGCTAAACGTTCGACTTATGTTTATGCTAGAGTGTTGATATTTTCAACAGATGCGGTAACGCACATCCGTTTCCTGAACGTTCAAATTTTGGGGGTTGATGAAAGATTTTTATGGGTTGAAAAAACAAGAACAACTAACAGCTGCATTTAAGTGAGCATTAAAACAGTTTGAGCAACTAAAAATAGCTGTAAGTTCTGGATTTGAATTGATTTTTTTCATAAATATTAATTGCCTCAACCCAAAAAAATCAATTTTGTTTTAAGGGGGGGCATGACATTGGCAGTTTTTTGAAATCGACTTATTTTAATAATTTTGTATTTTAGTAAAAATAATAAGAATTTCATTTAAAAATTCTTACGAATTCAAAAGTTACAGTCGGATTAGTGAGAGCGCATTTTTAATTTTGAACCTTTTTTTTCGTTGTTCACAAACTTTGAACGCGTTTATCTCGAAACCATGTTTTTCGTACTGGTTGCGGTGGCACTAGCGGGTTCATTTTTTAAAGAAATTTTTTTTTGTTTTTTTTTAAAATTTGATTCGCTATCGTATTTTTTCTTTAAATTTTTTTTTTCGATTTTTTATGAATTTTTAAAGTTAATATTTTTTTCGAAAAAACACACTTTCAAATTTGGAACATCACCAAAAATTGAAAAAAATTTAAAAAAAAGCTCGTGTCATACGATAACCAATTTTGTTAAGATTTAAAACAGTCATTTTTTTCCAGATCGGACAATTTTTGCAACTCCCAGCGCTGCAACCACGAGGCCCCGTTTTTTTCTCTGCCGCCAGTTTGGAGCTCTATAAAACCATGTTGGAGTGAAAAATATATTTTTTTGAATTTTTTTTCTTGTAATTTGTTTAATTCTCTACAATAATAAAAAATAAATTTTGGAAAAATGTTTGTTTTTGACTGAGTTATGAATTTTAAAAAAAAGGTCTGTTTTCTCTGCCGCGAATGTCGTGTCCCTCCTTAATATTTTCACAAATTTTTAAAATTTCAAGTCAAGTCGGACTGTCAATAAAATTTGAAAATCTTAAAAAAAAAGAAACTATAAACCAAATGAATCTAGGTTTTGTTTGCATGCTAGAATAATTTGGCCAATCTACTTGAACGCAAACAAAAACAAAATAAAAATTTGTTTTGTCTTCAATTTAAATAAACTTTTTGCACGGCAATACACACATTTTAGTGTGGGTGCGGTGTTTGAAATTTCAAGTTTTGAAAAATTCATTTTTATTGCATGTATTTCAAAAAAGACTGTTTAGCGTAAATTACAGACATGTATGTATGTCAAAAAGTACATAAATTGTTTTGACTCTTTAAAATTGGCAAGTGTGCCAACAAATGTAGTTGTTGCATTTCGCAGTACGTAAGACTTTATCTCTATTGTTCATAATAATAATTTAATGTTATACTTTTAAAACATTTTTATTAAAAGAAATTTTGAAATATTTCCATTGAACATGAGTGACGCGTTTGGAAGATTATCTTTTGAAGGTTAGGCCAGTGTATTAATAAGAATAGCTACACACAAAAATATACTTGCCTACTACATATACCATACATATAATAAATGTTTCAAAAAAATGTGTGTTTATTCGTTATAAAATAAATTTTATGATTTAACTCACAGGTACTAAAATTGTAAAAAAAAAAACGCACGTTTTGCAACTTAGAAAATTAAAAGGCTTTTTAATTTGAATAAAAATAAAGAAATATGTTGGCATCATTTTAAATTTTATTATCTAAAAAAATATTGTTTAAGCATGCATTAAGCGTTTGACAGCTTAAGCTAGACAAGAAATTATAAGTGTTCATCGGGGTTCATCCTCTGGAGGAACATGAAGGATCATTTTATAGTTTTTTTTTTTGTTTATATCGAAATAATAAGAACAACTTATATAAAAATCTGATTCGATGTATATAATTTTTACTATATTGCTTTTTATCTCTTTAAACACTTACAGTGGTTCAAAAAAGTAAAAGTAAAAAAAAAAAATAGAAATGTTAAAGGAAAAAAAAAAATTTATTTGTTTATATTTGATACTCAAATTTCCTTTTAAATTTAACAATTAAATTTATTTTCATTACTCTTCAAAAAATAAAAATATAATTCACGAAGAAAAAAAAAAGTCAAAAAAGAACTCGAACACTTATGTTTAATGGTGCGGCTGCCGAAGAGGTTATTGGCTACCACCGCCCTCGTCGAAGCCAGTGGGAAGACAGGAATGGTCGCGACTAGACATGGATAACGCAGCGCTGCGTTGCGTTATTGAGTTGAAGCACTTAAATGCGTTACTGCGTTGATACACTTGTTTTGATAAAAGTAACGCAATAGCGCCATAACGCAAATGACCCGCTCAAAGCAAAATTAAAAAATATTTATAGAGCGAGCAAAAATTGCACAAGTTGTACGGCGCATCGAACATAGTGACAGAAAGTTGAAAGCGAACATTATTTCTCTGTATAAATAAGGACAAGAGGTTGCGGGGAAGATGTAGTTAAGCATGAATGCTTGGAGTGTGTTGACTGTTGAACGTATTCGTTTTCGAAGTAGAAGTAAATTTGAGCCAAATTTCGAACTTGTTTTGTATACCAGAAACGCGTATGTTTCTGTTTGACATAGCATCAAATCGAAAATACAGTTTAGCTGCATGCTTGAAGTTTGATATATCTTCATTTTTGGTAAATGCTGTAATATGCGCTTCGTTTAGTTATATTTGATATTAATTTACTTATGGATTTAATAATCTTTAATGAATCTATTAGCGATACCATTCAAGATTTTTATTTGATTTCATTTATTTTTTCAAGTAAAGTCAATTTGCGCTTAATATTCCACCACAAAATTCTCCGCATTTGAAAAATTGACCACATAACGCAACGCGTTTGTCAACTGAAACCCTCACTGCGTGGATTAAATTCTAGTTGATACAGGAATCATAGAATTTCAAACTACGCTATGGCGCCCTTGCGTTAACGCAATCCGCTGAGACAGTAAACTGCGTTTGAGTTGGTGTATCAACGCAGCCATTTTTGCTGCGTTACCCATGTCTAGTCGCGACGCCACTGCAGAAAAAGACGCCGCCTACAAAGCCACCCACGCATGCTGCTTATGAGCGATACAGGAAGAAGAGGAGGGATGAGAGAAGTTTTTGTAGTCGGAAAAGCGTATCTGTTGGAAGGACCAAGTGGAGGACAAGCTGACGAAACTTGGAGCTTTTCGCTGTCGCCTTTTGAGGCCAATTTTTCGCAGCAGGAGAGTGTTGGAGAGATCAGAACAAATGATACGTCTGACGGTCGCAATGTCAGGACTATACGGTGAATGCATTTAAAAACTTCCCAGCCCGAAAATTTCTTAGTTTTTGTCGGGATTCTGGCCTCTTTTTTTCAATTTCTATCTTGAACAGCATTTAATTGCTGGCAGTACAGATTCGAATCAATCGTTTGGCCAGGCGGTAGTAGCGTCATGAATACTTTACTCGTTTGCTGAACTTGTATTATCAGTTGGGTCCGTATAAAATGGGTATTTTACTTACGTACTGGGTGTGTTTTGTAAAGCTAAGTGTTTGCTGTTTCATGAACTATCAACCTTGTATTCATGAGACTAAATAGAATTAAGCCGTCCCATCAAATACGTAGTCATCAACACATTCCTTGTTGTCAATCCCGCCTTTGATATCGTTCTTGGAGCTTCACCATTTTTCGGCCAAGAGCATTTTCGAAGAAAATCATCACATGTGATCTACTTTTCATCACCTATTAACATACGTTTTAAAAATAGCTCAATTTCGTTCCATTTCAACAGCGAAACGCAGATGGAAATTCGCTCCATTATTTTCTTTTTGCACTTGGTTCATGAGGTACCCAAACATCTAGCTTTTGAAACTAACTTTATACAAAGGGTTTAAAACTGGGATCGATCTGCAGTTCTTTAACGATGTCGTGGCTGCTCAAATAACGGTTGTCTTGAACCTTAGCCATAATTTTGGTCGTGGCGTAGTGGGTAGAATGTGCCGCCAATAAGCCAGAGATTCCTGGCTCAATTCCCACCTAACACAGAAAGTTTTTTCAATTGAATTAATTTTCTGTTCGGCCGTCAACTTTCTACAGACAATGGCACACTTCAGAGAGTAAACACTGCCATGGAAAGCTTCTTGAGAACAAAAATCCGTAGGTCCGGTTCTTGATCATTTGTGTTCAAACATTTCACAACACGCACAACGCAATTGATAAAAAAAAGGTCGGCCAAAGTCCTTTCAAGGCTGAAATGGCCATTTTTTTATCTATAATTTCATCGTATATTAATGTGCCAAGTATGATGGTGAAAAAATGCAGGGTGTTCACTTCTGGCTTAGAAGTTGTTGAAGTTAGTATGACCCCTTTTACATTGGTAAGCAATGCAAAAAGAACAAAAGGGAACACGAAAAAATTTACGGTACACAGACATTGGTACTTTTCTCCCTTTCGTCGCTTCCGATTTGCGGCGAATTGCCCACAAGATCTGAAAATTGAATTCAATTCTTGACCGATGTGAAAGGGGTCTATGCAATATTTCTAAAAGTATTTTAGAGCATATAATAAATATTGGTCTTATCTTTTTAAATGTAATTTAATAACCTTTGCTTAAATGTATATTAATTTTTTCGGTTTATAAATATTATTTGAAATATAGCAAATTTTCGTCTTAAAAAAAAAAAAATATTTTATCTCAAAACATTTTTTTCGACACTTATATTCTGAATTCTATATTCAAGATGATCTTAAATCCGAAAGGATATCGCAATCGGTGGAACCGTCTACCAGCGGTTTTTTCGCCGTAAGTTTTTATCAATTAGAAATAACATAATATAACTTCTCTACTTGGTGCGTAGGAATGAAGCCTCTTCAGAGCTTCAGAACTAAAAATGCAAAATTTTCTAAAATTTACTGAAAAGAAGCGGATTTCTAGCAATTTTTGTGAAAAATATTCTTTCAAAAATACTTTTCAATGAAAATTAATTAAAAAAATAAATTCCACTATTTTGAACTTTTTTTTTTTTTATATGTCAAGATTACATCAAGTCTCTTTTAACAATACTAAATTTTCTAAAATGTACGTGAAAATAGCGGATTTATAGTGCTTTTTGTGAAAAATACCCAAAATTTTGACCCAACTCTGAACACTATTGTACTAAAAAAATGCTCGAATCTAACAATCTTTCTGTTCACAACTTTGGGGTCATAGAACCTTTTTTTTTTTTTGACCCACTTTAATATTGAGTAATTAAAAAAAAAAAAATCCACAAATAAAGTGGAATTATTTTTTCAATGATCAATCAATTTTGATCGGTTATAACCAATACTTTCTGAGTTATATATCTGCATCATCTCTTTTTGCATCATTGTTTTAAGCACATTAATACATATTTACATAAATATAAAATAATAATAAAAAAAAAAATACGAAAATTTTGAATGGATCTCCACTAAACAAGCCAAATATTTAACTTTTCTTATATTTTTTTAATTTTCTCGGCATTTCTTTCATTGTGATAAAAAAAATTGCACAAACATGCATGCAAACATAGTAAAAAACAAAAAAAAAAAAATTGTAAAAATACTTAGTAGTAAATTTCGTGAAATGTACAACATGTGTTAAACATAAGAATTGAGTGAAACGAAAAAAGTACGCAATAAATGCAACATAAAACAAAGAGAAATGTTCTAAGAAAAAGAAAAAAAAATTGTTAACACTACACTGTGCAACACTATGATAAAAGGCAACAAAATAATGCCAAAGTTATAAGCTGCTCTATTTAAAGGTTGTTGAGCTTCTCGCAGCTCGATAAATTCGATGTTTATACATTCGAGAGGTTTTATCGTATCTTTTAAAAGATATTTTTTTATTCCTGTGAATGTCATTATGTATGTAGAATCATTAATCATAATCAAGTCAAATTAATGATTTGCTCATTGTTTTCATATAACTTGAATTGTTTCGTCTGATATAATAGTTACTAATGACATTTACAGTTACAGCTACGCATTATTTATGTCAAAACTTTGACATTATTTATGTCGTTGCAGTGTGTGTTAATTTGATAAATTTTTTAGAATTGCTTTATATCTACCTGGTTGTTGTTGTCTTTTTAGTAGAACTGTTTTTAGAAGAAATTTTTTTTAAAACAACGCAGTTATAAGTAGGCAGTAATAAAAGGCATTTTTTAGACATTATTAAAAGGTAGTATTTTTCATATATGTTGTTGTTGTAGGTAAGCATTAAGTCCACATGGTGTAAATTTTGAGTATTTTTTTTTTTTGAGTTAATTCATTTATGTTTAAGCAGCATGTAAAAAGGGCAGAGAGGAAAAAGATTAGTTATTACTTATTTTTATAATATCTATATAGAAAATGTTTACCATCATTCTTAGATTCACTCGAATTTTTGTTCACATTAGACATAAGGTCATTAAAAATTTGCAAATAGCTTGTAAAAATTTTATTAACAGCTCTTTTTATGCATATCTAAATAATATATTTGAACAAAATTTATTTTTATGAAACGTCAATTCGAAAGAATCGAAGAATGCGGTAAATTTAAATTAGCTCTACTTTTATTAGAAGCAACTGTATGTTATAAATAGCTTTGAATATTGTTTAATAGATAAATGTATTTGCTAACTTATAACAAAAAAGATACCAGCTGTTTATAATTTAAATTTATTCTATAATAAAATCATTTTGTATGCTCTGTTTTAAATTCAATACGATTTTCAATTTTCGGAAAGTGATCATGATTCAATTATAACCAATTGCCCCTTTCTCGTAAGTTACTTTACTCGTTCTAAAGGAACTAGCTACTTTTTTGACCCAAGGTAATGCATAAAAGGATCATCAGTTCAATCAACTTCAAGCTTGTACTGCTTATCAGGGTACGGTATAGGTGTACTATTCAAAAAGGTACACATGAAATTGTACGCGCTTGCTGACGTGTACTCTAGAAAATATTTTTTCGCTTCCGTTCACGAGTGCGTATGTTTTGGTGAGACTCATTACATGTGCCTACGAAAACGTACGCGCTCGTGGACGAGAACGTAAATGAAACTTTTAATGCTCATGAGACAGATCATGAGCCACTCACGAAAATGAAGGGCAGGAATAAAATCAGAGGAGTTAAGAGAAAAATTTTGCCACCAGTGGAATCCATTGCAACTGTTATGATTTCTGTAGATTGTGGACAAAGATCTAGGCTCCGCATGAATAATATATATGGTTATAAAGGGTGGTTAAATTTTAAGAGCCGATGTTTAATGTTAACGTCAATTTTTTTTTTGCATTTCATTTGACATTTCTCAATTTCAGACTAACTCAATTTGAACCATGGAAAGATACACAATCGAGCAACGCGTTAAAGTTATTCAGGCTTATTAAGAAAATGGGCGTTCAAATCAAAATGCATATCGTACACTTCGTGATTTTTTCGGTCAATTTAATCGTCCAAATGTGCGTACAATCGGAAAAATCGTCGCATTTGGGCGAATGATAATCCAAGAGTGATTGTCGAAAAACCAATGCACCCACAAAGAGTGACTGTTTAGTGCGGTTTATGGGCTGGCGGCATCATCGGGCCGTATTTTTTCCAAAATGAGGCCGGTCAGGCAGTAACTGTGAATGGTGTTCGCTATCGTGAGATGATAACGGCTTTTTATGGCTCGAATTGGAAGATATGAATGTGGACGATATGTGGTTTCAGCAGGACGGTGCCTCTTGCCACACAGCTAACGAAACAATGGCTCTTTTGCGCGACAAATTCAAATTCAATTCAAACGGCCATTGAATTTTCTCACGTGGTGGCGATGATGTCAATTGGCCGCCAAGATAATGTGATTTGACACCGTTGGACTTCTTTCTTTGGGATTATTTGAAAGAAAAGGTGTACGTCGATAAGCCAGCAACAATTCAAGAGCTAAAGGATGAGATAATTCGGCACATTAACGGCCGACATCACTTATGCCTCAGCGTCATCGAAAATATGGACCATCGGATGGAGGTGTGCCGCCGAGGTCGCTGCGGCCATTTTGCCAATATTTTGTTCCATACATAATTGAACCATACCAATATTATCATAATAAAAATAAATGATAATAATTTCCTTAACAATTTGTGTTTTATTCAAAATCAACATCGGCCCTTGAAATTTAACCACCCTTTATATGGAACTTTTGAGGTTTAATGAACTTTTTGAATAAAATTTTTCTTAAAAACTTCCACTTGATCAAGTGGATTCCACTTTTAATATTTTTGCAGGTAGAAGGGTTATTGAAAGTTTTTTGTGCTGAGTGAAGTTCTTGGATATAATTTTATATAATTGTTTTTTTTATAAAATAGGATACACTTGGACAAATAGGTTCCACTTACACTATTTATGGGACTAGATGAGTAATTGGAACTTGTTTGGGTAAAGTGAAACACATGTTTAAAATTTATGACACATAGGTTATGCTTGTTATATTTTTGGAAATAATTGGGACATTCTAATTTTAATGGGATTAGTGAATTTTTTGGATAAAAACTATGAATTTTTTTTCATATTTTTTCATTTTTTTTTCATTCATATATTCACCAAAATAATTTTTACTTTACGATTCTATAAGGATCGAGTAAATTTAATGTTGGATTTCATAAATTTTCAATTTTGGATTATTGGTATTTTTATTGCAGCGAAGCAATTCATTTTAAGAATGTTCCTATTACATTTTACTAAATTTATATATTATATATATTAATTACATATTTTACTAAACAGTTCACTTCTAAAATTAGGTAGTGACGAAGCTCAATTTTAATTAAGTAGGTTCACAGTGAGATTTTATCAAGAATTCGAAAATGTAAAAACCATAGTTTTCGGTTCGGTCGTATGCCTGCTGTTTCTCATAACGAACAGATGGTACACACAAAGAAAAAAAAACATTTATCGCCAGTTTGCCGCAAGTGAACTTTGTTTATCGTGCTTGAAAACGTTTTTTGCAATCGTTTCCACAGTCCTCCATCTGACACAGAAATTTTTTTTAATTGAATTAATTTTTCTGTTCGGCCGTCACCTCTCTGCAGACAATGGCAAACCTCAGAGTAAAAACTGCCATGAAAAGCTTTTTGAGAACAAAAGCCGTTCGGAGTCGGCATAAAACATGTAGGTCCAGTTCTCGATCATTTGTGTTCAAAACATTTCACAACACAATTGATCATAAAAAGCACGGTCAAAGTCCTTTCAAGGGCTGAAACGGCCATTTCTTTTTTTTTTCAATAGTTCAACGAGAAACGGAAACAGTTGCGGGAAACGGGTTATTTAGTTGCAGGAAATGAATTTTATTTGTCATAAACGCGTGCGATTTTTCAATTCCGACAAATGAAGAATTTATTTGCTGTAACTTAAAACTTCGTTTGTAGGAAACGAACTTATTTTCTCATAAACGAACGTTTTAAATTAAAATTCTTTTTTTTTTTTGGCTGAAAAAATAGTAAAAAATATTAGCCGACTGAAAATACAATAAACGGTGGTGCAACAGGTTAAGCAGAGCGCGCAATAAGCTAAACATCGATGGAGTCGGGCTTCGCTTCCCAACGATGGAAGTAAGAAAGTATATTTTTTTTTTAAATCATATTAAATTTATGAGTTACAAAATGTTTCTTTTTTGTTATTTTTTCGATATTTTTCGTTTATTTTTTTCGTTAGTGACAGTTCAATATTCGTTTGCAGCAACTACAGGTCGCAAGCGTGGCATAGTTGGTTAATTTTTCAGTTGCGGTAAGCGAAATATTTCTTTGCGTGCAGATATCATTGGTTATATTCATATAGATAATGAAAAACTAACAATTCAAGAAAATTTTATTGACTTCATTTGTAATTAGAAAGGATGAACTCAATATCCAAGAGGCAAGGGGTCAAGGTTACGATAATAGAGCCGATATGTCAGGAAGATATCGAGGGGTACAAGCACATATCTAGGAAAAAATTATCTCACGTCTTACATAACCTTGTGCAAGCCATAACTTGTTTCTGGAAGGAGTACATTATTAGGCTTCAGCTTATGCGGATATAAAACATTTTTTCAACAACATTGAAAGCATTTTCAAGTTTTTTTCATGTACTAAAACTCGATACAATATGGGCACACAGGTATAAGATGAACATCAAAGGCCAATGCAGTAAAGTCAATGAATACTAAAGTTAAAAAATTATATGGAGTACTTCAAGATATGATTGCCAATCTCATCAATTCTGACACAAAATCTTCCATTGATAGACTGTTGAAAAATATTGTCCCAAAGTTTTTTTTTTCGATGCGTGGAAAAGATCAAAGTGATCGTATCACTATAGCTTTGCAAGCTAAAAGTTTGTCTATGGAAAAAACGAACAAAAAAGAAGAAACTAGGAGTTGCACAAAGTAAAGGACGATGATGCAAAATCTTTCAGAAATCTAAAAACTTAGTCTCAATAATAAAATCTGATAAAGTCTGGTAATACTTGGCAAAGCAATTGATTAGCAATGAAATATAAAAAAAATGTTAATGTGGTTGAGCTTGTTGATGAAATTTCTGATTTAAAGCATGTTGTGTTGTTAATTTTGTTTGATCACATTAACTCCGCAACAGATTAAGAACTACTACAGCTGATTCATGTTTATAATTTGAGAGAATTGAGCCCAAACGTGGATTTTGCATTCCAAATCTGTATGACAATGCCTGTAACTAAAGCTATGTGTAAACGCAGTTTAAGCAAACTCAAACTTATTAAAAATTATTGGAGATCGACTCCCATAATTATGAAATACCTATCTGACAAATTTAAAAGTTTTATCGATTGAGTATGAAGTTAAGAGTAAACTTAGTTTTGATGATGTCATCGATGAATTGGAAGCAATAAAATCTCTCAAAATTCACTTATAATCATAAAAAAAAAAATTTGTGTTCTACACGATTATACTGGTTGACACCTATGACTTTAATTACATGCAATAACAATAGAGTTCAGCTACTACAGCTATATCGCACTTCCTCAGCATTAACCCATCTAAAGCCACTACCCAGTAATCATTGAAAATATCAATGTTATGGATACCCGTGACCACAAACAAGTTAATGTGGGAAAAATTTACCCACCAATAAATGGGTTGGGCTCAGGGACAACACAAGACGTAACAACTAACCATGCGTATACATAGATCTATTTACACAACTAATTTTAATCTACTTTTGAGTTGACCTTTTGACAAATTAACATCAAAAACGCTACAATTGTTAACAAAGGAACTCATGCGACTTAAAGGAGCAGTAGCCATATAATTTGTTCTACTAAATGGCAAATAAATTAAGTTGTTAGCGTTTCTACTGCTTCTACGGTTAGTGTTAAAATTTATGTGAGAAAGAAGTTCTGGAGAATCGAATACACCTGTTATGAGCTGGTGTAAATATACGATATCTGCCGATTTCCTTCGATCACCTAAAGACTGCATTTTTAATAGTTTTAAACGATCCGCATAAGGAGGAAGGTCTAATATGTCAGTTCCACTTAAGCCCCTTAGAGCAAACTGAACAAAACGTTTTTGGATTCTTTCTATTCGATCAACATGCACATTGTAACTTGGGGACCACACTTGACTTGCATACTCTAAGTGAGGACGCACGATTGCATAATACAACGTTGTAGTTGTAATCATGCTATTAAATTCTTTGGCCCAGCGTTTTACAAAACCAAGCATTGAAGATGCTTTTTTACAAATATTATCAATATGAATGTTAAACGATAGCTTAGAATCCATGCATATACCTAGGTCTTTGACGGTGTCTACACGACTCAAGGCAGTATCTTTAATCTTATAATCAAAAATAAAATTATTCCTTTTTCGCGAAAAGGTCATAGTTTGGCATTTATCTGGATTTAAAAACATATTATTTTTAGAACACCAAACTTCAAAGGATTTTAGATCAGACTGGAGTAGATCTGAATTATCTCTAGAATTAATCGTTCTGTATATTTTCATATCATCGGCATAAATAAGCAGATGAGAGTGTTCAATGACGTGAGTTACATCATTGATAGCTAAAATAAACAGAAGAGGACCAAGGTGACTACCCTGAGGAACACCTGATCCAGCAATAAATTCAGAAGACAATGCGCCTCGGAAACGTATTTGATAAGATCGCTCCACCAAATACGATTTAATCCAGTTCACAAAATATTGTGGAAATCCCATTAACTCAAGTTTAAATAAGATTAGATTGTGTGGTAGCTTATCAAATGCCTTACTAAAGTCAGTGTAAACACAATCGACCTGGTTACCAGAATCAATAGAATTTAAGCAGAATGTTGTAAAATCGAGAAGATTAGACACAGTGGATCTGCCATTCACAAAACCATGCTGACGAGTTGTTATGACTTTGCCACAGTGAATTTTCACCCGATCGTACACTATCCGCTCAAAAAGTTTTGGAATCGATGAGAGCTTAGCGATAGGCCTATAGTTACTGACATCGTTCCTGCAACCCTTTTTAAAAATAGGACTCATAAATGATTTTTTCCAAAAAAGTGGAAAATAACTTTCGTTAATAGATTTATTTAATAATAAAGACAGTGGTTGACTCAAAACGGAACCGCATTGTGTTAACACTGCGGCAGGAACACCGTCAGGTCCAGCACCAAACTCCTCATCGATCGATCTAATATACATTAAAATATCCTCTGGAGTGAAGGATATATGTTCCAAAGATACTCTGGGTTCGGAATTCATATATTCAAAGTAAGTATGACTATGTATATTATGACTATGTATGTGTGGATTTTGTTATAAATAAATACAGGCTTATTCGGAAAATTAATATTTATCTTTCAATGAAATTTTTAAAACTTTTACATTTTTTTGCGTAGGAGACGCAAATTTTTGAATTCGCCTCGGGCGCTAGAGCTGCTTGTTACGGCTCTGTCTATTTGTCAAAAAAATGTTTTTATAAAAAGTCTACAAAACAAAACTCAGAAAAAGTTCCAATGACTCAAGTAGTTCGAAAAATAATCCTGTGGTGGAACCTGAATGTGCAAGTGGAACCTTTTTATCAAGAAATCCAAGATTTTTGTCTAAGGAGTCCTCTTAACACAAAAAAGTTCCTATGACCAAAGTAATTCCAAAAATATTGGAAGTGGATCAAAATTTTTTAAATTGTTTAAAAAGTACATCGTATCAAAAGAGTTTTAAATAAAAATTTTAAGTAAAGTCAAGGAAATCAAGCTGAACCAAACCAATTTTAAAACTTTAAATTTTTATGCAACAACTTTACTTAAGCTACGCAAAATATCTCAAAAGCAGAAAGTTTTAGATGTTACTTTATGCAAATATGCTTTATATACTCTGTCGTCGTAGCAAAATATTTCAAAAGATTAAAAGTAGAGTCAAGAAAATGAAGAATAAATAAAAGAAAAAAAAAATAAACTAAGTGTTTTAAACAAATGCAAAAATAAACATTAGAAGTTAATGTACCCCAGCCAACAAAACCAAAAAAGTTGGGTCTAAATGTAAAAACGAAAAAATAAATCTAAAGAGGAAATGAGCAACAAATAAAGAAGTTGAGTTAATTTTGCGTAGAGATAAATTAGATAAAGCAGTTATAAATAAAGAATACTAAGATTCATGACGTTAATATAAACGAAACGACCAATTAAGAAACATAAAAGACGGTACATAGAAAAAAAAAAAATTTGCAGAACTCATTAAAATTTCTTAAAGTTGTTTTTCATCAAAGTCAGGAAATGAAGTTCGAAGCATTTACCAACAAGCTCAATGAATGTAGGAAGAAAAATAAATGCCATTCAGAAAAACTGCTTAAGCAAACACAACTAGAAAAACAGCCTCAAAGTAGTGCCAATGAGTACAAAACCAATTCATAAATACTTAATTACAGCTATGCTACGCTACGCGCCCTCTGCTACTCTATTTTTTGTGAACGTATTGTGAGATTGCGTGGCAACACTTTTGCAGTGATTAAAATGAAGATAACTACAGCAAAGATTAAAATTCTCAAAAGTAAATCATACTACCTACACAAACTTGTAGACCAAAAGGCGTTGGTAGTGGTTAAGCTGGTAGTGGAAATATAAAAACTATTACAAATAGTTAGAAAATCGGTATACGTTAGCAGAAAATGCGTAGCACAAAAAACGAGTACAAAGTTGAGGCATGTAAAATATGAATAGGAAAAGTATTCAAAAAAATTATCAACAAAAGTTAAATTAAATTGAAGAATTTCAAACAAACAACAGTATTTTTCACAACAATACACAAAAAACAAACAATAAAGTTTTTAAAAAACTTGTTGTTCGAGCAGAGAATAAAATAAATATAAAACTTAATAAAAAAAATATTCGATGATATCATGATTGACATGACTGGAAGAGACATGAAATACAAAAATGCAATCAACAGATTTTAATTTTTACACGCACGAATTACAAATAAAAAAAAAAAACATTCAAACAACAAAATCTCAAAACTGAAAATCGAATTTCACAATGAAAAAGCTAAAAATATATAAATGATGCAGCAAGTATCACAAAAAACAAAAAAAAAAAAAAAAGTACAAAACCCAACTCATTATTGATTTAAGCAAAATTGTTTAGCCCTGCTCTGCACTAAAACACAAAAATATGTTCACATACAAAATCGCGTTCTAATCGATTTCAAAACACAAATCCAAGCCAATGTGCTGGCAATTTCTCTCAACCAAAATTAGCATAACTTTCAACTGCTATACAGAAATATTGCTGCTGCTGGTAAGTAAAAATATCAATATACAGTGTTGGTCAAAGCATTAGCACACTAATGAAAGAAAAGAAAAGAAAAGATTTTTTTTAATTTTATATAAAGAAGGAGAGGCTGGCTTGCAGATTGCCAACCCATAACATTTTTGATCATAACTCGTCATAAAATCAACGTTTTAAGTCAGGAAGGAAGTAAAAAGCCATAATTCTAAGCTAGAAATTATTTAAATTCCCAAAAAAAAAAAATTGTACAGCAAATTTTCAAAAGCATCTGAAATCGACTCTTAGAAAATGTTGGCTTGCAGGTTGCCACCCCTTAAAAAATTGCTGAATATGTAGAAAAACTCACATAAAAACATCTGATTTAGAAAATTTATAAATATTTGTTGAATTTTACATGAACTTTGAAGTTCATGCTTTTCCTTGATTTATTGTTAACTTAGATTCCTTTAATCGCGGTAGGTTTTTTTGATCTGCGCGCTGCAATACTAAAATTGTAACGAAAATTTGAAAAAAAAATCAACGGAAATATTACTAAAACGAAATAGAACTTTACTTTGTACTCAATGACACTTGTAAACATGTAAGGGGCTGTTCATAAATTACGTAACATGTTTTTGGCTAAATTTAGACACCCTCCTCCCACATATCACACTTCGTCGCAAAGTCTTCAACCCCCGCCTCCCCTCTCCCCCTACCGACATAACGTCACACATTAATTTTTGAAGCGAAGCTTTTTACTCCTCGTTCTGTGATTTGCTTAGAGTGAAATCTGAAAAATTTTCGACAGATTTTTTCTGGGAATTTTGATGGTTTTTTTGTTGGTAGCGCTTATTACAACAAGAAAATTTAATACTTTAATATTAAATACTAAAAATATGTTTTGGTTTCCGTGTGGATCGAACCCGTGACCTTTTTGACGATAGCCCAGCACACTACCCACTAGGCCACAAAGACCTGTGAGAAAATGTTGTTAATTTAATCTTAGTTATAACAGAAGCTATGCTGCTTTAGATCGTCACCATCTTTCAATAGATAGAGGATTGTGTATTTGCTATGCTACAAAAATTTGCTTTTATTTGCAGCAGCATCGGTGTGCTTGTATTGTGAATGCGTTTGTGGTGTTGTTGGCATAGAGTATAAATTATTATGTAGAGATTGCATCAACTCTGCTAAATGTCTGGCATGCGTTAACAGAGGTTAACAGAGTGTTTTTCTTCATGTTTTTAAGTGAAATAACTCTGTTAACACTGTTAGCAGAGTTGACGCAATATCTAGATAATAAATTACACTCTATGTCTTAAGCGTAAAAAAAATAGATGATATCAATAAATATTTAATTCTAAAATGGAATTCTAAATCTAAAATGTTTGTTAAATTTTGTTTCGTGTGCTTTCTTTAATATATATTTTTGAAGCGAAGTTTTTTAATCCTCGTTCTGTGATTTGCTTGGAGTGAAATCTGAAAAATTTTCGGCAGTAAGCTGTTGAAGGAAAAAATTTGTTCAGTGCAGTCAAGTTCACAACCATGTGTGGAGAGTTAAAATGGAGAGTCGCTGGAATTATATGCCCGTATATGTAATTGGCGTGCAAATTTGACATTCAACAATAAAAAATAAGCAGTAAATATGTTTTCTGTATATTTTTGAATTTAAAAGTTAATTTATTAAAAAGAAAAAAATTATTAAGCTTTCAAATCTATGTAACTGCGAAAGAGCTTCGCTTCTCTCGTGTGTCCAACGACGCACCTGTGTTTTTTTTTAATTTTTGAGGTTTTTTTATAATTTAGCAGTTTGTTATGAAAAAAGCATAGAACATGTTATAGTTATTTATTATTAGTTTAATTATTATGGATTTTCACGTTGCTTTATTGTGACCGACCAACAATTTGATGAAAAATTTGACCATGTGAACAGAGCTAAACACAAATGAAAGCTTTTCGGACGTTAACAAAAACACCAACCAGTAGCGATACGTTATAACTTCAATGTTCAACAATTGTGAAATTGTTTGTTTTTCTATAAGACTTTCATGTTCGCTTTGAATGTGAAGTTATAACAGCTGCTTTCGATGATTGCTTTAGAGTAAGAATTCTCATTCAGTTCAGCAAAAAAACCTTACTTAAGCTCCGTTTACTAATCTTACTTGCTCTTGATCTTTGTTTTTAAAGCTGCTACACTTGTTGAAGATTTTTAAAATGCTTTTTATAAATTTGCTCGATTTAAACACAGTTTTAGCTGTGTTTTTTCGGATTGTGATCTTTCGTTTTATTAGGTTCGTTCTCTTATTGATAAAAAATTAAAGCAAAATTTACAAAAAAATTAAATTTTAATAAAATTTTAAGACTGTATTAAAAAATTTTGTTGTGACGTAACGCACGACCGATTTCCACCCACAGCAGTGGTGGCAATCTGCAAACCTTTGGCCTAAAATTTTAAGCCTAAGATAAGAAGAAAAAAAAAAAAATGGGCAACGATTTTTCTCTGTCTTATTCAGTTTTTTAACTATAAATTGTTTAGATCAGTTATTTTTTAAGGTAACTATTTTGTTTTTTACGTATCTACTAAAGATGGAAATTGCTGGGCTTTTGTCAATACCGGGATTTTTGGGATTTAAAAATGTAATCCCGGGTTGCCGGGATTATTCCCGGAATTTTGTTTTATTTTAATAAGTAGCAATAGAATGCAACAATTTGGCATTACCTTATAGTATGAGATGCCCTCAATATAGTCCTAATAGCAAAGATAATTTTAATAAAGTAAACTTTAAATAACATTGTTTTTGTCACATGACATGAAAATTTCAGAAAAACTTTTTTGAAAATAAGCTTAATAATTCAATTCAAAGGTTTGGTTTGTTTTTTTCCTTAAATCATATTGTTTTTGTGCCTTAAAGTTTCAATTTTGTACAACTTTGTACACCTCAGAGAGTAAAAACTGCCATGAAAAGCTTCTTGAGGCTTAAGCAATTCGGAGTCGGCATACAACTTGTAGGTTCTCGTTCTCGATCATTTGTGTTAAAACATTTGACAACACACACACAACACAATTGATCATAAGAAGCTCGGTCGAAGTCCTTTCAAGAGCGGAAATAGCCATTTCGTTTTTTTTTTAACAACCAAATTCATAATATTTAAAAGCATTTTCTTAGAAAACTTACAATTCCCAGAAGTTATTTTGAAGTCAATTGAAAAACTAAACTAGTTCATTTCTAGCTCAGTTCGAAGTAGGTCTGATAGAGAACAAAAGGTGTTCAGTGTAGAATAGTTCACATTACTTTTGTTTTCAAAAGTATTGCTGAAAAAAATTGAATGGAATCTGGGGTGAAATCGCCTAAGGTAATAGTTGACAGTCGCTGTTTTGATTGTCGTTTTTGAAATCGACACCTAAATACCTATCGCATGAAATCAATAGGAAAAAATTGATTCTCAATTTGATAATCACCTTACATGGAGCAAAAGCGACGATTTTGATTGTCAACTATCAATTATCACTTTAGCCGATATCACTCCTGATCACACGTTGTGGTAGGAAACCTTTGCTCAGAACCTTTGCTCCAGTATACTAAATTTTGACACTTTTAAAATGTTTATTTAAAAACTAGTTAAAAAAGAACCACTTTTAGGCTACTGCGAAAGCAACCAGTTTAAAAATGGGGACAATTGTCTTTTCTTATGACATCAACCCGCAAATAGCGTCAGTTCCTTCAATGTAAAAGGGTATAGTAGTGGAACTAGTACTGGTCCTTTTTGAAACTAGTTCAGAACTATTTCATTTTTGGTCCATTTTTCTGCTGGGTTTAAACATACTTTCTCTTTTTTCAAATAGGGTAGCTATTATTACGTTTTTTTTTTTTGAGGAGTACCTACGAATCTCTCCCAATACCTATGAACCTCTACCCATATTTGCAAAAGTTTATTTCAATTTTGTAAGCACACTAAAACTGTATTCCCTCTAAGAAAAATAAACGTAACGCATTTTGCGAAACGAAACCGTATCGTATACGAAGTACGTTCCGCCATTTCACTAAAACTTGCATAGATTTTCGTATAAAACAAAGATGAAATTATTTCAACGTAAAACTCTTCGTAAACGTAACGCTTTTGCAACGCCTTGCCCTATAGGAGCAAACTAACTTGTTTTTAAAAACAACTAATTAAAAAACTAGTTTAAAATAAACCAGTATATGAACTACTTTGAATTATATTAAGGCGGCAACTACTCTGATTTTGACATGTTTTAATTGCAAATTTTTATTAGATTGCAAGTTTATATATATTTAACCATGTTATTTCATCAAATAATATTAACTTTAGGCCATCAGTAATAGTTTTCAATTGGTTCTTTTAAAGTCATTAAAAAATAATTTAAATATAACTAATTTAACAAGTAGTTGAAAATATATGCAGACGAAAGTCAATTGACTTATATAGCGGACATCACCATACAAAATATGTTAGTTCTTTCTATGGAAAAAGTCAGAATTTCAACTAGTTGTGGTTGACAAAAAACTACTTTATCAACTACTTTTAAGTTAGTTGATTTTCCTACAGGGTGGCGTTGTAGTACCAATACATTCAAATGACTACTTTTTTTTTGTCAAATTTTCTTATTCCAAACTTTACATATACGGCACGTTTTCGTAGTCTTATATGAGAAAATTACTTCGCCTGCGCTGCGCTGACGTGCCGTTTTTCTTAGAGTGTTATTTTCGTTAAGAAATAAATATATTTCAGTTTTCAAATTGTATATTTAATTTTGAAAAAATATTTGTTTTTTTTTTTGTATAGAATATAAAATAGAAACTAACTTAACATTTTGAAATTTATTCAACAGTGTGCTAATTCTCTGACCAACACTGTATATAGATATTAAATTAACGCAAAAGCACAGCGAATGACATCATCGTTGAGAACAACATGCGAGAGTAGAAAGGAAAAAATTAAAAGAAATACATCAGCACAGTATAGTAATAAATGAAAGGAAAAAAAAGAACTAAATAAGAACACAACAAACACTGTATGAAACTAAAGAAATAAAAGAAGCTTTCTAAAATTATAATAATACAAACATAGGTAATAAAATAAAACGAAAACAAAAAACAAAACGGAGGTATAACATGAAATACTAGAGCTAACATGTACTGGAGGTACTCCACATATTTTGAAAGATTAACGCCCAGCAGAAAAAATATAATGGCGCTATATGAAGTATTATTTTTAATAGAAGATTGACGGATAAGATAAACATTGTACTAAATGACAAAATTGTTAGTGGTGACAAAAACTCGCAAAATTGCATTACTAATTAATTTAACTGAAGGGAAAAGAGCACTCGGATTAAATCTGTAAGAGGATTTTTATTGTTTGGGAATTCAAAGATAAATTTTGAAATACTCAACGGAATATTAATTTGTTCAAATCGAATAACCGTCTTCCAGATTTCACGATAAATCTTTTTGTTCAAGCCCATATGCACACATAAACATGAAATTTTTTTTAATTTTTACATATACGATTACATAAAAAATAAGCTTTACATACACAGATTTTAAGATATATGGCATTCTAGAGTTAAAACTAGTATTATGTTTCCCTGACACTTCTTCTTTATCTCTTTCGAAAATAATTGGCTTATTAAAAAACAAAAAATAAATCGGTGACAGCTGTCAAAAAGTAAAAATAGATTTATTATGACAAAAGACGATTAAACACAAAAAATTTCAATACTATACATCAAAGTAAAGACTTATTTGACTTATGACAATATTGCCAGATGGCCACGATTTTCGACACCCTCAACTTATATGTATTTTTATAAATAGTGTGCATAACTACAATACTTTACAACCAAAAACGTTAAAATTTCAAGACATTACCTTAACGAATGCACTTGAATTTCGAAATGGAAGTTGATAAACATGCAAGGTGCGGCACCATTTATGGCCCGATTTAAATAACCTAGACGACAGCATATAATGATTCTGTGTAAAATTTTCAATTTGCATAAATAAACATTTCAGTTGGTGATCAACAGTAAATTAATTTAATTATTTTATATAAATAACGGGCAAAAATGGAAATAAATACTGCCACCACATCAGCTAGTGTGAAATCAACATTGAACTTGAGCTTGATTACGAGCGTATTATCGAATGTGTTGATTAAATTGAGTTGAAGAATGTGCATGTTGAATAGAAGTGGAATTTAATTGTACAAAGTTGAGTTCAATAGGATTGAGTATAAGTTGTGTAGCTGAGCGTGGTTCATGGTTTTTGTCGTGGGCAACAATGAATGAGCGCAAAGCAGTCACAACAACTGACGTATACGCTATTTTTAGAACAAATATATTTGTTGTGTTTATAAAAATTTGTTGTTGTTATTGAGGAATAAGCGCGTTTAAGAAATAGCGGCCTGTGCTCAAAGCACAGCACTTTTTTGGATTACAACTTTGCGCGGGTGTATCACGACTTCGACTCGCTGTAAAAAAAAAAATCAAACTAACGTCAAGTTGACTTAAGTCATTATTATTGTTAATGTTCAGTTGTGCGTAGTTTTTTATTTTACTACATATTTTAATATTAAATCGTTAAATTAAAGTTTATTGCAAAAATTTTACAATTACGGCTTTTTTAACAGTGTAACAGGATTATTTTTTTTTTTTTGTTTAAGTTTGCTAGAGCTTATAATGAAAAATCATAACATTTAGTTAAAATATTAACACATTTTGTTCAAATCTTTTTTTAAAACTCACATTTTAAATAAGCTTAAATTTTTCATAAATGAAAAATGCAAATATTTGCAAAATCAATAAGTTTTCGACGTGAAACACGTTATATTATTAATCCAAATCCTTAAAAACGTATGTTAAGGGCAAACTTTGCATGTCAAATACAATAGGCGCATTCACGATGTGCAGTACTTTTGATTAAATTCTAGAAAAAATACAATGTCAGATTGTTTTTTTATTTTTAAAAAAATAAATTTTCGTAAAGAAGATCAAAATTAGCTAAAAAATGTTCTTGCTAGAAAATAATTAGCGGAAACCTGGAAATCGTTTTAATCGTTTCATTGGCACTGAAATGAAGGGACTAGAAGTTTGTCCCATTCAACCTAGTGGGCTTCAGCTTATTTAAATTTTCGAAATGTTATATTGAAAGACAAATTAAAGATTTTATGTCAGATAAGTGTAAGAACCGACACTTATAGATTTTTTTGTCTTTTGAGTTAAATTGCGCCAAGACCGTTCATACCAGAGATTACTGTTAATTGCAAATTACGGACCACAAAATTTTTTCCTTCAGATAAGAACCAGAACTTGTTCGATCCGGCAATTTTGATCTCGAAGATACACCACATGTTCTGAAAGGCCAGTTGAAACTGATGAAGACACAATAAAGGCATTAATTAATGCAAACCAGCGAGTAACAACTCATGATATCGTTGAAAGATTAAATTTATCGAATTCGACCGTTCATGATGATCATTCGAAATGGTTAGGTTTAATCTCAAAGCTCGACTCCTCATTTTTTTACGAAAAAAAATTTCTGCCGTTGCATTGACGTTTGTGATCTGCTTCTCAATCGCCAAGAAAATGGTCCAGTTTTGAAGCGTATCATCACTGGAGACAAAAAATGGATGGTCTACAGCAATGTTAAGCGCAAAAGATCCTGGAGTAGGAAAGATGAACCGCACCGAGAAAAAAGCAATAGTTAAATCACCTAAGTCGGCTTGGGTGCAGAGCATTGTATGGTAATTATAAACTTATGCTTATTCATCCAAGCAATTTGTTGTTTAATACATCAAAACAGAAAATCCGCTCAGGCCTCTAATAGTCAGCGTGAAATTCAGGATTGAATTTCTTAACATAATCATTATTTAATTAAAATATAATTCGGGCTTCTTTTGTACAGTCCTATATTCTAACCTGAAATTAAACAAAAAATCAGTCCCCTTTAATTTCAGGCCAGATTGCATATCTGAATTTGAAATAAAAATTGATATTCAGACCAGAAATCACAGATGAACATTTAAAAAAGTAATACCAAATTTCAGGTCTGAGGAGGCGGACACTTGTATGAAAAAATCAGGGCTATTTTCAAGCATAATTCGGGCCTCGATCATGCCTGTCAGGCCTACATTCCTGTCTGATAAGGCATGGCATTTTCTGCTGGGATTATAACAAAGCTCATGTGCAAAATTTCGAGGCATTTCTTTAATTTTTTGGATTTCTAAGAGATTTCACCTTTAAAATAAAGCCACTTTGTATGGGCAGTAGGCGTGGTTTTCATTCGATTTTGCCAAATAACATAGAGATTTAGAGATACTAAAAATCAAATCTTATGTGCTAAATTTCAAGACATTTCTTTAATTTTTGTGAATTTTTAAAAGATTTTACGTCAAAGAAAAGCCAATTTGTATGGGAAGTAGGCGTGGTTTTCATTCGATTTTGTCAAATATCATTGTGATGTCTACATTAAATATCAAAGCCTATGTGGGAAATTTCAAGACCTTTCTCTTTAATTTGAGCAGATTTTTAAGAGATTTTACGGTAAAATTTAAGTCACTTTGTATGGGAGGTAGGCGTGAGTTTTCAATCGATTTTTCCAAATTTCATAGTCAGGATTAACATTACAGATCAAGCTAACGTGCAAAATTCAAAGGCATTTCTTTAATTTTTGTGGATTTTTAAGAGATTTTACTGTAAAAATAAAGTCACTCTGTATGGGAGGTAGGCGTGGTTTTCATCCGATTTGGCTCATTTTCGAACTTGATTTTAATTTTTTAAAAAGAAGCTTATATTTTGAATTTCATCACGATAGCTTTAAAATTACGACTGTGAACGTGTCGACAGACGGACACACGGAAATCGACTCAGGTGATGATGCTGATAAAACATATATATACTTTTCTATACCTGTCACGCCTCCTTATTGGCGTTACAAACGGAATAACAAAATTAATATACACCTTACACAGTACGCGTTGGGGTACTAGAAACCCCACGATTTTCTTGTTAGTAAAATCGTTCTGAAAGGAGTAATCTGACTCTTAAGAACATACATTTTTTTTTTGTTTTTTTATGTCAAAGAGAATGGTGAAGAGCAATTTCAATTTTATCAAGGTTTAGTTGGTGAAAAATTGATTTGAATATTAAATGTGCTGAAAAATTGTCAAACCGTCAATTAACAAACAAAAATTTATGACATTTTTTCTAAACAACCGATTTTCAAATTTCAAACAGGATTTTAAAGAGGACACATAAGGCTTTTAGAAAAAAATTACCATCATGATGATTTGTCATAAAAGTCTATTTATTTGAGACTCTAAAAATTAAAAAAAAAAATTAGGTATGGAGAAGTCAAATAAAAATCCATGAAATAACGGTTTTTGAAATATTGGCAAAATGTAAAAAAATATAGAAATTTCGTGCATACAAAAAATATTCAAAAGTTAAGTTATGATTTAACTTATTCAAAGGCTACATAATGGCTGCAGTAGATTACTCTGTGATTCTCGCAGGTCGATCACTTCCACTTTGTGTATGGGTACTTTAAATATGAAAATCATCGCCGAAAAGTATATATCTACAGAATTATTCAATAGATTTTCTTAAACAACCGTTCAACGCTTGTTTAGTTATGCACTGTTTAAGGCTTTACGCAGCATGCTCTACGCAATCTTGCTGAAATTATTATTCATAAACATTTTTTTATTCTTTATACTTAATTTTGTAAGTTTTGTGTCTAAACTATCGAAAATCTTTTACAAAAACGAAGAATCCTTGTACATTTGCTAAAAAAAAATTTATGAAAGTCGCATATGGTGCATGTCTATGATATAAATATCAGAAACAGCAACCCATGACATCAACCTTAATCGAAAAGACGACAAAAATTTTAGGTTAAGTTTACGCAGGCTTTAAACGCAAATTTCGGCGTTTAAGTTTAGCAGATCTTAAACAAGCCGGAAAAACGTTAATGAATAACGATGTGCTGTTTGAAGCTGGTTTAAAGTTATGCAACCTTTAAAATGAGATTATGAATGAGGCTGCTAATGTTTAATTGTATAATAAGGTAATAATACATGAATTAAATTTATTTTTATACAAAACATTAACTAAAACTACAAACCGGGGTAGATATCAACCACACACGAGCTTTACGTCTTCACTTCGTCTTAGTAAACAAAAAAACTGAAGGGTCTCGCGACCTCGACCTATTGTTAGAACCTTGAACTAAATTATGGTATAGTTCGTCAGTCGATAATATCATGACTAACTTGGAAACGTAGTTCAAAGTTTGCCTGGTGTAGATATTTATACTAGCTTAGTAGTTCTAGGGTTAAGATGACGAGGTGATCATTTGATCTAAAGTGTGTTATTTTGTGATCAAAAACTGACCTTCTTAAGCTTAAATAGCTAAAGCAAAATAAAAAAGCAAGTTTTAAGTTTTTTTTTATTTCAAAAAAATATGCCTCAGTCACTCTACTGCAAGCAATAAGTCCTAATTTTCTTTACTTTGTAATTTTAAAACAAATTTTGTCTATTTTACTATAATTCTCTAATAATGTGATCTGTAAGATGACGAAAATTAAAACTCCATTCGGGTCATATGGTAAAAAATACACTCAAACACAAGTAAATTTGGGAGGAGCTCGATCAAATCTGTTTTTCTAACGGCAAATATTCATTATTTTATTGGCCTCAAAATTTAATTCTGCAAAACTCTTCGCTTTTCCAAATTACGATAAAAGAACTTAAGACAAGACAGTAACATATATTTTTGCTAATATAAAACAAACCTACTAAGAAAAAGCTATCCTTCGTGATAACTTTTGTTGCAAAAATTGCAAATAAACATTACTCCCATTCTGCTCAACATAATTCAGAGATATTTTTTTTTTACTGCCTTAATTATAGTTAGAATATTAAAGAGTCATTTATGAGAACTTTATTAAATTATGTTTACCGTCATTTCAAACACGCCCAGTTGCTAGGATAATATAAAGCGCTCTTTTGCTCGTTAGCAACACAAACTCGGTTAAACGTTGGCAGCAAGGACAACAACAAGAATGAACAACAATAACAACAACAGGCAACCATAGCAACAACAAACAAACTGCACACATTGTGTGCAATTTTTCCATTAGTAAGCACGCAAGGAGACACGCAAGGAAAAAAGGACTCAAGAAGCTAACAAACTGGACAGGGTTGATGGCTAAACAGGCGAGTATAATATAAAAGAATATATAAAACAAGCAATTGTTTTATTTTTCAGTTGAATGACGTATTGTTGCGGAAACGGATAGAAAGTAGAACAGCAACTAAGCAACACTTGGCCAACTTTTATTGTGCTGGACAGGCACACAGGTTGGCTGTTTTTAAAAAAAAAGTTCGAATTGCTGTTAAATTTACAAATGTGCTCTATTTTTTGCTTATCTATTTTGAATTTATAGCGTGTGATGGATATAACAAAAAAAAAGTTCCAAAAGTTGACCCAAATCAGGTGGTGGTCAGCAAAATATCAATAAACAAATCAGAAGTTGTTTTTATCAAAGCACGGGTGTGCTAATCAAATAAATAGGATATAAAAAAATATTTGTCTTTATGTATTTCGTCAGTTAAATAAGAGAGCTAATGGTGTCGATAGTGTTGACCTCATCGATTGAGGTGGTGAAATAAGTGAGTCATTTTTATTTTGAAAGGAGGTAAGAGTTTGGAAGGAAAAAAAAAACCATGAAATCATCAAATAATTATGACAACAACTTGAACTGAACTCTAGCAACGCTTTATGCATTAAAAATGTCTCCTCTCTCAGTATTTACTTTAGTCACACAAAAATTGTGATGTATTTTTAGTTTTAATATTAACATACTCAAACATTTGCAAGAATAAGAAATAATTGTGAACAAGCCTGGATTTGAACCCATGTTAATAGTTATGATAAACAAACACGCTGCTGCTAGACCACCCAAGTTGTGACTGAGTTAAGAAATTTTCTACTAATTTGTCTTGATTTGAAAAAAAAAACAAAACCAAAGATTTATTGCATACACAATTTTATATGAATTTACATTCTATAAACAACAAATTAAGTTAATTTATAAACAATTCTACCTGCAATAAAATCAGATAGCCACACAAAATGTTTACATTTCCTTTTTTTGTGGAATGCTTATCATCTGTTATTCTAATGTTTATATTGAAGTTTGTAAATAATGATTTAGATAAAAAATATCATTGTTGAAATTATGCGGATATGAAAAATTTTGGTTTAATTATAATATAGTAGTATTACGAAAACATGCAGAGGTGTTAATGGTATTGTTTCAACTACTTTAGTTGAGGAGAAGATTAACACAAATGTGAAAAAGTGTATCGTCTTAGAGTAAAACGAAAGAAGCCAAAACAAATTTAAAAATATCTAGGCAGAAGAAATAAATTTGAATTTGATTTGAAAATTCTGATTTAATTTTAAACATACTCTTTAATTCAAAAACCACTAAGCAGTTCTTATCATAAATAAGCATGATAATTTTATATTGTTGACAAAATGATAACCTGGTGAACTGTAGTAACCTTCATAACAATCCGTTATTCAAGTCAATAACGTGCAATATAAAATTGTTTTTTTAAGTTTTATGACCATGACAATGCACACTGAACCAAAAAGGTACTTAAAAACAAAGAATATATCTTTTAAAATTAGTAAAGTAAAAGCTGTTCAAAGTAAGAGTTCACTGGCTAAATTAATCTCTGTTCTTAAGGAGGCAATCTACTGTAAATAAACATCAACAAAATTTTTATAGTAAGCACATGTGTTTGACACTTACTTATGTTTCATGGTAGAAAAAAAGAAGGTAGCATTGTGGCTAATCATGATCTCTTTCTCAGCTACCGTAACTGTCAAAATCAATGCAAATAATTTTCTGTCACTTGGCGTTTTTTTTTTTGACAGTTATGGTGGTTGGCACTCAGCCATGCATCTACCTTGTCTTATTATACCATGCTTGTGTTCAGTATACTTTGCCAATTTACCATGCAATAACCAGCACAGGAACAATGTTTACAAATCGTGGAAATTTATTTCCAAAATTCATGTTATGTGACGGAACTTACAAAGCACTTCACACACATTACGCTGCGCATTATCGTCCATCTGAGCAGGTTTTATTTAAAAACGATGTATCGATTTATTTCTTTTACTTTCATAGTTTACTCTTATGAACAATATTCATCTAATACGAGCTCGTACATTGCGTACTGAAGAAGCTATCGCCGCTGTAGAGATGAATGTAACCGAGGACCCAGATTTATCGTTTCGACGCCTTTCTCAACAACTTGTTTTTTTACCGTCCATTACGTGGAAGATTTTGTGGAAAAAATCTTGGCCTACACCTGTATAAAATCCAACTGGTGCAGGAATTGAAGTCATCAGACCATCGTTTGCGTCGTTTGTTCGGTGAATGGACTGAAAATTAATTAGAAAATTAACCGCATTTTTATCGGTGAAATCATCTTCAGCGATGAGGCACATTACTACCTTAACGGGTACAGCTCAGTATGCTGTAGAAACGAAAACAAAATTCCCATAAGAAGTACATTGAGTTTTTTGACAGCGAACAGGCAGCGGAATTTTTTTTCGCTAGGTAGTACGCTGTAGAAGGAAAAAATTTGTTCCGTGTAGCCAAGTTCACAACCATGTCTGGAGAGTTAAAATGCCAGAATTTCGCATTTATATGCATTTATATGCATTTAATACATACGTTTAATTGCAGCGGAATTTTGACATTCAACAATAAAAAAGGCAGTAAGAATGTGTTGGTATTGAATTTGTTATTAAACAAATTTATTTAATTTATTAAATGCTTTTTCTACACACAAAAAATTTCGACTCTACACCAAAATTTCGCGTGTAGATTTCGCTTACAATAAATAGAAGAGAAAATTTCGCTTACATAAATAAGCAAAATTGTCATATTTGGAGAGATAATAATCCTGAAGAGGCGTTCCAAGCTAACTTTGTATTCAAAAAAAGTTACCGTCTGGTGAGGTTTGCATGCCGTATACATCATTGCTCCATCCATACTTTTTCAAAACTGAAGATGAAGCCAACGATAACGCCAATGGTGAGCGCTACAGGCAATACCTTGCTGATAATCTTTTCTCCACACAATTAAGTATGGAGTAGTTGAATTAAGTTAAATTAAGTATGAGTTATGAAGTATGATCTTGTTCGGGTCCTGAGGTATGCACTTTTAAAAATCACCATAAAGCAGAAAAAGGGTAAATTTTCGTAATTTGTGTTACCACAATACGAATATTTCCAAAAAAAAAAAAATATGTGACTTGATGCACTCCTTAGAGACCTTTCAAAATATATACACTTTCAGCCTTATTCAATAGATTCCCTTAAACAATCGTTCAACGCTTGTTTAGTTACGCACTGTTTAAGGCTATACACATCCTCTACGCAACCTTGCTGAAATTGTTATTCATAAACAATTTTTAGTTCATTGCTTAATTTTTTAAGGCTTGTGTCTAAACAATGGTAAATCTTTTACAAAAATTAAGAATTCTTTTACATTAGCCGATCTAAACATCAACATCAACCTTAATCAAAGAGACAAGAAATTTCGCAACAACAAAGGCCCATATTAGACGATGTCCGTTTGTCCCATGGCAGAATTATAAGGTACGGCCATCACGGAGAGGAATGGAGTAGAAAGCAGAATAAAGCTACATTGATGTCAAAATCAGCTGTTCATCGCGAATTTCTTTGTGCTCACGTTTCGCAGTTGTTTTTAGGTTAAAACTGTTACAGGTTTTTTTTGCAATTTTAAGACTTCTTTCACATTTTATAGTTTTTATTACACTTTTTATATAATATTTTCACTCAAATTAGCACAAATTTAATACCCGCGACCGCACTGTTTGCAACTTGGAAACATTAAATATTTTCTTCATTTGCAATTTCTACAAAATTCGTCGTTTTGACATTAATTTTGCTTCTCATTATCCACTCTTCGTTGACGCGTGAGAGCACTTAGTATCATGGGCCTACCTTATCATTGTATCATGCGTTTGTCCGATCTTTGTTGTTGCTTTCAATGTGAAACTGTCAAAAAACAGTGAGAGTGAGAGCGGATGAACTTTTTGTAAGGCGGACAAAATATGTTCATTTTGTCTGCTGTTGATGCCAGCAGACAACGGCCACAACAGTGTGGCGATGTGGTGAAATAAAAGTTTTGCCACACTTTAGCAGCTAAAAAGTACTTTTCTAAGGAAAAGTACTAATATCCTACTATAAGATAAAGGAAAAATAGTTGCTTGAAACACTTACTTTTTGCAGGTTATATTTTTAAAATATTGACAAGAAAGTGGTGTTGGAAGAATTGGTAAGTAAAATTATAAATATATTAATGGAATTCATTTATTAATTTAATGATAATCATTTTATTTCAATCTGTATTCTTAACAGGTTACGCCAATCCGAGAAGAATTTTGCAAGCAAAATCAGTTGTTTAACTGTTGGTAAGCACAATGATTGTTTTTCTGCAATAACTCAAAGCGGGAACTGTGCGATGTACGTGGATGCCTTTCATGCCACTTTTTGATCCAGCATGAGCGATTTCTCCTACTTGTTTCCCTTATCTGAAGTGATTCGTTGGCCAAAGCTACAAATCGCTGCAAAACCTTCCTGTGCTTGTTGTTCATAAAACCTATGTTTGATGCGTATTGATTTTCCGAGTTTATTATATTTAAAGCTACTAAGTCGTAATCGATTTCCATGTTGAATAAAAAATAAAGAAATACCGCGTATCAATAAAAACACAATAGAATAACAATTTCAACTCTAAAACTTTCCATCACTTTTGTATCTACGCAACGTTGCTATTAAAAGTATGTACTCAATGTACTCAAACTAAATGAAATGTCAAATGTGTCCGCCCTAAATTTTCTGTCGTGTGACCATCCAGCGGACAAGAGAGTAAAAAGTGTTCATTTTCGTCGGGTATGGGCCAAAAAGAAAACCATAGTTTAATAATTTTTTCCAAGAATAAGTAGTATCATTTCGGAATTTTATATTTTTGCTTTATTTCTTGTTGTTCCAAATAAGTGGTTGGTCAAACTTTCTACGGAGCTTATCAGAATTGATAAAAAAATCTTGATATCGTTTTGCAAAGTTTACTTGACGTAAATCAACAGAAAGCAACAAATAAAATATTAAGAAAGTGGCAAGAAACATAATTTGGAAGTTTTTTTAATTTATAAGCAAATTAACAGAAAAAACCAGTGGGAAGAAAATTTCACCATACTTGTTGAAATATTTAAACATTAACAAAAGAAGCATCCACAAACACTACTCGACAAAAAATGTAAAGCAAGAGTGGAACTTGTTGACACTTATAACGCACTTGCATTAATTTTTATAAGAATTTATTAATTTTTTGTTATTCTTTTTTTTCTTGCTATTCGTGACTTCATTAATCGTGGCATGAGCAGTCAAATTATACCAAAATTTTTCAAGAGCTAAGCAAGCAGAACAAATACACCGTTTGAGAACCTAATAAATAATAAAAAAAGCAAGAAACTATTTTTTTGGTTAGTGGAAGAAGTACACAAACACACACACACACACACACACACCATGATGACTCATCAGATACGGCAGCACCTAGCAAAGCTGACTATCAAAATAGACAAAGCAGACAGACAAAAAAATACAGAATCTAGCAGGCGCCGTAGAAAAATCTTTACACAAATCTTTACAGCATATCTTTAACCAAAGACAAGTAAAACAACAAGTACGTACTATTTTTTAAGAAACCATCTAATTCTAATTATTTTAAAAATATTTCCATTATTTACCCTGCAGTGAGTTTTGGCAGCTATTTATAACAAGCTCTACATGCTTGCGTTGTTGGACACATGAATTGGCGGCTATGTGGAAGCGATTATATTATTATTTATTTTTCTAAAATTCAAAAACAACTTCTTTAGAAGCTATAGAAAAATCTAAGCAAAAAGTTTGTATAAAAAACTGCCTTAAATGAAGTCATTATAATAACAACAGCCGCTGCTGGACGACAACGTCGATCGTGTTGCCACCAAGAAATCGTGTCTATTTTAAGCATACATTATTTTCTAATTGTGTTTGTATTAACAATTGTTGTAGTTGTTATGATAATCATAACTATTTTTATTGCTTTTACTAGATTTGGGGATCTAGAGCTCATGCATAGACTTTAGATTAATATAAATTCTATGACTGTTTCAGCTTTCTGAATTCTATTGTGTACTGTTGGATATCGTAAATAGGATTTAAATGGTCCGTCGCAAAGTAAAAGGTGATCGTACATAGTTGTATGCAACACAGTGGGCGTTTATGGAATTATAAAAAACTACCCGGTGCCACCTATTATATATCTAGTGTCACTGTGGAAACATTTTTTTTTTCTATTTTGTATCTGTTTATATATTTGTTATTTATGCATTTTTTTAAAATAAAGCAGATATGCTAGAGTAATCATAATTTTTAACCAGGGGCAACAAATAACGATTATTGCTGTCGATCAATCATTTTATAGCAATTATTTGTTGATCAATATTTTTCGATCAGCAATAAAACTTCTTTTTTTATCGTTATTTTTTCGATCAGAAATAAAAGTTATTTTTTATCGATATTTTTTCAATCATTAATAAAAATTATTTGTGATCTTTATTTTTTCAATCAGAATCAAATAAAAGTTATTTTTTCGATCAGAAATAAAAATTATTTTGTAATCGTTATTTTTCCGATCAGAAATAATTTTATTTGTTGATATTTTTTAGATCAGAAATAAAAAGCAATCGTTTTGATCGATATTTTTTCGATCAGATGAAATAAATTATATTTTAATCGAAATTATATCGATTAAAAAAAGGAATATGTGTATTTAAATGACGGTGGCCGTTATTTAGAAGCGTTTTTTTAAGTGAAATTTCTTTTAACTGCTACTTTTTTCTACAGCTAATTCTGTTTTTATGTCTTCCACTATGTAAAACTACTATTTTCTACTACCATTTCTTGCTACTATTTTGTCACCTAATTTTACTAATATTTCCTGCTATTTTTTAATAGTACTAAATTCCATTTATGTTTTCTATCTTATCCTACTATTTTCTATCACTATTATCTACTACTTATCTACCACTATTATCTTACTACTACTCTAATTCTACATTAAGTAGTATTTGATGCTACTATTTTCGACTACTGTTACTATTTCCACCGTTTTCCTTATTTAAATTCTTGTCCCAGTTCTTATTCTAATCCTTGCCTAAATTCTTGTCCTAATCTTAGACAAAATCCTTGTCCAAACACTCCAAATCCATGTCTAAAATCTTGTCAAAATCGTTGTTCAAGTCCTTGCCCAAGGCAACTTGCTTGTATGATAGTAAACGTGGGTTGGAAGGGTGATAAGCAGAGCTCAGATCTGATGCCCTTAAAAACATCAGAAAAATTACCCAAAGAAAATGAATTAACGCCCTAAAAAAGCATTAAAAATTACTGCAAAAATGTCATACAAAATAAAATTAATGTATATTTTTTAATTGTTTTAAATAAAAATGTTTGGAACTACATTTCGTTGCAATAAATTATAATGCACATTTTTAAATTATCAAAATAAAACAATCTATTGGCAGTATAAACTGTCTTCTATATTGAAAAACTGCTTTCCAAAAAAAATGAAATCCGAATTTTCTTTTAGTTACATATCTCCATTTTTTCCATTTAATATTTGACTTTCATATCGCATATTCTCACCAACATTAGCAAGTTTCTATGGCTTATAGATTGAAAGTTACTAATTTTTTTTTAATTTTCAAGATTATACTTTTTATTTAATTATTGGAAAACAATATTTGAGTCTCCTCTACTGCTTTGGCTTGAAGGCTTTCAGAAGTATCTACGAAATACTGTCCCTAAAAATCTCTAAAATTACTAAAAAAATATGTATATATCCAAAAAAATGACTCAAGAAATGATCTAAAACTATGGAAAAAGGCCTAAAAAACAGAAATGGCGAAAAATGACAAAAAATGCCCTAAAAATTTTTTCACCTCGGTGCTTGGGGATTATAAACAAGCAAAAAATAAGCAGGAAAAAGTTAACATTTCAACAAAATCCGAGCACTGGTTTTTATATGCACAATAACTTTTTAATTTGAACTCAATAACAGTTTTATACGTGAATATTAATTTGATTACAATTTTAATCGATATTATTTTAATCAAAAATCTGATTTTAATCTGATCAGATAAAATCGATCATTGATTGGTTTTTATTTCTGATCTTAAAAATATCGATTTCAAAAACTTTTATAACTGATCGAAAAAATAACGATCACAAAATAATTTTAATTTCTGATCGAAAAAATAACGATAAAAAATAGCTTTGATTTCTGATTAAAAAAATAACGATCAACAATAATTTTTATTTCTGATCAAAAAGATAACGATCAAAAAATATTTGTTATATTTGATTGAAAAAAAAAAATCGGTCAAAAATAATTGGTTTGAAGTGATTTCTATCTTAAAAATCTTTAAAAAAATCATGTCAAAAATGGGATCTCTGACTCCCAAGCATCATATTGCTAGATTTAAAATTATTTTACAATTACTTTTTATAACATACATGATCTTTTGATCTAAAAATTAAAAAATAATCGTTACTTTCCATCCATTTTCCACATTTTTCTTTAACCGCATTTTAATATTTCATACAATATATATAAAATTTAAAGACTCAGTCATGTTTTTCAGAACAATTTTTAAAAAGGGAGCTGGAAGAGAAGGATGTGCATTTGAGTGCCGATATACAGGTAAGGAGTATGCACATAAAATAATTCACAATTGAAAAGCAAAATGTACGGTAAACATTGATATTATTTAACTTTATCTTATCAATTTTTTTTTTTGTGGTCTCCGTACATTTTCTTGGCAAGTGGCAAAGAATGACTTTTCAAAACATGCTCCAAGTAATACTGGGAATTGATTTTAACGCCCTTTTCTATGCAAATAGGAGGTAATTTTCCTTTTCGAACACAGCACTCCAAACTTTGACGGAAGTAAAGTACTGGAATCTCTGAAAACATTTTTTTTTCTTTAGGAATATCTTCCATACTTGCTTGTGGCATGTATTTTTTTTATCTTCTTATAGGCCTTGAGTTTTCGGTCACTTTTAATGACATTACGGATGATGTCATTTTTCTCCCGGGAACGGCGCTATTCCTCCGAATTCTTACCCTTACTTTCTTAATCAAGTGAGGCATGCTCACTGTTCGTTTTACACCTGCATTAGGTCCTGGGTGAACGTTGCCAGTTCTCTTGTAACTGGCCAAAATTCGCTTTACGAATCGCCTGTTGACTTTTAAGTTCTGTAAGGACCTAACAATTTGCCAAGTTGACTTTTTTCTCCAAAAGTAAATTTAAAATTAGGGTGCGTTCTGCGTCCATCTTTGTTATGCAAAAATTACTGACAAATCTTTTACAATAACCCATGAAATAAGATCACAATGAATGCCAGAAAGAATCAACAATATTTAAGTACTGTTAGTTTTCAAGAAATTAGTATTTTGTTAAGTGCGACAGTTCCTCCCATACACGGTGTACAATTTTCCATTTATCGAATCTAAAGCTATGTATGCCTCTTTTCTTGGACACCAGCAATTTAATTTTTAATTTTTGGGTACTGTACGTCTTAGGAACACTCCAAAAGATCTACAACATAATAATCCTGACCTAAAAACTGCAAGAAGCCCGCCAAATGCAACTTCTTTATAAAATATCAATAAAGTTTTCTCGCTCGAAATTTTGCTTCGATATTCTTTTCAACATTTTTGTGTAAGAAATTTTGCAAAGTGTGCCAAGATATACAGGATATCAAAAGTAAAACAAAAATTTAAGGTCTCAAACGCCGTTACACTAAAGCTTTTTAAATCATAACAAAATAGTCGTTTAAATTGTTTTCAAACAGATAATACGTGCAAAGTTCGTAGTTTGACAACTTTTAGTCTTAAAACTTTAAGGAACCTATGTATTTACATTTTTTATCTAATAGATAAAGTTGAGATTGAACTGATGACAAAAACTTGTAACTACTCAAAATTTTTGATTGAAAGTTTCTATTACTGACTGTTATATTCAAGTTTCGCTTCTAAACATATAAGCACCTTAGAAAGTCTTTTTTAAAGCATAGGTTAAGAAATAGAAAATAGTTTTTGATTAATGCTGAATTTGCTTCACAGTCCGCACTGTGGTGCTTTTGCACTCCGCTCCACATTTCTGTTCAAGAGATGGGCGAACACGGAAGTCGCGTCTGTGGGAAACTGTGAAATTTGATAGGAGGAATAACTACCGGCTACGAAGAAATAACTTTGTGGCATAGTCTGTGCAGCACACAAGCAGCCAGAACATCAACTTTATTTAGCAATCCAGCCGCATAAGAATACAAAACAGTGCGCTTGGAAGTGGAGGTGGTGGAAACAGAGCGAAGCATTAGAACTCAATAGAACCAACAAAAACCGGCGCCGCCTTTGCTTTCAGCCCGGTGTTTTGCACTCTTGGTGTAGACACATGATTTTTCACTTGCCAAAAATTGTTGACCCGGTTTATTTTTTTAATAAGAACTTTCTTTATTTTGCTCTATCCTTAAGCCGGTATCTTTTTGTTATGTTGTTTAGGAAAAGCATTAGAAAAACCAACAAAATTTGTTTTCAAATATTCACCTGGTGGATTCAAAGAAGTTAGCCTCACGATTCATCAGCTCGTGACGAAACTTGGCCATTTCCTCTTCCATTTTGCGCATTTCGGTGTCAAAACGTTCACGAATGCTTGAGAATTCGGTATCGATGACACTGAAATCGCCCAATTTAATGGGAATATTTCTCTTATTAGATTCGGCCATTTTTTCGTTTAATTCTTTTTTTTTAACACACAAAGTTCTTTATTTATTAAATTTGTTAATTTTTTAACGCGCACACTTTTTCTTTTGCTGCTATTTAAGTTTCTTTAGACGTCTTCTTAACTCCAATAGAATTTACACTTTGAATTTTTCTTTGGGACTGTTTTGCGTTTCACTCAATTTTCTGTTTTTATATGGTAAAAATTTTTGACAGCTGTCGTAAATGAGTTTATTTTTGTTTTGCAATGAGTCAGTTGAAAAAAAGAGATGCCAACTTAGCTTGGTTTTTGGATATAACAACGCTTCATATTTTCAAAAATGCCTCCATTACTTTTTTTTTTTACACCGATAGCTTTACCAACGGGTGTAACTGCACTATTACGATTTCCAGGATGCCACAATTTGAAAGCATCATTTTGTAAAGAGCAAGACATATAATTTTTTTGTCCAAACAGCAAAACAATATCTTGATTAGTTATAGAATTATCGATTCTTAAAGTGATGCTCTTGCTACAATATATGTTAAAAAAAAACTTTTATCTTTGCCACTATGCTACCGATCTTAGCAACTAAAGTTTTGTATGAAAGATAGCTTACCTGTCTTTAATGTGAAATAAAAATAAATAAGATTTAATAAATATTTTAAAATCATAAGTAAAATAATTGCATACCTTTAATTTTGCAATATTTACACGTTATTTTCCACAAAGGCACATAATTAATATGTGAGGAATATATTTTATTCCAAAAGCTTGCAATTAATTCAGATCATATTTTATTGCAAATTTCACAAGATACATACATAAAAGTTGCACCAAATCATAGATAAAATTCATTCCATACTACACTGAAAAACAAAAATCACAATATTAGAAAAGTTATTTTTAGTATTGGAAATGCTTCCTTTTTATAATTTTTTTCTAGATGTATACTTGGAGCCCCTAAATCCAATGCTGCAAAAAAATGTAGATCTCATATGGCTTAGAATATAAAATTCATGAAAGTTTTGAAAATTTTTCGTATACGACCTAACAACATTTTTTGTACAGAACAATAGTTCTAAGAATAGTATATGTCCATTAAAATAATGAAATATGATCGCTTAAGTACAATATTAACTGCAAAATTCCATCCCACACTTAAAAACATTCGAAGGATTAAAATCGGATCAGTGAAAAATTCCAAAGATAATACATGTGTTCTGAAATTAGTACTGTTTGATTAAAATTGGTGCCAATGAAAGAGTTTTCTTTGATTCTCTAATTAAATGAATGGCCCATTATCACAAACAAAATAAAAGTCTGCTCTAAATTTAGTGCAAGCTATTTGACAACAAATTGTATTAAAAAACTGTTTAAAAAGCTTATACTACAATTAAAGTCGCTTCTATTTGATTATGATTATGGGCCAATGCCATAAGCGCCACGGTGATTTTTGATTAAAATTTTTAAAAACATAAAGAATGAGCGCTGCAGGCAAATTCGTTGTTAAAAGCATAAATATTACAAAATACTTTTTTCACAATAATTCGAAAAAAGTGTTTATCCTTGTAAATAAATTTGATCATGTCCATATTTGGAATTCTTTGAAAATTTATGAATATAAATAAAAATGAGGAATTCTTTGGAATTTTGCGAATAAAAGAAAGTAAGATTTGTATTTAATGCTAATATTCAAAGTGTTTCGGAATTTGATAACCATGGCGATTGTGAATTTAACAGATATTTATCGAAGTTTTAATAATAATAGAGTTTTAGGTGTGGATATTATTCAAACTTTGCAGGCTTGGAATTTAATCGCCAAATACTCGTATAATATCCTAAACTGTGCAAATGTTCACCCGTTCCAATTAGTTGAAAATGCAGTAGCACTAGATGGATTTCAATGGAGGTGGTGCCACTATTTAATAAATGAAAATAAAGAAAAAGTACAGTGAAATGAGAAAAGATCAATACGCTCTGAAACATTCTTCGAAAAATCCCCTTTGTCCCTCTTTCAAATTGTTGCGATAATGTTCCTCTGTTTCGAGAACACACCGCAACAATTTTAATCGAAGTAAATTCAGATTTTTTCCCGGAGTGCCGTGGATTGGTGTACATTCAACCGAGAAGTTGTTATCTTTAAAACGCTTATTATAAATTGATGAATCAAAATTTGACAATCGTGGTCACATAATAGAGGGGCAATGGGTATTTGGTTGGATTAAGTGAGGCAGTGGAAGGTGTTTTCTGGTCCTAGTGGAACCAAGGGATAGAGATACACTTCTTGCACCAAAAGTAGAATGGATAGAACCCGGATCGACAATTATCTCAAATTGTTGGAAGGTACATACTTAGGTTATTATATAAAGATAATAATTTACTAATAAATTTTACTTTTAAGCATACGATTCCCTGGATCAAGAGGGTTTCATTCATCTCACAGTAAACCACTCTGAAAGATTCGTGGATTCAAAGTCTGGCGCCCACACAAGCACAGTGAAGGGGATGTGGAGGCACACTAAAGCCTTTCTAGTGCAATATAAGAGCAAAAAATATTTTTTTACTGGCAACTTGGCAAATATTCGTGTTGACGAACTCATCGAATTTTTTTAAATAATAATCCGTTTAGAGCCAATATGTCATCATCAGTACAATATTCGAACATTGATTCTGAGAATAAATTTATTAAAAATTAAATTATTTTTTCATAAAACGATATTATGCTGTATTTTCTATTTCAATAGGTTTGATATATAATAATTATAGTAAATATTATAATGTGAAGGGTGAAATTTACTTCCACGAATTTAAAACCTTCACGCTTTTTATCTCCTAAGAAATTCGAGACCAACAAAATTTTATTATTGGATTAAGATAGTGGCGTAGGCCCATTACGTATAATAAAATAAGAAAAACAATATTTAGGTGTGGGCCCTAAAGCAAGTCAATTGATTTCACCATATTATTAACAGTATTTTTCATTAATAGCAAACAAATAAACGTTTTTTGCATAAGGTTATTTATAAAATATGAAGTACCTAACGTATATCATTCAATTAGACATTTTTTTGACAGAGGATTTTCATTATTTAAAATTATATATGATTCGTCTTGATCAGTTTATTTACCAGATTCTTACCTAAAATAAATTTTTTTAATTCGAAACTCAAAAAAATATCGATATTTCTTTTGGTTTTTTGATAACTTCTAAGCCATCCAGTTCCTTGAGTGTTTTTTTTTTTCATATATATGTTCGATACTATAACAATAAATTTGGCAAATACGATAGTGCCAAGTACCTTATAATATTAATTTGCATCACGGTCTTACAAATGAAGGGTACAAAAAGGTTACATTTCTGTTTCACACTTAAGACTAAATTAACATAAGTAAGAACAATTGAGAGATTTATACAGCGAGAAAATATGCAGTTTTAGATCACATGATTTCTTCTGGCTGGAACATATTTTTTTTAAATGACATATGTAGAGATAAATACTTTATATTTTAACATTAATTCAAGAGTCTGAAATTTATTTGAAATGATTTTGAATTTTTTTGTATATTGTAGGATTAAATAAAAAGGATTTTTTCTTCAGGAATGTGGTTACCACTTCTATACGAAAATCTTTTAAAATCTAAAAAATATATTCCAGTACTTGATCCGGATTTCATGGAACGGGTCTCAGTTCAAGGCAACGAACTTTAGGCAAGAAACATCGGTTCTTTAAAAGGCATTTTAGCAGTGACATAGCTTTGCCACAATCATGCTTTAAAATTAGAAATTATAATTAATAGTTTTTATTAATCTTCATGTGTTCGGTAATCAACATTTTTGCTGAAAAAGTTGAAAATAAATAAATAATGATAATAATAAATAAATAAAATGAAAAGAAAATTATTTGCTTTTTAATGCCTATGTAAATGAAAATATATCATTACTTCTGAATGACAGTATAGAGTTAACAATTGAAATAAGATTCGATTTGTATTCAATCAAACGCTGTCATATCAAAATTTAATCGAGACGCAATTTCATTCTATTCTGCTTGCTCGGGCACATATGCAGATCTCGGCCCCAGTGCAATATTTTTAAAACTAAAAAGTTGGCATCTCTGATGCAAATTAACTTTTCTTGAACAAATATTCTAACTCAATGCGAACAGTGTTGCTCTCGAAAATAGTAAGCAATTTTAAAGGGCTCTATCAGTGTTCCAAATGGTCCGATGTATTGGATTTGTTACAATTTTCAGACTTGAATCCGATATTTTGATAAAATTCTTTAAAATTTTACGAGTTTTGAAAAATTCAAATTTGACATTTTAGTAAAAGTTTAAAAAACTTTACTTAACTGTTACTTTACTGTTGAGAAAATGAAGAACATGCATTTGTTGTCAAATAATATGTCCGTGGAGATGGCCCCATAGTTGACAAAACAGCAGACAAAAAAGTGATGAATTTGATATATTATAAATATTTTTCTTCTAGAAAATAAGAAGTCGCTAAATTATTTACAATTTTCAATTAATTCCTTGATATTTTCATGTTTCCTGCAATTCAATAAACAAAATTTCATTCTACTGTCACAGCTACTGTCTAAACTACTGTCTGCAAAAAAGTTAAGACAGTTGTCCAGACAATTGCAAAAGTGAGTGTGTATAGGTAAACAAATTGTGAATGGATTACAACCCTTTTAACACGACTGTCTAGTGTAAGCACCGTGTAACCAATTAAGTTCAATAAACATCAATTTTTTCCCTCTTAATGTAATGAAAGCAACAAAATGCAATATTTACTTGGCAAGCTTTGGAAGTAATGAGCCGAGTGAAATTATATTCTACTCAAATTGTGCTCAAATCTTTATTTACACACTTCTTCGCATATTTTCTAGAAACATTTTACAGCACTCTGTTCAAATTAGTACAGAATGTTACGAACAATTTCTTTAAGGAAAGACTTTATTATCTTGTGTAGGTGGATATCGTTTTTCACCTGTTAAGGTAAGAAACGACTTCTGTAAGCGCGTGAACTTGAATTTCTCACCTCGTATAAATTATGAATTGTATTTTTGTAGGTAAAATTTTTGATGACTAAACACAATTCTTTTTGAGAAACGTGGGTGGGCAAAGCTGTCGTTTAATAACGTCATGCTATTTTTTAATAAGATCCTAATATTTGTTTGTGCTTTATAGATATATATTCAAGATTTGATTGTAAACAAAAAAACAACAGATGATACAATTAACATTGTATTAATAGTAAAAAGCAAACAAATAAAACTGTCAATATTTATATAATGTAAATAATAATTCCTATTTAAGAAAATAAAATCATTTTCTAATTTGACAATGAATGATTCATGAAGTTTTTGGTAATCATTCCTAATTTAAACTAATTAGCTTTATCGTAAATATGTTTTCTTATAAGCAAATATATATTAAGCTGTAACTCAATACCATATTTGAAATACAAAATAAAAACATTCAATGAGTTAAAGGCTAAAAATAAGCAATTTTCAATCAAGTCAATAAATGACAAGAAAGAATTGAAGTGTGCAAAAAAACAAAATAATAAAAAAAACTGATGAAATAGTATAAACAAAGCCAACGGCCCACTCATAGAAACCATCTGAACAATAACCAAAAGAAAATTTTTGTTTTAAAAACGAACAAAATAGATAATCTGCATGGCCTTGAAGTGACCGCCGCTCCGATTTGACGACCATCACCTGCGTGCACCAAAGGCTTGAGAAATTTTTCTAATTATATGCACAGTTATACTTAAAAGTAAAATAACACTTAACAGTATCGTCCTACGAATAGGGGCGGTCACATTATCAAATTCTTCATCAAAATATTGTTCAAACAGTTTGACCACACAGTTTGACCTGTTTATATTATCAAATTTTTCGTCAAATTTCATTATTGTCTTGCAGCACTCCATATGCTTTATTTCTAAATAATCTTTTTTTTTGTAAATTTCCGATTTAATCTGCCAGTTATGGATGCAGTCTATAAATTTCAATAAAATCATTACAAAAATCTTCTTCATCGTGCATTTTGAATTGATGTGTTCGCGTCGAAATCTTTTTTTAAGTGATGAAATCGCACTAGAAAATTTGACGAGTGTTCACACGTCAAATTTTTCATCAAATCGTTGGTCAAACAACCGAAAAATCAAAATATTTTGATTTTCGTCAAACGATTTGACCAACAATTTGATGAGTGTTCACATGTCAAATTTTTCGTCAAATTCCATATATATTTCTGTTGGTCAAATTTTTTGATGACTTGTTGGATGAAAAATTTGATCATGTGACCGGGCCTAATAGATATATATGGCGTTTTTTTTTTTTTGCTCGGAACATTTTTGTATTTTTTCTGCTCTCTGAGAATTCTACAGTTTTTTGTGCTCTTTAAAAAAAAAAAGCAATATCTGCCATCTGAAATTTAATCGTATTCTTTTCTCGAAAATGTTGACCTCAAAAGTAAAAAAAATGCAGAATTTTTGCGATCTTGAAATTGAAGGCTCGAAAATTCTGCCTTCAAATGCTATACAGAGTAAAAAGAATCCAATAGAATGGAAGAAAATAAAAACGATTTCTCTAAGGTTTGGATCCAAAAAGACTGTCTAATTAAAACCATAGAAACAAGGAATCCAACCAAACAATCGTATATATAAAATTTGAGCATTTTTTATTAGAAAACCCACATAATTTCAATATGAAAATCTTACTAAAAATATGTGATTTACTTACTGATTTTAAAAGTCTCATTAAATTTTAAAAAGGAAATCTTATCGATTTAATATGATTTAAATTTTAATATTTACAATTTTTAAGAGTATCAGCTTCAAATCTTTTAAATCTTTCAAAATCTTTTAAGGCTTTTATTGAAAAATTAAAAGTTTATTTTTGCCTACAAAATTATTGCCTACAAAAGTGTTTTTGATGATTTTATTATAATTTATTAGGTAATTAAAATTTTGTGTGTAATTAAAAAAAAACTAAAATATTCTGAGAAACTTACACTGAGTGTCACTTCAAATCGTACAGCAAGCGTAGGATGACAATTTATTTAATTATTTCTAAACAAAAAATTGTCTCTATGCAAAATTTTATGGGAATGTGTGTCAATGCAATATACTTTATTAATATGTTAAAAAATTTACAAAAAGCTTTTTATATCACGTTTACATTGCACCCGAATCTGGAGGTTATATCCAAAAATGAGATAAAGTACTGAAACCGCTTTTAACCTCTGGGGTTTTGCATATTAACTCAAAACTTGTAAGCTTAGAAGTTTCATCGAAATCTTCAAATTTTGTAATGCAATACTGGGCTCATGTTTTTTTTTTCGTAAACACCAAAAGGGAATGTCCGATTAAAGCCTGCTGCACACTTAAGGCACATAACGAAACGACAAGAAACTACAAAATATAACTGCCCTGTGTTCTTATGCATATATGAGACGAAACGGCAACGACTGTTTACGCCAACGAAAAAGCCGGTGGCTATAAAACAAAAGAGTTCTGACCGGCTTGTCGCTTGCTTTGATCACAAAAAATTAGTTGCAAGAAATGATTCCGAATAATTAATTGAACTTTTTTGCGAAAATGTTCGATCATATGGCAGAAAATCTCGGTTTGATTGATTTTATGCATCTTCTTCAAAGCTATAAATGCTAATTGTTTCTTATAAAATCTTGCGCTCATATTTTAGATTTTTTTTGTTTTGATTTCTTATTGCCACTGTTTGTATTAATTTTCGCCGTCCTTCCGCTAAGTGTGCATTGAACACACGTTGCCTTTTCATCGCCGTTTTACTGTCGTTTCGTTACGTACCGTTAAGTGTGCAGAAACCTTAAAAAATTTGACTTCGGAAAGTCAGACAGTGTAACAGCTTAGAGGTTAAGCTGCAATGTAAACGTAGTATTATGTTTTTTAAAGAATAACAGCACCTTGACACGCGCGAAAGAGTGGTGTCACTTAAAATCGTACAGCTGATCAGAGCGTTTCAATTTCGGCGAAGAACTTGATTTTCTTCATTGCGCGAGATATATACTGTTATGCACATTGTTTTTTGAAGATTTCCGAAGACTTTTTCGAAATTTTCTTGCGACAACTTAGAACATTAAGCAAACACCTATTGAAGAACGTAAATTGGTGGCTTGTCACCATAAAATAGGGAAATTTTGCGCAGACATTTCAGAAATACTTAACATGAGTCGCAGTATATCATATCAGTATATCATAAAAAGACAAAAGAATTAATCGCATTTCAAATAAAGTCATGGTCAAGTCGGCCCGATAAGAAGCTTACTGCCAGCGACGGAAGGTGAATAATACGAAAAGTAAAAGAAAACATTCGAATATCGGCATCAAAAATCATCAATGACTTCAAAATTGCAGTATTGCACGCAACAAGTTATATAGCAATAAGCGCAATAGACTTAAAAGACTGGAGGACTTCTAAAATAATGTTATATTTTACGAATGCATCAAAATATAACGTTTTTGCATCAGATGGCAAGCAAACAGTGTGCAGAAACCCAAATAAAGAGATGCATGCATTTAATTTACGCCCGACTGTAAAGCATGGAGGTGGATCCATGATGATGTGTGGCTGCATGCTAACACAAAGAGACGGTAATTTGGCTTTCATCGAAGGCATTGTGATCAATATAGCTATATTAACATGCTCACAGAAAATTTTATTCCCAGTGCTGAAAAAATGGGAATCCGAAGATATTTTAAGCATTATGCAGACAACGATCCTAAAAATAACTCATTGAATGCAAGAACGTGAATACTCTATAACTGTCCAAAAGCCATTTAAACGCCCTTAATCACCGGACATACAGTGCTGGACAAAGAATTAGCACAATATGGAATCGGTTACTCAATATTAATATCACTAGATTCAATGCAGCAAAATTTTGTTGTTATTTTTTAAACTACGTGTTCTTACTCTTGCATTTTATGGAAAAGAACCGTTACAAGTCACGTGATTATTTTTTTCTTAACAAAAGATCGGAGCAATCATTCAAGTTAGCTGGTCATTGAATTAGCACATGTTGCTTAATATAGTCTTATAAATTGATTTTAAGCAAATTCAATAAAGTTTTTAACGAAACATGGTTTGTTGATGTTTTATTTCTTTATTTAAAATAAAAAATTAATGAAAAAAATTAATTAGATGGTTCGAAAGTCGTCATGCACTGCAGAGCTAAGAAAAATTATAATAAATATGAAAAATAATGGAAAAACTATAAATGAAATCGCAAACGATATAGGACGCTCTAGAAAAATTGTTTACAATGCAATCCAACATTATCGGAAACATAAAACCACCACTTCTATTAAAAGAAAGGCTCCTCCAAGAAAAACAAGTGCTGCTGAAGACAGATTAATATCGATGGAAGCGAAGAAAAATCCCTTTATTACATCCGCAGATATCCAGAACAAAGTCAATCAGCATCACAAAATTGCAGTTAGCAGCAGGACCATCCGTAGAAGACTTAATGAGGCTCAATTGATAGGATACGTAGCGCAGCATAAACCATTAGTTTCAAAAAAAAATATTAAAGCTAGGTTAAATTTCGCCAAAACGTTTGGAAACAAACCATTATCATTTTGGAAAAATATATAGTGGAGTGATGAGTCCAAATTCAACCGATTTGGGTCTGATGGAAAGCGGCATGTGTGGCGTCCACCAAAACAGCAGCTTAATCCGAGGTATACAATGAAAACAATTAAACACGGTGGAGGGAATGTTATGGTCTGGGCTGCGTTTTCATGGCATGGCGTAGGACCAATTGTAAAGATAGATACTTAAATGGATCAGCATTTATATAAACAGATTTTAGAGCGGCACATGGAACCGTTTGCAGAGGAAAATTTACCATTAAGATGGTCATTCATGCATGACAACGATCCTAAGCACACTTCACGGCTTGTGAAGCAGTTTCTTAGTGATCAGCAAATGAATGTTTTGCCGTGGCCTGCACAAAGTCCTGATCTCAATCCTATTGAGAATCTTTGGAACGATGTGGAGAAAGCTGTACAACCGAAAAAACCACGAAATTTGGGTGAACTTTGGAATGCCATACAAGAAAGTTTGAATTCCATTCCCCTGGGCCGTTGCCAAATTTTGGTTGAAAGTTTGCCTCGCAGGTTAGAAGCAGTTATACGCCAAAAGGGATTCCCTACTAAATATTAATATAAAAATATATTAAAACTCAGGTGAAAGCTTTTGTTTCAAAATGTGCTAATTCTATGGCCACAAAAAAATTTAGCCTTATATATACATATATAGAAAAACATTTAAAAATAACTTCCGAACTTAAATTAACTGTTTATTTTTAAGAACATTAAATTTTTTTATTTTTCTGTAATAATGAACTTAAAATAAAACAATTAATAAATAAACATTAACAAGTCTTTTTAAAATACATGCTGCGTGTGCTAATTCTTTGGCCAACACTGTAAATATCATCGAGCATCTTTGGCATAATCTTAAAAAACAACTTCTAGCAAAGCTGAACTCAAAAGGCTCTCGAAACAGAATGGAGCAATATAAGCTTCAAAACATGCAAAAGCTTAGTCAATTCCATGCAAAAAAGGCTAAAAGATCTTGCTTACAAAAAAAGGTGGCCCAATGAAGTACTAAATTATTTCAGTTTGTTATTTTTTTTAACTGTTTTTTGCAATTACAGCATACTGTAATTGCAATACGATTTTAAGTGACTGGTGAATTTTATAGTTATAAACATGAAACGTGTTTTTTTTTTTTAATTATATGTTATTTATATTTCGTTTTTATATTAAAATTATAAGCACAGAAATCAAATAAAAACAATACTGATTTTAATTTTTTTTTTTTGCCTTTTAAAACTAGCTTTTCTGCAGCAAGTTATCTTTATTTGATATGTGTACGATTTTAAGTGACACTCACTGTAAACACACAGATTGTACTCCAATAATTTTTATATATTCCCATGAACAAACCCGACTTAATTTGAGTTTGTCACCAAAGTACCCGTTCAAAATTTGGAAACACAAATTTTATTCTAAATTGTTAAATTTATTATTTTTAAGATATTTAAATGCACGAATAATTTGATGAATTCACTTCACAACCAAAACTAAAAGTTAAAGCAAAGAAAAGAAAAAAAAATTAACATTTTAACCGTTATTATCTTCTAAAAAGGTTGCCTTAACAAGAAAATCTTATTAAAATAGAATAATAAGATTTTCTTCTTAATTTTAAATGGTCTCTTCTTACACTTTGGTGAGTGAAATATAAAGTTTTCTTATTAAAGTTAACTAATAAGATTTCCGTGTAATTTTGTTCATTCAACAATAAATCTTCGTTAAAAAATGTTTGAGAGTAGTTAACAGTTTTCAAGAAAATTTTCTCTATGGAAATAAAAATATTTCTTATGGAAAGTTCATATTATTTTTATGTTTCAGTAGTATCAATAAGAAACCCTATTGAAATAGCTTAACAGATCACCTATCTTATTGATTTTATGTGGTAGTTTTTGACTCTGTACCAACTAAATGCACAAAAAAGTGCCATATAAGACAAATATTTAACATTATCTTTAACATTTCATTACAGTTTCAATTTTTGCAAAAAAAAAAAAAAAAAATTATTGTTTATTCTTTTCACAAATATATCTGAATACAATTCATTAAAAGAAACAAATTCAACAACAAGGCAGCCAACACATCTTTGAAAAAAGTGTTGTATTTTTTCTGATCTCTTCTAGACTAAGAACAGGTCAACATTTTTTGAGTTCAGGTTAAAATTAAAAAATTCTCAGAGCGGAAAATTTTTTGTAGAGAAAAGAAAACGTCATTAGTCACTGAAGGACTAGTTCACAAATGTTAAAAGTTATAACGTTAAAAGTTAATCTTATTCTTATAGCTAATTACTCATTAAAAAAAAAAATTAATTAATGTCTTTTTGACTCTTTCCATAATAAAATTACTTTTCCACAACGTTTCGTTTTTCCCCTACTTATGAGACATGATTTAAGCTTGTGAAATCAACTCTAGTACAAATTCTGAATTTCCATACATTATGTTTAATTAAAATAATTTTCCATAATTTCTTCAAAATCAGTTTACATATATTATAAGTAAGATTTATTAAAAATATTTTGCCAAAAATTTATTTTAACCAGTGAATATTTGTTGATTTGATGGTACCTGAAACTACTAAAAATCTATTACTTTATCCACTGGTTAAAGATATCCAGAGGTGAACAATACGGCACTAAATTGCGCCTGAGTAATGAGCCTTGATAATATCAAGTGACTTTATCAGTGACTCAGAACGAATGACTTTTGTGTGAAAACTTTTACGAGTCACTGTCGCTGAAGAAAAGTTTTTCAAATTAATACTTTGTTACATATCAACAATTGTCTTCACTCTCGATGATTTTATGAGTTCATATTTAGAAATATTCTCAGAACTCTTTTCACTTTGACAATCTTCGAGTGGGTTTTAATGGTGCTTGACATGGGCGTACGCAGGATTTTCTGTTGTGGGGAAAAAGGTGTAATAGAAAGTTCACTTATATGATAATATTATATACGTTATCTGTTGAATTTAGTTTTATAAATTTGTGGTAATTTTATCAATATGATACGCGTGAAAAGTTAAAAATTAAAAACTTTTTTTTAATTATATTTAAAAATTTTACTTTGCATATAATAACTTTAATATCTCTACTGTCCTACTAAACCATGCTCTTCTACTATACCACGCTATTATGCAAAGACAATTATTTTTTTTGAAATTTTTAGTTTTTGTCTAAAACGTTAGGATTTTTTTTTAGTAATATAAAAACTTTTTTACGTAGTACAGAGATTATAAAATTAATATATTAATATTTTTATTAATTAAAAGTCGAAAGTCATAATAAAAATAACCTTACTTTTATAATTCGAGTTTAAAAAATTAAAATAATAATAATAATAAAAAAAAATACTTTTCAGAGTAAAATTAATAGTTAAGAGAGTTAGTAAGTTAGTCGAAAAAACGCAGACTAGTTTAAAATATATGAATAATTAGAAAACCAAGGCTAAATAACTTGGCAGTTATAAAAAAGATTTATGGAAAAAAATTGTCACGGTCAACCCGAGTCAAAATAGTCTAGTCACTGTACGCCCGTTGTTCGGCAAAAATATCCTGCAAACGCCCATTGTTTGGCAGCTGTTCGACCAAGTAGGCTTTCTGGACTATTTTCAGGAAATGTTCAACACTTGTTCGAACCGAAGAACATTTGCTGCTGTAAAACTAGAAATGAGGAGGATACAAATGAGTCGATTTGCCATCGCATGCAGCTATTGGAGCTGTGTGCCTGCGCTTTATGGGAAATTTTACGTAAAGATCTCGGTCTACGAATTTATCCATGTAGAATCCAACTGGAGCAAGAACTGAAGCTAAATGCCGGTCAATGGACTGGAAATCGACTGGAAGTCAACCTACTAATTTATCGCAATATTCTATTCAGTGACGAGGCTCATTTTTGGCTCAATGGGCATGTTAATAAGCAAAATTGCTGCACTTGGAGTGAAAAAAATCCACGAGATATTCTCGAGGCACCACAAAAATCGATGTTTAGAGCGCTATTTAGTGGAATCATTGGTTCTTACTTCTTTAAAAATTAGGCCGGCGGGAACGTTAACGTCAACGGCGATCACCATATTTAAAAGTAACTAAGAAGTACTCCTATGCATGTCTCTTCATATATAAATCTGTTATTTATTCCTTAGTTTTTTAGCAAAATATCCAAATTAATAATATTGAATATGTAAGAAAAATATTAATAATTTAAAAATATTAATGAAATATTATAAATACTAATTAAAATGACAAATATCAATAAAATATTAATAATTACAAAAAATTGTCTTGTATATAAATTCAGCAAATAAAATTTTTTACAATAATAAAAGAATTTGATGATTCTTTTGCTGAAGTCTAGATGGAAGAGAAAACTGTTCCTCCCATTTAATCCCATTGCGAACGCCCTTGGTATTTGGATTTAAATAGTGACGTCTAGAAAAAAACAATAGCACCACATCGTTGTCTTGTCTCTCAGCATACTTTTGTGGTTACTCACATCCAAGTGTTGATTATTAATTAAAATCATTTCTATTTTAATAAACTTTCATCGTGGCAGCATCTCGTAAAAATTCTTAAGAGCTCAATGGATTTCATTGTATAGTATTTTTTTTTTATTGTTGTAAGCTTTTGCATTCAATTTTGCATCACTTGGTGGTATGGGAAAAATTTGTTTTATAAGTTTAAATTGATAAATTCACTAACATTTCTTAAACAATAAAAAAATAATTTCAGACTGTCGAGCCATTTTTTTCATATTTCTATTTTAAGTTGACTATTTTAAGTAATATTATAAGAAAATGCAAATTTATAAACTAAGCCAAAATGTTAGAGTTAAGTTGCAGAGTTAGTTTTGCCAATATAACAATAATTAAAATCAAGCCATAAATGACTGAAAGAAAATTGAAACAAAAACGAATATTTTTTCAAGCAATGTTTCTTTTAAAATTTTTTTGTACAAAATAGCAGAACATAATACAAATAAAAATTGGCGTCTTATTATTTTGATTTATTATTTTTCCCAGCGTCTTATCATAAACTAATTTTAAAGGCTTTTGTCTGCAATGAACAATAAAGCTCCATAAAAAAAATTCTCTGAAACACCCGCTTTGTTGTGTGCTATGATTATTGGGCACACGTTGCATACTTTTAGGCATAGAATTCCATCTTTGCAAAATATGTTGAAATGAAAATCTTAAATTATGAAACTTTAAAAATTTAAATTTTTTTTTTTGAAAACAGAGCAAACAACAACAAAAAATAGTATGTATGTGAAAAAAATGTTTTGGGGAATGCAATTTTTTTTTCGTGATAAGCATTGAAAAAAAACAAATGTGTGTGTGTGAGTGTGTGACCGCTACATACAGTAGTTGTGAAATTTATAACTGAAATATTTAAAATCTTACAGTAAAACATAAATTTAAGCGTTGAGCGTACAATTCGCAATTTAGATGAGCAGATGCTTGCACTAAATAGTATTAAATTAACAAATTACTTTTGTTCTACTAATAATAACTCACTATTATTGCAATGCTCACTATCTATATACATATATATAAAATTGTAAAAAAAAAATCTGTACATGAATTATTTTTTTGAAATTATTTTTGCGTTGGACGTTTTGAATGACGCTGAGTCCGAAAATCGCATTTTTAAAATTTTTGTCTGTCTGTCTGTCTGTCTGTTAAAGCATCACGGGAAAACCACTGGATGGATTTTAATGAAACTTGACATCTAGGTTCTTTATATCCCCGGTCATAATATAGGCTACTTTTTATCCAGTAAAAAAGGTTGGACCCGGTAGGCGGCGCTGCGGTCGGGTTCCAGACATTCTCTTTTTTAGCTTATCTCCGAAACCGTTCATCCGATTTTCATGAAAATTCGTATGTAGGGGTTCTCGGATACGCTTAGTTTTTTTGACTTATCTACTCTCTTCCATCTCGAACACCAGAGGGCGCTGTAGTACAAATATTTTGAAAAACCTCGACAAACTCCTAAGCCGTGCATCCGATTTGCATGAAAATTGGAATATAGGAGTTTTATGATACAGTGAGTGTTTTGGACTTATCTTTTTTGTGCTATCTTGAACACCAGAGGGCACTGTAGTACAATTTTTTTAAAAAACGTCGTAAAACTCCTAAGCCATTTATCCGATATACATGAAAATTGGTATATAGAGGTTTTCGGATACGGTGAGTTTTCATGACTTATCTACTCTGCTCTATCTTTAACACTAGGGGGCGCTGTAGTACAAATATTTTCATAAACCTCAAAAAACTTCCAAGTCGGTTATACGATTTGCATGAAAGTTGGTATATAGAGGTTTTCGGAAACGGTAAGTTTATATGATTTATAAGCTAGGTTCTATCTTGAACACAAGAGGGCGCTGTAGTACAAAAATTTTAAAGAAGTCGAAAAAGTCCATGAAATTTTGCATGAAATTTTGTATGTAGAGGTTCTCGACACGCTGAGTTTTTTTGACTTGTCTACTCTATTCTCTCTCGAACACCAGAGGGCGCTGTAGTACAAATATTTTGAAAAACCTCGAAAAACTCCTAAGCCGTGCATACGAATTGATGAAAATTGGAAAATAGGGGTTTTCTGATACTTATTTTTTTTTTGTGCTATCTTAAAATCCAGAGGGCGCTTTAGCACAAATCTTAGGAAATCTTGAAAAACCCCAAAACTGCTCATCCGATTTGAATGAAAATTTGTAAATAGCGATTTTCGAGTATGGGTTCTGGTTCTAACTTTTTTGCTCTTTCTCGAAACTAGAGGGCGCTGTTGTCCAATTTGTACGTGTGTATATTATTAATATGTTCGTTAATTGATGAAATTTTTTGTTTGTGTTTGAGTGGATCCCTGGATGGTTCAGATTCACAATTGGACCCGGTAGGTGGTGCTGCGATCGTGTTTAAAGTATTTTGTTTTTATAACTTATCTCCGAAACCTTTCATCCGATTTGCATTAAAATTTGTATGTACATGTTTTTGGATACGTTGAGTTTTTATGACTTATCTACTCTGTTCTGTCTTAAACACCAGAGGGCACTGTGTACAACTATTTTAAAAAACTTCTAAGCTGTTTATCCGATTTTCATGAAAATTGATATATAGGGGTTTTCTAATATGGTGATTGTTTTGGATTTATCTTTTTTGTACTATATCGAACACCAGAGGGCACTGTAGTATAAATCTCTTAAGAAATCGTGAAAAAGTAGAAAGCTGCTCATCCGATTTGGATGAAAAATTTTATTAGAGGATTTTCGTGTACGACAACTGTTTTGGCGTTATCTCTTTTGCTTTGTCTCGAAAAATAGAGGGTGCTGTTGTACAATTTGTACGTGTGTATGTTATTAAACTGTTCCTAAATGGCTGCACCGATTTTGATGAAATTTTTTGTGTGTGTTTTAGTGGATCCCTGGATGGATCCTGGATCCCAATTGGACCCGGTAGGTGGCACTGCGATCAGGATCCACAAATTTTGTTATTATAGCTTATCTCCGAAACCATTCATCCGATTAACATGAAGTGAGTCGGTGAGTCTTGGCGCTTTGTAATTAGCTATATTTAAGCCCAGAGGACGCTGTACTACAAAATACAGTAAGGCGTAGCAAAGCGCGAAAGGTGATAAATATCTTCTTTTCTTCTTCATATGCATTTATATACCACTTTCTTTATTCGCAAATCAGGACAGCTGATGCCGAAGTCTGTGGTATTTAAGTACGCATTAACACATGTGCAAGTCAGTTGCGTCGTAAGTTGACGTGGTTTTGACATTTCAATTTCTATTTTCAATGCTTATTTAATTTTTGTCCAGTTTCCAGGCGAATTGCCAAAAATTCGATTTGCTCTGATTTTTTTCAAAAATGTGCAATCTATTGAATACAATATAAGACTTGAAAATATATTCTTGCAAGCGATCGGTGGCACGCACACACAAATCACGATTTCCCCAACTTTTCTCATAATTTTTAGATGTTGAGCTACATTTTGTTCGTTTCGCCGAAGTTACCGGTTTGAAAGATGCACACAAAATTCCTTCTAAAGTCTGTGAAAAGTTTTTTCAAATCGACGAATGAAATCGAAAATGATTTATATCAACTCCCGAGTTAAGCCGGGTATTCAGCTAGTTTATAAAATAGCTAATAAATAGTTAATAAAATAAAATAGGAAATACTTTATAAGCAAAGGTTTGCTCATTTATAAACTCTGAACATAAACTCTCTTGCCATTTTTTTTTTTTTTGACAAATAATAGTTTCCTAAGGAACTGCCACTTCTACCTTGTCTTATTATACCATAATGTTTTCCTGTTGCAGGCTTGCTTTTATACTTAAATGGTACTTTCTGCCGTGTTTTTTTTTTTGTAAAAGAAATAACGATTATTTTCTGCTGCAAATTTCTTCCAGCAAAATATCCAGCAGTTTGTTATACGAGTATTTTCCAATTAATTTTTTGACACATTTTGAATAAGGACTAAATTAGTTGAAAAACAGCTTTCAACTAAAGATCAAGAAATAAAAAAAAAAACAAAAATGCATCCAAAGGCAAAGATTTTAGAAAAAAACTCATCGAATACATTAAGGCGGTCTTCTCATTGAGCAACTTTTTTTTTCGACTTTTTTTTTGCATTTATTTATAGCTTGGGTAGTTGTGAATATGTCCCTAAAAGGATTTTTAGAAATTCGAAATACTTTAGACGATACAGCCTTTTTTGTGAAGCAAGGTCTTCGTCAAAATGAGCTATTTGATTTGGTGATGGAGGTAATAAAACCAGCTTACGAAGCGCTGTCGGCAGATAATTTGCTTGAAAGATGCCTTGGATCTGAAACTCAGAATTCCAATGAGTCCTACAATTCTGTTCTTTGGTCACTTTCGCCCAAACACATCAACTCAGGCGCACGCACCATCGAAGTGGCCAATTTCATTGCAACGTGCCTCTTCAACGACGGTTTTATACCCATACTTAAAATTATGGGTTTGATGGGTATTGCGATTGGCAAAAACGCATACGAATACGCACTATCTCGCAATGAAGACAGATTGAACCGATCAGAGACTCGAGCTGCGGCATCATCAAAAGCTGGCAGAACGGCTCGCAGAGCAGAGAGGGCAGCAGAAAGCAGTTTCTACGAAAAAGAGGAAGGTGGCCTGTATGGAGCTGGCATCGCCGACTAATATTTGTAAGTAAAAATTGTCAGCTCTTTAAAACTGCATTTAAACATTTTTGATTTTTTTTTTTTTTTCCCAAAAAAATTACTTCAAACTTTAAACGCGTTTATCTCGAACCCACGTTTTTCGAACTGGCGGCCATGATATCTCCAGTTCAACTGAACCGATTTTCATGAAACAAAGTGGAATCGACGCAGAATTGTCACCATTCTCGGGTGAACCTCGACCATAATTTTAAAAAATTTTTTACTATTTTTTTTTACACTAAACTACAAAAAAAAAACCCGAAATTGAAATTTTTTTTTTTGAATGGCGGCCATTTTGTCAAAAAAAAATCACGAAATTAAGCTTGAGGTTCACCCGAGAATTACATCTATACTGATTATAACCCCGTTTTTTTTTTCATTTCAGACGCTCCGGAGACCCGGAATCGTGGCCGCCGTGACGACACCTTTTTTTTCAGCACCAACTTTGAAGTCTCATTACTTTTTGAACAGCCCACGTATCGAGGCAAAAAAAATTTTTTTATTTACTTTGAACCTTTTGTAATACAATAAATAAAAAAAGTTTTCAATTATTCTTTGCGTTTTCAAATAAAAATTTTTTTAAAAAGGGTCCAAAAAACGGGTTTTGAATGAGAAGACCGCCTTAAGGCTTTGATATTAGAGTAGTTTTTTTTCAGGCAAAATCTTGAAAGGAAAAATACAAGCTATAGAAGTTTGGCTCACAGCCGGATTGCATTTGCAGAAAGTTTATAATTTCAATAATTTCCACAAAAATTTACGAGAATAAACGCATTAATAAGAAGGTATACATTTCTATAGTCTTGCGGTGGATCCCACATATTAAGAAAAATTTGAATGAACGATCCATTTCAAATTTTGCAGCTATTTTCTATGCTGGACGTGGTTAATATAAAAAAAAAAAATCAAAAATTTAATACTTTGAAGGAATAAATTTTTTCTTAGTAATAATTTGCAACAGTACACTGACCATATCGCACTATCTATCTGACTATCTTCACACTGACTATCTTCAAAAGAGACACAACTCAAAGTTCTAAAATTTTCAGGAGAAGCAAAACACAATTTTTTTCAAGGGACTCCATACAAAAGGATTTTTTTTTTTTAATTAAAGAGTGAGAAGATGAGTGAACAATTTTGATAGTTGATGGAGGTAATCACTACTAATAGTTTGACATTAAAAAGTAAAAATTTGTAAACTTTAAGTTGTGCCTGTTTTGTAGATAGAGTGCGATATCACCTTGTATGGAAGAAAAGTAAACCTGTTTTTGACACCGACTCTACTTTCCACCTTTGTAGATAAAGGCAAATTTACACATTTCACTCAAAACGATGATAATGAACGTTGAATGATGACAGTGAATCAAATTTTAATTTATATTGCTCAAAGTGTAAATTTAAAATTTGATGGATGAAGACGTTGAATGTCAAAATTTATTCGTTGATTCATTTATTTTATTGACATTTAAAAAAAAAAAAATAGTAATGCCGTCTAAAATAATAAAAATACTAGGATTGTTGCAAGAACTACAAAAAGAAATGGAAAAAAAAACATAAGTACGATTTGCTTTCACTTTCATCAAAAGTAGGAAATACTTCTACTTCTTTCACTGTTCAATGTGGATGAGAGTCATCTTAATTTTAGAGATGAAACTCAATTTACACTTTTCAAACCGGATAATTCATCCAAAGTGAACAATGATAGTGAATCGTGTAAGTTCGCCTTAATCCTTCTAGGGGAGAGGTCATCCTTCACCAAGAATGCCAGTTATGTGGGAAAAATTCCATTCGTGGTAGTTTTTAATTGCCCTTGGAAATTTTTTTTTTTTTTTGGGAATTCCCATGGTATTTTATAATTTAGTGTGGTATTTTTTTATTTAACGTTGGAATTCAGTGTGGTATTTTTTAATTGCAGTGAGAATTTGGGAATTTTTTCTTCAAATGATTTTCTTCACATTTATTAAGCAAAAACTTCATATGGAACATTGCCATTATACACATTAAACGCTCTGTTTACACCACCATTTTATGTCGTAAATTTTTGTTATTTTTGTGGTATTTTTTAATGCGTATGGTAATTTTTTTTGGGATTTTTAAATGAATATGGAGTTTTTGGTGGTGTTTTTATAAAGCGGGGCTTGTGGTAATTTTTAATGATCATGAGATTTTTTTGTGGTATTTTTTAAATGCGGTGGGACTTTTTTGTTTACCTTTACCGTGGTCATTTTGTTGGTATTTAATTTATGGTATCGGCGGAAAAGATAATTACCGTGGGAATTGTTTCGAATTTCAACTGGCAATCTTATCCTTCACATACAAAAAAAAAAAAAAAAAAAACACAAGGAGAGAAGGGGAGCTAATGCCCTTTCACCTTGTTTGTAGATCCGCCACTGTCGGAACGCACATTTTTTTGAAAACAAAATTATTTTGTTCACATTTTATCAATTAAAATTTGTCATTTTGATTTTGATCTATTTTGAATTTAATCTCTGATCAAAAATATTGATTTTAAAATGTTTAAAACAAAAGTTAATTTTTGAGTCAAGTCGACTTCGGCTGGCGGGATGGCGGGGAAGATAATAATCAAAACGACGAAAGTTTATAGCTAGTTATAAACATTTTCAACATTTTTTTTTAACCACCTTACTGAACGAAAATATATCTTCTTTTAATTTAATTTTGTTTAAATCGGTTTGGCTTTCTAGATTTTGGCCTTAAACTTTTTTTTTTTAGAACTTATCTGTTCTGAATTTTACACGTTATTTCTCATTAAAAATGGAATGATCTTTATATATAATATATAGATCTCTAAGAAATATTTTTAATTTTTCGAATCAACTGTTAGAAATCGTATTGAAATTTTGCTTGTTTTATACAGCATTAATTCTGACGTTTAATTTTTAAAAAAATGGTTCCGATTTATTTCTGTGCCTTCCAAAAACAATCTTGTTCACTTGATTAAATAGACTAATTTGGTTAAAAAAGTGGAAAAAATATTGTCACTTATAAACAAGGAAGTGAAAATAATGACATTTCTGATTAAATCTGTGTTGAATTGAGCTTTAATTAAAATATTCATAAAATTATTGTGTAAAAAGTCAATTCAAAAACATATTCAACATGATATTGAGAGGAAAATGTAACCCCTAGCAAAAATCCTTCTCAATTCCAATCTATGGGTAGTATTTCTTTGTGACCGATGAAAAATTTTGGGTAGCAATTGATTGTCACCGAATTTTCAGAACATAGATGTTTAAGCAAAAAAAAAATGTTTAAAAATTTATAAAAATTGTTTTGAAATTGATGTAAATACGGTTTAAGTCTCCATAATGAGCACATACGAGTATAATATTATATTATATTTATATCTTTGAACAGAAAACTACGGTCGTTATGCTGATTTTATATCAGTGGTAATCACATGTTTTCCCATACACCCCTTTCACATTGGTCAAGACTTGAAAGCAATGAAAGTGAGAACAAAAGGGAACACGAAAAAATTGACGGTACAGAGACATTGGTACCGTCAATTTTTCTCCCTTTCGTCGCTTCCGATTTGCGGCGAATTGCCCACACACTCTGAAAATTGAATTCAATTCTTGACCAATGTGAAAGGGGTGATAACACGCGGGTGTCGTGTGTTTTTTTTTGTGCTTTTGTGCACTAATTAGCAAAGGGCTTGCTGTGTTCGTACACTGCGTAAAAGTTTGTTTTTTCCGCTGTGCTTTAAATTTCAAATCTGTATGCTTTGAGCGTTCATGGGATAAGGGTGTTGGTCGCTGTTTTATTTATGGATTAAATATTTTGCAATGCTTAAGGAAAGTTGGTGTGTACAATTTTAATTTTCGGAAAATTTTTATTGTGAATCACATACCAACGAACTTGAGAACCTCCTCCATTTTGAAGTGGGTTAAAAAAAAAAACATTAATACATTCTTTTCAACCTTTTTTTTTATCTTTTCTTTGTTAAAAAAGCGAAAGCAAACACAAAAATAAAACTTTATATTGAAAATACAACACTCGACAATATATTCTCGTACCAAATGTTGTGAGAGCTTTTAACAACTTCTTGTTTCAGTGTAAAGCTGTGCGCTCGGAAAGCTCTCTTTGTTGTTGTTTGAACCGTGCGTTGATCACCACTTTTTTTAAATTTATTTTTGAAAGCTTTTATTTATAAATTTAAAAACGGGAAAAATAATTATTTTGTATGCAAAAAAGGGGAATTTTCTTCACCGACACCTGGCAGCACTCACCCATCCTCCAATCACTGGATTCTTAAGGGAATCTTTAAGTTTTTAAACAATTTGGATGAACCATTCTGTATTTTAGGATAGCGGCGGGTTAAAATAATTATACTATTTTTATACCCCATACGTTCTGCGCGACGGTATATTAAGTTTGCCACTGTGTTTGTAATGCCCATAAGGAGGCGTAAAGGGTATAGAAAATTATATATTTTCTTTATCAGCATCACCACCTGAGACCACCTGAGACGATTTTGGCGATGTTAGTCTGTCTGTCGTCACGATTACAGCCGATATTTTGGAGCTACTATAACGAAATTCAAAATATTGGTTTCCATTCGAAATAAAAAAAAAAGTTTGAAATTCATAATTCATTTTGAAATTTGAGATGAGACAGACGAGTCCAAAAACTAGTCTTTGATTTTGACGAAATCGAATTTTGGATTAAATCGGAAGCCTTCCTCTCACACAATGTGACATTATTTAACCGTTAGTCTCTTAAAATTCCAAAAAAATTAATGCAATGACATGAAATTCTACACATAGGTTTCTATTTTTAATATAACTATGTTATGTCATAACTATGACTATAAAATTTGGCAATATCTAATGAAAACCACGCCTACCTCTTATACAAAATGACATCATCCAAACCGTAAAATCTCTTAAAATTCCATAAAAGTGTATTTACCGACTTGTACCCAATGTAGCATGTGAGCCCGGATTTCTAATATAAATTTCGACTATGAAATTTATCAAAATCGACTAAGAACTACCTACCTCCCATGCGAAGTGACGAAATCAAAATAGAAAAACCTTCACAAATACCACAAAATTCATGTATCGGCTTGATTCCAAGGTGGATAATTATAAGGTGTTCTCATCCCATGACATTTTTCGATATGTTTTTTGATAAGTTTCATACACGGTTTGATGTATGGTGAAATAAATATAAGTTGTTCACCTTATCAGTGTGGCTTTCGACCTGGTAAGTCCACCATAGACCAGATTTTCACGCTACGACAAATCCTGGAGAAAACCCACGAAAATCAAATTGACACACACCATCTCTTTGTCGATTTTAAAGCTGCGTTCAATAGCCTGAGAAGGGATTGCCTATACGCAACAATGTCTGAGTTCGGTATACCTGCAAAGTTGATTAGACTTTGCAGAATGACGTTGAGCAACACACGCAGCTCCGTCAAGGTAGGAAATGACCTCTCCGAAACCTTCAATACCGAAAGAGGTTTCAGGCAAGGCGATCCACGACATTTCATAGAATCCAGACATCAAACCATGTATGAAACTTCTCAAAATAAGGCAGCATGTCAAAAAACATATTGAACTAGTAAGGGCAGAGTACCGAAGCTAAAATACCCCCCCGCGGCCATATTGAAGTATATTCGAAGTCTTTAGCCACGACATACACGATGATATTCACACTTATACATTAATGAAAGTTTTCCTATTTTGATGACGTCACTTTGGTTCATATTATATATCAAAGCTAAAGTGCAAAATTTCAAAACATTTCATTAATTTTTGTGGATTTTTAAGAAATTTAACGTTTAAAATAAAGCCAATTTGTATGGGAGGTAGGCGTGGTTTTCATTCGATTTGCCAAATACCATAGTGGTGGTCTATGTTATATATCAAAGCCTATATGCAAAATTTCAAGGCATTTCTTTAATTTGAGCAGATTTTTAAGAGACTTTACGTTTAAAATAAAGTCACTTTGTATGGGAGGTAGGCGTGGTTTTCATCCGATTTTTCCACATTTTATAGCCAGGATTAAGACTAAAGGGCAAAGCTCACCTGCCAAATTTCAAGGCATTTCTTTAAATTTTGTGGATTTTAAAGACATTTTACGGTTAATATAAAGTCACTTTGTATGGGAGGTAGGCGTGGTTTCCATCAGATTTGGCCCATTTTCGAACTTGATCTTCCTTTTTTAAAAATAAACTTATATTTTGAATTTCATCGCAATAGCTTTAAAATTGCGGCTGTAATCGTGTCGACAGACGGACACACGGAAATCGACTCAGGAGATGATGCTGATCAAAAATATATATATTTTTCTATACCTGCCACGCCTTCTTCTTGGCTTTACAAACGGAATGACAAAGTTAATATACCCCTTACACAATACGCGTTGGGGTATAAAAATGTCATGGGATGAAAACACCTTATAATTATTCCACCATGGTTTGATGTTTGATTCTATAAAAATGTCAAAATAATTTTTTCTGATTTTCCGGATGAGAACACCTTATAATCATTCCACCATGCTTGATACCTTATACATAAGCTGTGAATAACCCTTGGCTGCCAGACTTCGCTCCAGTTACAAATATACCCCACTGGGGTAGCTCGTTACATCAAAGTTTTTTGACTTACCAAAATATATGAACTAGTGTTTGATTTATGCTTAAAAAATTTTATGGTCCATTGAACCATAACCTCAAATATTTAATAAAATAAAACAAAAACAAAGCCTAAAAATTTAAAGAAGTTGAAAGAATTGAAAAAAAAAACTGGGTTAACAAGCTACCCCATTTTATTTAAATTTAATTTATGGCACAAATATTTTTGCAGATTATACATGAACATTTTATAGATGGCTTACGACTTCGAGTATACTGAAATACGGCTGCGGGGTATATTTTAACTACGACCCTGTCGAAGATCGATTCCATTATACATAGTTTATAAATGATGCAAAAAAAAAAATTTAAATGTACTCTTCAACAGCTTAAAAGAACCTTAAATGTTGGAAAAAACCCTTCAATTAAATTTAAAAAAAAAACATTTTTCCTTAATTCAAACATTAATTGAGCAACAAAATTATTCACTCAACTCACAAAAGAGCAAATTCAAAAACCAAATTCCGACTTTTATACAAACCCTTTTTCATTTCCGAACTGATGATCACTGCTGGTCTTAGAGATGAGCTGAAAATGGAACATAAACATTATGACATGACATTCATTTCTGGTATATCTTGTATTTCTGTTTAGCTCCGATGATCTACAATCAATTTTGGGCCAAAGGGTTGTAAACTTGGGTGGTAGGGTTTTGTAAATTTTTTTTTTTTTATGTAAATATGTATAGCATCTGATTTTCTTAAATAATATGATGTTTTAAATTTTTCAAAATGTAGATTTATGATGATTTAGCCCGGGCTAAAGATTTGTGTTTTACTGTTTATCTTTTTGTGTACGAAAATCGTCTCCATTTCTTACGTGTTTGTTTCTTTCTCTATAATATTTTTGTTTCCATGTAGTTAATACTTTCTGAAGTTTCTGTTTTTTTTTTTTTAATTTATCAAAAGTTTCTCTATGGAAAACTGTAAGAGTTATGGAACCTTTAAATTGATTAGCAACAAAATCAATACAGCTCAAGATTATTTTACAGCCACACAATAAATTTACTCGCTGAATTTTTCTCCATACAGATGGTCAATTCGCGTACTGTGAAGTGATATAATGAAAAAGTTGTACAAGTATGTACAAGTTTTTATGTTATCACTATTGTGATTTTAACACAGTTTTCATGTGAAGTTTTAACGAAAATTGCAGATTTCTTTTTTTAACAATTAAATTAAATTAATTAAATTTTAAATAAAATAAGAAAAACAATTTTTTTAAAACTTAAATGTTTTCCTGAAGTACCTTCAAGAAAAATTATGTAAAAATTATAAAATCGTTATTGCAATTTAAAACTTTCCTTCATTTGATTGAGAGTTATTTTAAAAACATCTTTTAGACTCAATCATTAAAATTGACAGACATAATATTTGATAATTTTTTTTTAAAACGATTAAGATTTCTTTTTAATAATAATAATAATGGTAATAAAGAAGTAGGAGTGAACAATACTACATAACAACTGGTTTGTTTTTTTTCAAATTATTTATAAGTATCTTATATATTATATAAGTATTATATAAATACACAAAAAATTATAATTAAATTTAGTTAAAGTTTTTCTATTTCGCGTATTTTTAAAATGCGCGTATCTAAATCAAAACTATTATTTTTTTTTAAGATAACTAAATAACTAAATTTCTGTTTTGATAGTTATTATTTAAGTTTCCTATATACAAAATATTGAAAGAAAAAAAAACAATGAAGATGCTTCGAACTTAGAAGATATTCTTCATGTATTCATAAAGGTTATGATTTTATTCTTTCTTTTTTTTTTTTTTTTTGTTAAGTTTGAGAGTTTAAAACGTTAAAACAAAAAATAGGTTTCAGTCTGTCACGTAATTCGGTTATAATTGTAAGTCTTAGTTGTACATACTTAATATAATAAAATGTACGCAAAATTAAAACTCTATTAAAAGATAGAGAGAGAGAGAGGTAGAGAGATCCCAATGTAAGAAACTGGAATCCATATGCAGTATAATTTTGACATACTGAGCACAACTGCAACTTAAGTTCAGTGTTAATTTATGGCATATAAATAAAACTTGTTTGAACGCAATTTATTTTTTAAGGCAATTTTACATATATTATCCCTATACTATACACAATTAGTCGCTGTGCAAAAGGATAAATCCAAAATTTTGGATTTATTGCTAGAAACTATCAGCCTTACCAAAAAACTAATTTAGTGCTGGCTCTAATTAGTGCCAGCTTTAAAAAGATTTTTTAGCATAAGCTTAACAGAGACAACAGCTGCTACTAAATTAAAAAGCTGACGCCAAAATTTAATATCAGTTTTTTAGTAAAGCTGAATATGTGCTGCAATGTGTCTGATGTGTGCTATAATATGCCGCTTCGGGTAAGGAAGTTACGCTTGTTCTGTGATGTAAGCACCTACATACATATTTTCAGAAATTCTGAAGTTGTGCTGTAATTTGCTTGTATCGCGCTGCAATGTGCCGTAGAGATAATTAAAAAAATTTGCATATTTGCAAACAAATCATTAACTCACAAAAATAATTTCATTAAAAAAAAATGTTTTCCAAAGCGGCACATTATAGCACAACTCGAGCACATTACAGCACAACTTCCTGAATTTCTGAAGAAAGTTCAACTCATGCGGCTCATGATAGCAGACATTGAGCACTTAGTGGCATATATTATTTACTTTTTTCTTTTAAATCATAATGGTTTTACCTTAACTATTCCTATTCAGCAGTTCTCATTGTGCTCATTTTACGTAAGCTTGAAAAAAATGTTGTTTGCATTTGCGTTCAATATGTCGAAAAATCTATAAATTATCTGCCATTTTCTTTCTCTTTTTGTGTTTCTTCTAAACTATAATAACTAAACTGGAAAAAAGTAACAATTTACACAAGTTTATCCCTTTTTGATTTAGTTTTGGTCTAAGCTGCACGCTTTTTCACTTCTCAAAACATGCAAAATTAAAAAGAAAAAAATATATACTATCATCATCAATCTCACACATTAGATGCCCATTCGCACCCATCCATTTCGCACCCATTACTCACACACAGGCAATGGAAATGTACACGTTGCTTGTTTGCTCATTTAAAATTTAGTGCCAAAAAAGTAATTGTTAACTGGTGGTGGCCACCTGCTCCTGTTGTGCTTGTTTCTTATCCCACCACTCCTGAATGCTATTCACCATTTGTTTTCGTCGGAAACGCAACGACTCGCTGATGCACATTTGTATAAAATGCGTTTTCATATCTAGATCACCTTTGATCAGATCCAAATGATCGAGCAGTTGGCTATAGTTGCGTCCGGGACGTCGTATATCACGGAATACTTGTGTACGTATTTCAAGGTTATGCTTGCGCGCAGCCTCGCGTTGTTCATCGGTCAGCGCAGGTGGTGGCAGTGCAGAGTGATTGGTTCTGTGGTTGTTGTGGCTATTGTGTAGCAATAAGTTTTGACTGTTGGTGGCGCCTTCACGTTTGAGGCTATCAAAACTGCTTGATAACGATAGAGAATTATTTGATGCACTGCACAATGTTGATGTTGGCGGTGGCATCAATGCCAATTCGGTTTCAATTTTAAGATCTTGCAGTGTGGTGTCCAAAGGGTTGGAGGCAATACTGCTGGAACTGCTGACATTGTTGTGGCCATTGTGACATTGTTGAAGAATGCGCGATATTTCCTGCGCATCGTTGATATCGTTGTGATGATGCAGGAAAACGGATGCTGGCGGTGTTGTAACAGTTGGTGGAGGTGGAGTGGGCGTGATTAAATGATTATTAAATGCACTGCCATTAGTGTGATGATGTGACGTCAGAGAACCAACACCAGTAGTTGTAGCGGCAGCAGCTGCTGCTATCGTGCTATTGCCTACACCAACCGGAGTGGGTGGCGCTGCTGCGGCGGCTGCAATCAGTGGTTGCACAAAATTACTTAAATACGGATGTGGCGCGGATACTGGCGTCGTAGGCAAACCCCCATTACTGGTGAGGCTCAGCGCTTGTGGTGTTATAGGTGGGTTGGTGTTGGCTAAACTATCAGCAATATTTGTTGTTGACAGAACGCCAACTCCGACTAGGCTGCTGGTGCTACACATTGTGAGTTCCGAATCACAGCTGCCTTCATCGCTGATGCCATTGATAAAATTTCGCACATAGCCGTTGAGTGGAAAGTCTTGATCGGCTGGTTCTTCTTCGTTGAAATCAAAGGCCACCACCAGTCTATCAGGATCAGCATCGTCAGCTAGGCAGCTCGCGGAGGTTGACGCTGACATTGCTGTAGAGTTGGAGTAAGTGGAGTCGGCGGCGGAGGCAATGCTATTGTCATCATCATCAAAATCGGATAGCGAAGCAATCGATGAATCGTTAGATGAGCAGACGGAGGAGGCGGCTGTGGTCGAGGAGCAAATGCTAGATGTGGGCGAACATGGTCGCAGTTCGATTGTTGTGCGTCGAAATATGAAATCCTTGCGTATTGGACCAGCTTTGCGTTTGCGCGAACGTGAGCCATCTATTTTCTTGGCACCCAACAGACCCATGGGCGGCGCTTGAACGCCCGAAGGTCCAGCACCATTAGTAGACTTCATTGGTGCTGCGACATCGCTTAGATCAGCTTCGTCAACCATAACCATGTGCTTGTCCTTCTTGTAGGGATTGCCGAACATGTGCTGGCGCACATTAGTTGGTTCGATTTCACGCAGCGGGTTATCCTTGTTCTTTAGATACTCCTGATAGTTGCCCATCTCGGAGATGGGCAAACAGTGACCCGAGTCTTTGGCGACTAAGCTAGTTGGTGTCGGTCTCAGCAGAATTTCGCGCATGCGCGCTATTTCCTCGATTAAATCGCGACGTGGTATATCGAAGGGATTGCGATAGGACTTGGCCGACTGCTGACGCGTTTGCTGAGGCACCACAATAGTGTAGTTTTCTAGCGGCTCAATTTCCGCGTGTAATTTTGCGAACGTATCGCGTAACAGGGGGTTTCGCACAAGGTCACGACGCAGCTGTACACCGGGATTCAACTTGGCGGTTTCTATCTGACGATACGGCGGCTTCGGCTGTTTAAGTTGCTTGTAGACTTTCATGCACAAGTTTTCCTGATCCTGTTTAGCGGTGTTCTTAATGTGCTTCAACTGGTTAGCTATGGTCGGTGATAAATAGTTGTCCACATTATCGGGCAGCAGAAACTGCAACAGCGGATACGGTACATTGATGTTTAGCAGCGCCTTACGTAGAAACGGGCAATAATAGGGTGGTATGGAGCGCACGTAGGCATTGAATTTGTACATCAAATCGTTGGGTGGACTCATGTTGTACTTGTGTATGAGATCGTGTAGTAGCGGCAACAGCGCCGGATAGTTGTAGGCCAGCACATACAGGTGCACTTGGCTGAAATTAGGTGCAGCCTTGAGATAACCGAAAGGCAACTCAAAACCATGCATACCATTGGAGATGATAACCTGCCAGCATTTGTTCATCTCACGCTTCTGCAGTATCTGCAGTGTCAAAGGACTAGCTTCAATTTCGTATTTGTCCACCGGAAAGCTGCGCACCATTTGTGGTTCGTCGACTGCAGGTGTGACAATCTTGAGCTTAGGGTGGGCATCGCGTGGTGGCAGCGTCACCGCCTTGGGATCAGGCCAATAAGGTTCCGGTAGTGGCCAATATCCGATGGGAAAGGTCTTCTGCGAGATGTGCTTCTGCACATAGATCATCTTTTTGGTAGGCTGAAAGACAATGTCTTGTAGAGCTTCATTGGGAATACCGCCCCCTTCTTTGGGCATCATTGGTTCGAATTGCAGTACAACGCCGGGTTGCACCTTTTGCACTAGACTCTCAATGCACTGGTTGAGAACGTAGTGTGAACGCACTCGATACGAGCGACCACCGGTCACCTCACACATGCGTTCAATTGGAGAGTCGTCATGCGGCACCTTACCTTCGACGCGCTCATCGACCTTGTTACCGGACATGCGTAGCACTAGTGAAAACAGACGCTGATCCCAACGAAAGGGTTCCTTTGTAAACTTTGTGCCCGGTATTTGGGTATTTAGGGGTAAAATTATCTCCTGATGTACACCGTTGCGAAATGAATAGCGACCACCATCCGTGATTACTATGATAACCGAAGGTTCTAGATAAAATGGACAACGGCCCTGGCCATAAGTGTCTATGCCAGATTGCATGCGATTCAAGTTGAGCAAATCAAAGGCATTCTTCAGTGATTCACCCATTGATGTTAGGCCTGTGCTCTGTAGGTTCTTCAATTCATTCATAAATGTGGCATGATTCTCTTTCCAACCGGCCTTTACATTTGCCGGTGGCTCTTCAAAGGTCAACAGCATATAACGATCACCTAAGCAATCCTGCGTACGCTGTCTATATTTAAGAAAGGTCTCCACTGCCCCCTTGGCTATATCTAGGTATGTTTTTTGTACGCCATTTACATACGCCCTCTGACACATGGACGACGATGTGTCGACCAAGAACAGGATTATGGTCATTATCCACAGTTGTTGTTGTTGTTGTTTATGCTCCTGTTTTGTAGTTGTTGTTTAAACTCTTGTAGATGTTGTTGTTGCTGTTGTTGTATTAAGAACAAATTCTTAAAATTAGTTAAGATTTTTGTTTTGCTTTTGTTTTTATTAAGAGCTAAGTTATTTCCGTGGTCATCGGGAAAATAAAAATCGTTGTTTTAATTATCTGCAAAAAGTTTAAAAGAAGAGAAAAAAAAACATTATGTTTGTTAAAAAAGCTAAGAAGCGAACTTTTGTTAAGTTAAAAAATAAATTCTACGTGCCGTTGATATAATAAAGGTAGACATTATAAGGTAAGGTTTACTTATAAAAATAACTCATACAAAAAAGTTTTTGCAACAGAATTAATTGCATAGATTGTGCAAATTAACAATTGTGTATGCTTATCTCTGATCACATGATTGCCATCTTCATTTACTGCCTATAAATATAAAGAGTACATTTTTGAGAATTTAATAAAAAAATATATTTTCTCATATTTCAATTAACTGGAGGTATTGTATATTGTTTAAACTCAATTCAGGTTTTCCTGAGTACTTTTGCGAATTCTTTCTTTCTATAAATGTAGGGCATTTATTTAAAAATTAGCAAGTCAAAAAAAAAAAAAAAAAATTGGAGATATTTTGGGATATTATGTCTATTTTTCTATAAATTTTAATTGCTCGAATTCGTATTATCTTGCTTCGTGTAAAATGACTTTTTTACCCTAGAACAGTGGCCTACAAAACTTATTTGAAGAGTCAAACAATATTTAACAAAATCCATATACAAAATTAAAAAATCATTGAAATATATGATTCAAATATAACCAGTTTTTGGTAATATTCAGTCTTAACAAAAATTGTTAAATTTTAAAACTAATCATTATAAGCTATTTAAGATCAAGTCCATTTTTATTAGATTAAAACTAGTCAAGTTCACTTAGTTTAGTTTCAAAAGAACTTTAGTCAATGTTATAAGTAGGCCAACGAATCTCATAGAAATGGTAAAGTTATCTTCACGAATTATGAAATTTCCTCTAAAATGATATTCAATCGTTAGTGAATATTATGAAATTAATGCATAATTTTGCATATTTTATAAAAAATTTTTGATTTGATATATTTATTGCTCATATTTAACCATTAAATGGTACTGCGAGGAACTAACCACTTCTACTATTTTTTCGCATCTTTTCCATTTAATTTTTGTTCATTTTGTTGTATTCTATGATATAAGCGACAATATTTTTGATTTGCAGACACGTGCTTTTATTTCGTATAATAAGTGTTTTAGTCGGTAAAGAGGTAACACCTCCAAAAAACTAAATTTTTGTAAATTATGAATTTTCGGGAAGTTGTTTCTTTTTTTAAAATTTGGCGTTTTTGCAATCAAAAAATTTACTTATTTTTCCAATAGTGTATTTAATAACCAAAGTTAAGTATTGAACATATAAATTAAACTTTCTGCAAAAAATTATCAAAAAAAAAGTTTATAAAAGTAAAGGGTCCGGCCAGGTAATTTGTATATACAGGGAGTAAAACGCACCTGTAAAAAAAAATCGCAGAGCCAAAGGTGTTCAGAATTCTAAGATACATAACATACATTTTTTCCTGCCAATAAAAAAAAATCAGGCACATAAGGGTTAAGTATATTTTACAATAAATGCAAGTGGTTTTTGCATATTTGTCCCGTTTTTTGATTTTATAACGTTTTAAATTGAGCACGATTTAGTGCGCCATCTTTTGGGAAAAGATAACTTATAATTTGTTCCCAAATATTCACCGGAACCACCCTGTCAAACGGGCAATGCTTGTATTTAAAGAACATTGTTACCTTCTGCTTAATTTGCAACGGATTCTCTGAAAACTTTCTATTTTATATTTTGTGACAAAACACCTTTTAAATGCTGGAAAATGATTTAGATTTAGGCGCTAGGACTAAGCCACTTTTGAAACTATAAAGTAGGAGGACCTAACAATTTTTTAATAAGAGGAACTTTACAATATTTTAATTTGAAAAATGTATTATTAAAAAGTAATAATATTGAAGGATTCAAGTTAAGATTCAATATTAATAAAAAATCAATTTTAAACCGCGTATCCAATGGTTTCTTGTTGTTGGTTTTTTGTTAATAATTCTTTGGCTTTTCAAATAATTTCGTAGACAACACTGCTCTAGGGAAAGAAAGTAATTTTCCAACAAAGCGAAATAATTCGGACTCAAAACCAAAAAAAATTGCATGGATATTAAAATTAATATATATATAAAAATTGATATTTGTGCTATTTGTTCAGCCTCTAAGGTTTACATTTATAAAAATGAATAATATATAAAAGTTTATGAAAAAATTTACAATTTTAAGGGTTTCCAGATTATATTTTTTTTTTAGCAAATAATGCTAATCTAAATCATTTGGACTAAGCCACTTTTGAAAGTAAGCATGTTGTACTTAACTATATACTCTTTTTAAGGAATAATTTAGAAATATTTTCTGTTTGACAAAAGTCTGTACACATGTAAAAAATGCCGAAAAAATATCTGAAATATTTTTTTATCGACTTGGCCATTTTTTAATTTAGACCCCTCATATATTTCTTGGAAATCATTGTATAAGATGCCCTACCTTGTATCATAACTTTCATTGGTTTGTATTCGTAGACTATCATCATGAAATGATGGACAATTGTAATGGGCAATGAATATTAGTCTTTCAAATTTAAATTGCTGCCAAAATATTTAAATTGCTGAAATTATTATTTATTTTTTCCTTTTTAGGGTCTAGCTCAGAAACGATGAATATGTCTCACATTTCAATTATCGATTGCCGTTGCATTTGCTTCTCTAACAAATGCTAGAAAAAAAAATACTTTTTCATGTTTATTAAATTTCTTTATATTTGTTTTCCCCTTAAGGGCACTATTTTATCAATTAAATCGATGTATTATTTTTTTATTTATAGGCAATGTAAAATAACATTGTTTTTTAAGAAAGTTTTTTATTTTTTATATTTTGTTTTAAACAAATTTCCGTTAAATTTAAAGTAAATTAATCAATAGATTCATCGTCATCATCACTTATAGTTTTTCACATCACTTATAGTTTTTAATAAAAAAATTTGTTTACAAAAAATTCGAAACTACAGAACTTCATTTTTTATTAAGTTTTCTCCTTCTGCTATTGACTTAGGGCCTTTTGAGATAGGGCCTTTCTATATTAAGGTAGCGATATATAAAAAAAAATTAATTTTTTCATTTATTTAATTCATATGCGTAAACTTATGTTATGCATTAAAAAATATGCTGAATACCCCGCGCACGGTCTTATTATTGATAAAACACTTTTTGTTTAGTTTTCTTCACAAAAAATGTTTATCGAAAAGCCAATAATTAATTTATGCCCCCTACGAGGAATTCCTAGATCCACCACTGCTTTGATTTTTCGAAAATACAATTTATTTATTTATTAAAAAATATTAAATTGTGAATACCTGAAGTTTTAATTGAAAATTAAAAAAATAAATATTGTTTGCTTCGAAAAACAAAATTATTCTGATTGTTTTTATTAAAAATTTAATCCTATATCACATATAAAATGTAGCTTTATATTTTAAACAAATTTTGACGATTTAATTTCCCGAAACTGTTTTATATTTTTTTTCTCCATTATTTCTTATATTCTATTTTCGAATGCAGAAGAACAGATGGAATTTCATGTTTCAATATTAAATATTTTTTTGGGTCATTTAAACGGTCACAAATTTTATTCCAAATTCGATTTACTCTTTTTTTTTAATGATTAGAAAAAATGTAAAAGCATATTGCACAACTTCGTCCACTGTAAACGAATGATAGCCTGCATATAGTACAGTGCATACAAAATAGTAAAAACACGTTAAAATATATGTAAATCAATCATTCGTACAAATTGGCAACAAAGCACATCAATCCGATTACATAGCATTCAAAAAAAAACTGCATCGACTTCATTTAAACAGTTACTAGTGGCTAATAGATGGCGCTAATAGCACAAATTTGCCAACTTACCCGGATAGTGGGAAAAAAATAGCACGCACAACAACCAGACAAGAATTGCTATTGCAGGGACAAGCTTTCCAGCAAGGCAAACAGCATCCAGTTGCCGAATGTATGACTTGCGGTGGCCAAAACAAACGCAACTAATTAGCATGACCGTCAAAAGGGTCGCGCAGAAACAGGTGACACCAGAATAATTGTAAAGAGTTGGAGCTTGCACCAATTTTATTCACTGTTGTTTTAAGGTTCTGTTTCTTTTCCTCTATTAAGCTGTCAAATGACACAATTTCTATTCTTTCCATTTTATTTTAACATCATTTTTTTTGTCGCAGAAATTTTGACATGTGAATGTTGACGTGAGAGTGCGAGAGCGGGAATATAATTTAAGAGAGCGAATGAAAATTACAAATTATTGCGTGTGCCAAAGCGAGACAGATAGCCGTACCGATTGTTGCCACCTTTTGCAAAAAAACAATGCCAAAAAGTACGTGTTCTTCTACATTTCACTAATTCCAGCTAAGCCGGTGGTGGTTTTTAAAAACGAGAGGAGATATTTTTCTTTTCAAATAAAATAGAGAATTGAAATGATAACTATTTAAAAATCATATTTGTTACTAAAATTAATTTGAAAGTAACTAATATTTTCCCAATAAAGACTTAAATTCCCTTAGGGCAGTTTCAAAGAACGAATTTTAATATATATTCGATCTAATTGTAATTCGGTCAAAAGCGGTTAAAAGTATTATCCCTTTCAGACCGTGATGCATCGATTATTCAGTCTCCATATCCTCACTTCTTTTTGACGAATGTTTAAAAGATCGACATGTATCGATTGTGCTGTTTGTTGCTGATGTTCGCTTCTCACATTGATCCGCTATTCGTTTTACAGTTACTTAAATATTCGCGGAATTCTTGCATCACATTTTAATTTTGTCAAAATGAGCCATAGAAGTAAGTTGTGCTTCAATTACTAAAGTACTAATAGCGAAAAATTAGTGAAGGGGACAAATTTATTTGAAAAACTAACTTTACGGTGGTTTCCTTATTTCGACCGGGGTGCATCAGGTATTCGAGCGCTAAAAATACATAAAGGATATGAAACCTAGATATTGAATATGTTTTCATATCATGCAAAGACCATATATTACAAAAATCATAAAAAAATCTTTGTAGTTTGGCGTCAGGCCTGAAAGGGTTATAACATAGACTACTAAAAACATCAATTTGAATTTAGTTAAGAACAGAATTTTGTTGAAACGATTTTAAAATGAAAATATTTCTAGAAAGAAGACAAGTTGATGTTTGAAAATTTTAAAAACAAATAACAAAAATTGTATGTTTTTGAAAATATTGTATGTTTTTTTTTCTTCACAAATATAAGCTCTGACAAAGAAAAGCCATAAGACAAGAGCTCCACAAAAACTTTTCTGACATTTTACCTAGCAACTAATTCAAAGAAAAACAACGCTGTTAAGTAGCATTATAACAGTTTTGTGGACAGATGGGAGCAAATTTAAAAAATATGACGTCAACCGTTGTATAATAAAAATTAGAACTATGTAATATGATTATAATATTAATAACAGGGAAAATATTATAAAACTAATGCGAACGATATAACAAGGAAATATAAAATTATTTCAATAACTGATTTTGTTAATTACTTACTTAACTTCAGTTTGGGCGAAAAAAGTATTACTTTTTCCAAATGAGTGTTGTAATGTGTAATGGAAGTTGAAATAGCAAACTTTTACGAATCGTGGTTGAATACATAAGACAGTCTCGGGTCAATAAATCAAAATCGATGTAAATTTTGATTAAATTTTGATTCACGGCTCTCAGCCATACAGCTGCATTTATTTTATTTACTTTTTTTACTTTTACTTTTTACTCTCTTTAAATCCGCCATACTGAGTGGTAATCAGAACATTTTACTGAGACCGGCAATGGTCTTTTTCTTTTTTTTTTCCAAAATGTTTATTTAGAGCAAAAAAGCTAATGTCAGAAGAACTAATAAAAATAAGAATATTTACTAGAAAATTTTTTTTTAAATCTCCTACAAAACGCAACAAAATGCAACGAGCTATTACCCGTAAGAATCCATGCAAAACATTTGAAATTATAAAGCTCAGAACATTTTACGTTTAACAATTTCTTTGGTCCTTCAGATGTTTTTGTCCTTGAAATTTGTAAAAAAACAGCAGAGGCTGCATAAATAATATTATTAAGAAAATGAATACCGCAGGCGAAAAATTGCAAAAAATTTCAAGGCGGGTTACATATAATGTCATGATTAAAAAGATAAGCGCCGCAGGCAAAAAATTGTTCGAGCTGGGTGTTTATATAATGTGATTCAGAAGAGAAATAAAACACTTAATTTCAATTTAATACTTTTTTTTGGTGCATATAGCTGCAAATAGAATGTGTAATATATTCAAAAGTTATGCACGGATTTTTATGGTTAATAGTACGTTGAATAAGTAACAGCATAAGCTTTATTGATACTCATAATGCTACTCAAAATGCTTAGTTTTGCGGGAAAATTTAAAAAATCAACATTTTTCGGGCCCAATTTTTCTAACTTTTTCGAAACCACTTGAGAGTGGCCTGAAATATTTTTGGAATTCTACTTGCAAGGTCTTAATACATATAATTCACGGAAAAAGGTTTAAATTCGAGTAGTCATTCTCCTTCAATTATGCCCAATAATCTCACTTAATATGCTTTGCTTCTCCATTCTACCTAGCTTAAGAAATTTTTGTAATTTTAAATAAATTATTATACAAGTTTAAGTTAAACTGTACGGTTTTTCGATTGTTATTTTAATTAATCACAAAAAGCTTATGATTTACCAAATACACTACATCAAACTGTCAAAACAATATAGATTAAATCGACCTAATACCCAACCAGAATCAATGCAGCCATCAAGCGGCAACATGCATAAAACGTCAACGGAAAACTGTGCAAATTGTTGTTGGTTGCCGAATGTTTGAATTACTTTTTGAAAATGGATTTATTCGATGAACATTTTATTCACTATAAGCCCAATTCTGAATGAAGTTTCCCAGGGAATTGAAAAAGAGAATTTTTGTATTTTTAAGAATGTTCACAGAATTTTTTAAGAAAAAAATATTTGCATTCAGTCAATTTTTAAGATTACAAGAAAAAAAATCTTTAAAAGCATTCGGGGTCGTTCATAAACTACGTTGCAAATTTAGGGGGTGATGGGGGGGGGGGGGGGGGGGGGTTACAGATATTGCAACATTACCAACAATTTCAAAAAATGTCGAAAAAAATTCATATTTGAAATACCCCATCATTTGAAAACCATGCCATCCGTACATCTTCATGTTTGAGCGTCTTAATTGGCGGTAAACTTAATTGAGTGTAAACGCGTTGTTTTTTAGATGTGACGTTACTTTGTAGGGGGGAGAGGTTTGAAATATATTATGAAAAGTAACGGAGGGAGGGGGTAAAACAAAGAAGATGGTAACGTAGGTTATGAACGAGCCCTTATCTAGTCTAAAAAATTAAATCTACCCTTTTCAATTCCCAGGGAAATTTCATTCAGAATAAAGATGTATAAGTTTCGATCGATACAAGCATTTTTTTATTTGCAACAAATTTGATATTTTGCTTTGATTCCGTTAGTTTCATTGGCCTTCTAAGCAACCAGTTTTTGAGTTTACAGTTCGGTGTTTCATTTCACTGCGCGTTTGCTACGCTCAATATGTTCGGCGTATAAGACAATGTGTACTAGCAAAAATGGGATTTATATTGCAAAAGGTGGCAACTCTCACGAAACCAACGAAAACTTCTAATCCAAAAACAGAAAAAGAATATGTCGAAATCACGAACATCTCTTGAAATTAACACAAAGCAAATACGGTGTTTTTTCAACCAAGAACGGAAGAAACCAATTTTTTTCGTATACGAACATGTTAACGTCATTTCTTTTAAAGTTTTTTGCGTAGTAAGAAAATGATCAATGTGTTGACAGGCAAAATATCTCATGACATTCGCGAGTTATCAGCAACAAACGCACGAGAAAAAAGAAAATCTTTTGATTTCACTCTTGAAAAGCGTTCGTAAACAAACGCCTAACCGCCAAGTCTGCTGTTTTGCTGAGTGAGTGGGTGTCTGCGGGAGGTGCGCTAAACGTTTTCTTCTATGCTTTACTTTTTTTTAACTTGTAAATAATGTCAGTCCAACTTTCTGTTGATTTCCTCACTCCATACAGCACACCAATCTTTTGGTTTGATTGAATCCTAGTGACACTCACTAAATAGGTGTTTAGGCGGTTTTAACGTGGGAAACGTGCAGAGCTTAAGGGGAGCATGATACACAATCGAAAACAACAAAAACAAAAAAAAAAACAAGGCTATCCAACGCACAAAAGAAAGAGGAGCACAAGCAGCTAGTAATCAACAAATACAACAAGAGCCAGCGACTAGCCACAGTGAAGAGCGAGTGAGCACCACATCACTTGCGTGTGCTTTTGTTCTTGTGATTTTCCTGCTACTATCGCCTCCTCTCCTTCCAACTCTTTCTTTCTCAGCTTGCTTGATATGCTTACAACAACAAATTATCACCACCGCGAACACTATTTTTCTCTGTTCCGACTTTTTATTCTGTTTACACGATTTTATTTCCAAACAACCTTCCCATCCAAAAGCAAGAAACGAACTGTCAAAATCGCGCAATGCTAGCGAACGCGGAACGTTGTCAGCTGCGACGCTGAGAATTTTACAAACAAACGAACACCGTTGTTGTTGGTGTTTTTTATTGTGTTGTTTTGAGGTTGTGTACTTGCGACAGATGGCGCTGCATAATACATTTGTGTGTAGCGTTGTGTGCAACCTACTTGGATGCTGTCAATTATGACGTTTTGATGCACAGGTTTCTTTTGTTTTGTTTATTCGCACGTTTCAATTTTTGAAATATTTGAATTATTTGATTTGAACTGACTGAAATAGCAAAAGTGAAGAAATTCAAATTACAATAACGTGTTTTGTAAGCACCCAAACCTGGCACTGCCAAATAGGTTAATTCAAACCGTTACCGTCGCCATAATGCTACAAAAAGTTGGAACACATCTGAGTAGAAGAAACTTTCCATAAATTTGAGATATTCGATAAAGCCTATTTTTCTCTTTTAATTTGACTTTAATAGCCGTCTAGTTGCATTGAATGCCTGATCTTTAAATTCTGGTTTAAGCAGAGCTTTCTGAATACAAAAATAACCATTAAATAATATTTGGTATAAATTTAAAGTTATTATTTGCAACTCTCCTCACTTTCCTTCAATCTTTGAAAGAATCATAGCAGGTCGCAATCTAAATCAGTAAAATTTTAATAGACAGTTTTTCCGGTATATAAAACTTATTAAAATGGTGGTATTGTACAAAAATATTTAACTTTAATATACAGAATTATTGCTTTAGACACAAACGTTTATGCTATATGCTGCAGTATACCCTGCCGCACTAGAGTTTCCACCTGCGAGCGTGGTAAATAGTGTTGGCTGTTCTTTTTCAGATGTATCACTTCACCATCTTCCAGCTCAAATTTCCCATAATCTTCAACGCAACGCACTTCAATATACAGCGATTTGGGTGGCCGCAGATCACCTGTGAGATCAATACCCTGACCATCTCCAATGGAACGCATGTAAGAAGCCAATGATTTTGAGTAATTATTGAAAAAGTTTATTTCAGGCTCGCAGAGTGCTGCTTTAATGTCTGCTGGCACTATGGGTCCGAACTCCCAGCGTAGCGCTCGTATTCTTTGTAATCTTTGATACAAATACGTTAGTAGGCAACGTTTGTTACGTTGTAGCGCAGCGTGGCGAAAGTTAAGCAGTGGCCACAATGTACGGTCGCCAGATGTTGAATAGTTAGCACTGCAATGATCAGAACAGTTAATTTGAAATAAGATTTGACTAAGGTTAGTTAAAAACATACGCTTGCGCACAGTTTTCCTCAAATATGGCTTTGATCTCCTCGAGCACTTGTCGCACTCCGTCGTCCTAGTGTGGTAAATGGAACTTTATTAAGTTTATCAATAAAAAGATAAAATATCTTGCATCGAACGGTGGTATCGTTTGTGAGGAGCGCTCTAGTTCCTTGACCAGCTCAAAAGCTTTGTCCGCAAACATTTTGTTGCTGCTTCCCATGTTGGCTACGGATTGCTTTAGTACCTTAATCTGTCTTTCATCCACCGAGGGTAAATGTTTACATTTGTTAAACTATTAGTCTTATTTTATACTTATTTATTAGAGATACAAAATTCACTTGCTAATTTGTTTTTACTTTCGTAGTTCGCTTTTGTGGGGCGCAGCGAGTGGAAAACGGAATGTCAAAAGTATTTCGTGACTGCGACCTCTTGTAGTGACTAGCTTTTTAATGAAGCATTTAAGAATGCAGGGTAAAAGCGCCATCGCCATATTGATCTCAACCCTGCGTCCACACTTGCAAGTAATCGCAAGTTGAGAATATAAATTTCAATACATTTCAGTTAAAAGCAAAACAAAAAAAGCGATTCTGGAAATTTTTAAAATTTTCACTTATCACTTTTGTGCGCGTAATCATCTATGTACAGTGGGTGACCTATTAATAAGGACAAGTTAAAAAAAAAAACTAAATTGCCATTCCAGCCCTTGAAAGGACTTTGACCGATCTTCTAATGTTATGAAATGTTTCAACACAAATGATCGGGAACTGGACCTACATGTTTTATGCCGACTCCGAACGGCTTATGTTCTTAAGAAGCTTTTCATGGCAGTATTTACTCTCTGAGGCTTGCTATTGCCTGCAGAGAGGTGACGGTCGAACAGAAAAATTAATTCAATTGAAAAAACTTTCTGTGTCAGATGGGGAATCGAACCTGGGTTCTCTGGCGTTTAAAGATGTTAAAAAATTCAAATTGCATTTTTAAGTAGCTTGCATTTGGTAAAAATTAATTTTCGTTATAAATTCTCTATATTACATTAGTAAATGTCATGTGATATGTTAGTGAAAAATGCAATTTTTAGTTTTTATTATTTTTACAACAAAACTAACTTTTGTATCATTTTATTAATATAAAATCTATAATTTAATATAACAATACATTCACATTAAAAGGTTGGCTGAGTTCCTGAACGCATTTTTGCAAAGCATCAGTGATTTTTTTTTCTCTGAACTAGTGCTTAGATGATTCACCAAACTGCGCAACTGGATTGATATTTTTAAGCACGCTTTAGTTGCGCAGTTTTGATGAATCTAATAAGCACTAATTCAAAGAAAAAAATCACTAAAAATTCGCTTAGGAGCTCAGCCGTTGTCCCTATTGATTTGACCACTCACTGTATATGTTTTTTGAGGCGAATTTACACATTTCACTCAAAACGATAATAGTGAACGTTAAATGATGGCAGAGATCAATTTTTTATTTACATTATTCAAAGTGTATATTTAAAATTTGATGAATGATTCTATGTTGAATGGCAAAATTTATTCGTTGGTTGATTTATTTTACGTACGTTTAAAAAAATAGTAGCAATGCAATGCATACAAAAGTTCTAGGATTGTTGCAAGAACTTTAAAAATATTAAATAAAAACAAGTACAATTTGCTTTAGGAAATACTTCTACTTCTTTTACTGTTCAATGTGGATGGCAGTTATATTCATTTTAAAGATGAAACTCAATTTACACTTTTTAAATCGGATGATTCATCCAAAGTGAAGAATGTTAGTGAATTGTGTAAATTCGCCTATAGCTTTAACATTGAAAGTTTTTATGCTGTAAGAATTATTAACTATTTATTTTTTAAAATGTAAGTTACTTTTAGATTTTTGTTAATTATGTTCAAAAAAATTAATACAATATTGATCTCATGCAAACATATTTACAATAAAATAATACATTTTATTGAATATGTTCGTTGGATACTTTAAACTTGTTTTAAATAATTAATTTTTTGATTGATCGTATTTATGAAATTTTTGTTTTGTAAGTGAAACTTTCTTGTGAAAATGTGAAATTTTTTTTGGCTCTGGGAGTTCTCGTTTTTTTTTTGTTCTCATTGGTTCATGTTGTTGGCACATGTTCTCATTGGTAATTTTTATGGCGTTAGTCCCAAGTTAGTCCCATTTTAGACATGTCGATATGACGACGATGTCTCTCACCGATTTTCAGTTTGTGGACGCAGTAGCCGAAGAGAAGGCGAAAATATAATCGTCCAAAAAATCGTTCGTACCAGCGATTTTGCGACGATTTAGCGTTCTTACTCTTTCACTCACATGAAAAAATAGTGAAACAGCAAGCAAACATCGTTCGGCAAAATCGTCGTGTCTAAAAGCAATGGACGACGAAACAAAAGAAAAAATAAGAAAATCGGTGAGAGAAATCGTCGTTATATCGGCATTTTCATGATACAATTATAAGGTAAGCTCACATTTAAATGGCTGCTCAAACAACAAGTTTTGCAAAAACAAAGCTGTGAGAATGCTAAACGTCAAATGTAAAGGCAACAAGAAAACTAAAATTCGACCAGCCGATTTTGACACACAGCTTCCTTTTTACTCCAACTTGAGCCTACCTTATAATTCTGCCATGGGCATGTTCAAGGCTGATTAATATAGGTTAAGTCACTTGCGAGAAGCTCGGTCGCACTGTCAGAATGGATGAAAGAAAATCAAGAAAAAAACTGAATCATGGCAGAATTATAAGGTAGGGTCGACTCGGAGAGGAATGGAGTAGAAAGCAGAATAAAGCTACATTGATGTCAAAATCAGCTGTTCATCGCGAATTTCTTTATGCTTACCTTTCGCAGTTGTTTTTTGGTTAAAACTGTGACAGGTTTTTTTTTGCAATTTTAAGACTTCTTTCACATTTTATAGTTTTTATTACACTTTTTATATAATATTTTCACTCAAATTAGCACAAATCTAACACCCGCGACCGCACTGTTTGCAACTTGGAAACATAAAATATTTTCTTCATATGCAATTTCTACGAAATTCGTCGTTTTGACATATATGTTGCTTCTTATTATCCACTCTTCGTTGACGCGTGAGAGCACTCAGCGAAACGGCCCTACCTTATCATTGTATCATGGAGCCGATTCGCTTGGTGCCCTCACGCGTCAACGAAGAATGAATAATGAAAAGGTTGGTTAGTTGTCAAAACGACGGATTTCGTAGAAATTGCAAATGAAAAAAATATTTTGTTTCCAAGTTGCAAACAGTGCGTTCGCGTGTGTTAAATTTATTGATAATTTATTTGAGTGAAAATATAAAAACAGTGTAATAAAAACTATAAAATGTGAAAGAAGTCTTAAAATTGCAGAACAAAAAACCTGTAACAATTTTAACTTTAAAACGACTGCGAAACATAAGCATAAAGAAACTCGCGATGAACAGCTGATTTTGACATCTAGCCCGCTTTATTCTGCTTTGTACTTCATACCTCTCCGAGTCGGCCCTACCTTATAATTCTGCCATGATCCTGAGCATGAAGAATATTTCCGCACTACAAGGACATACTAATATAGTTTTTTCTTTTTGTACGATTCAATGAAATATATGTTGTTTCGGATTGTATGATCTTTTGAATTCGGATTTGGGATGTAAAATCTAGATTTATACATACTTTATACATACTGTACATACTGTAATGGGATTCAGAAACTGTTATTCTGCTATGGAAATTCCTCTGAATATTATAGTTTTATTCAATGGACAGTTACAAAAAAATACAGATATAAAGTTTGGGATATAATATCTGGACATTGCTTTCATACACTTTCAGGAACCAACCAATACCTATATAATACCTAAGCACTAAAGTCGAAATGTACCAAATTTAGTGGTATTTGGTTTTTTTTAGAAAAATAAAAAGTATTGCAACATCTTAGAGCACCACTTTGCAATATTCAGAAGTCAATTCAACACTTATTAAAATGAAGCAAAAACGATGTTTTGCTTTGGTGTAAGTGTTCTAAAAATTATATTCATAAATTATGAGTTTCACTTTCTGAATATTTTAAAGATACTACACCGTATTCAGCTAGAAATTTAATTAAATAATTTTCTTTTAGGAAAAATTAACTTTTTTTTTATTGACAACAATTCAATATTATTGCAAGTAAACCAAGAGAAACTAACCTATTTTGTAACAATCACCATTATTGTGATCTTAGACTAGCATATTTGCGGATTCTTATTAACCTATATTGCATAGTAAAAAAAGTATTGCAAGTTGTTTTTTGCTCTTTTTTTTGTTCTTTTTATTTAGACCATTAATATAGTTCAACTTGATCAAAGTCCTTTCTTTTAACTAAAATTATAATTCAGGTGTTATTAAAAATAAACGTAGGTACAATATTCAAATAAATATTCTTAATATTTCGTTATGTATGGAACACGTTATATTTTGTTCAAAAGTTTCAAACTTTCAATCATTTGCGTATCGAGTGTTTTTGTTGTTGTTCTTCTTGCGTCTTATATCTTAAATTTTAATAAAACTTTGTACATTCTGTTTATACAATTAAAAAAAAAAGAGAAAAGAACTTAATATATATGTAGCTAATTTCAGCTAAACATGCTATCGGAACTATTTTCAGTTTCGCTGCTGTTCATGCATTCAATATCGGGCAATGAACCAGCACGACGGCTTTTGTTGTTACGCCGATGATTTTCACTATCCCAGGTACTTGTTGTTGCGTTATAGCTATGTTGTTGATTAACTCTACGTCTACATTGTAGATTATTTGTCGTTGCTGATGTTGCATTAGTTGTTATGGCATTTAAACTAGAGCTCATACTCGAGGCAGGTGCATTTAAAATAGGAAAATATTTGGACATGTCCAAGAGATTTCTGAGTATAACATCTGGAGGATACTCAACATCAGTTAAATCGATTTCTTTAGCATTCAATGGTAACCAAAGTGTTGCACCAAGCTTTGCTAGTCTGCCACCCTACATTTTTAAAAAAAATATTATGTTAATTGATTTGCGTAATGACACAATAGCCAATATTTACCTTTATATCGGTTGTGAGCTTGTCACCAACCATTGCACACTCTGCTGGTTTTACTCGGAGAAAATTACATGCTGCATAGAAAATATTTGGATTCGGTTTCTCCCACGGCAGATCCGAAGAGACCAGCACACAGTCAAAATATTGGCTGACATGTAGTTTCTTGACTTTTTCCCACTGGGCATTCGATGGACCATTTGTTATGAGTGCCAGCAGATATCCAGCTTCACGAAAACGGCGCAACATTTGCACGTATTCGGCGGGTATCGCCAAGTAGCGAAAACGCAATTGTAGCCACCTGGCATAGATCTGTTCGGAAAGTTGTTTGTGTCGACTTGAGAGGGCTTCGCGCCATAGATAAGTGCGCCATGAGTCGAGACTAGTTTGTGAGTTGTCCGGACAACGACGAAAGGATTTTAAAAATGTGGAAGTTGCTATAGTGGACTCTTCTTTTGTGAAACCAAATTGATTTTCAAGCACTTCAGCGAGCTTTAAAGAAAAAAACATAAATTTTAATTTTTTCTGAAAATAATCAATGTAAAAAAAGTATCAAAAACGTTCTTGCATATTTTGCAGATATATGAATTCTTCTAGTTAAGATTAAATTTCTAAAAGCATTGAATTCTTAATATGTCCTTTCGGCAGCATAACACCTGATCCCGGAAGTAAGAATGAAGCACAAAGCACAACGGCCAACGGAAAATTTTGAAATTTCATGTTAATGCTGAGGGTGCTATTTTGCTACTTATTATAGCTTGTCACTGTTTCGACACATGAATCATGGTCAGGGTAGGTAGGTAGGCCCCGCATTTCCCCCAACCATACATATGCAACTTACACAATGCTCTCTGCAATTTTTTTTTTAATAATTTTTTTATTCAAATGCAATCTATGCACTTTTAATAAAACATCGACTAAATTACTTTCACTTACCTTTCTGCAGGCCTTCGAATCCCCCGCTCTAGTTGGTATCAATGTGTTATCTAAGTCGAAGAACAAAGTGGAAATTTTTACGAAAACCCCATCAGAGGTCGAATTAGCGCTAAAGGTAGCAGCGGAGGGGGGTTTGTGCGTCCGCGTGGAGTTGTTACTTGTAGATAATTTGACCTCTGCCATTTATTGATGCTATATCAAGTTGTTTATCTTGCTGCGAGTGAGCTCTTAATTAAATTTGTTTCTTTATATTTTATATATAAATAGTATATAAATTTAAATATAAACTTAGTAGTTAAAAATAGACAGTAACTAACTAAAACTAGTCAAAGTGGCAAACAGCAGAGCAATGGAAAACTGAACAAGTGTAGGCAGCGAGAGAGAATGACTTTTGGGCGCGTTTGCAAAGTCCTGTAATTCGGTCTCATTGAAGTAACGAGTAGTAATATGTTTTATGCACGGTAAAAAAATCAATATTTGAAAGTCTCAGGATCGATTGGGTAATATGGGATCTATACATGAGATAAGAAACAAAGTAGAAGTGACAACTGGCTATTATCTCATGAACGATGAAAATAGTTGTCATTTGTCTTTGTACTTTACTTTTTAATATTAAAACTTTTTTCGTTTTTTATCTTATACAATTTTTGATACAAGAATTATATAATAAGAGATTGGACTTTGCGTAGGTGTTACTTTTACTCACTAAAATAGCGCTGATATTATGACGTAATGCCAAAATTGATATATTAAGAGCTTGAGCTTACGCCAAAACAGCGTTGATGTTATGACATAATAAGCAGTACGAACATTTGTTGTGCCCATATCGGTACAATCCTTATATTCTATAATTCTTGTTTCTGACACATGTTTGTCAAAAGAACTGTCACTACTGCTTTTTCTTGTGAGATCTATAAAAAGCTGTATCAGTTGAAATGTGCGCCCGCGGGCATTCGCGTTCTTGTGCTTTATTATCGACACCAACAAAAATGTCGTTTTCGCGGGTGACAGAAATTATCTGGAATTTTAGAGAGCTCTCTTTCAGCCGAATACAAATCCGAGTTTTGAACAGAAAAAAGTAAAACAATGTTGCTTTCATCCTTGCAAGCATAAAACTTATGGCGTTTTCTTTTCTGGACGAACAATTCTGCCCTCTGAGAATGTAGAATTTTACATTTCGACCTGAACTCAAATAATGCTTATATGTCTTATAAGTCAAGAAAAGAGCAGGAAAAAGCAACATTTTTTTAATGATGTTGTGTTGGCTACACTGTTGCTTACTTTTGAAAAACTTCCAAGAAATAAAATTGCAAAACAACAAATGCGAATAACTTCAAAAATGTCTTACAAAGAAATGTTATATTAAAAATATTTTCTTTCTCTAAACTTGTTGCTTTCCTATGCCGCAGAAGTGCTCGGAATAAACTCACCAATAAAAATGCGTTGGTTTAAATGATTACAATTGACATTTGGTGCTTGGTTTATTCTCTAAAAAATGTTAATATATAAAATTAATATGTTCCAAAGGTTTGAGTTTTGATGTTACAAATTATTTTTGGCTTTCTTTTTTTACATTATGAAATCACTTACATGGTTCACTTCTTAGGCGGTCGGTCATAGAAAAGATTTGTGCCGAACCACCGTTGAGTTTTTGTAACTTGATAATAAACAATGAAAAACTATATGACCAATAACACTTAAGATCCTAAATCTTTAGAAACTAAACGGCTTAAATAACGGCTGAAGTCACAAAAGAAATATTATTTGAGTTACTTCTAACTTATTATATCTATACTCCTCGTTCAATGTTTTTCTTCTCCCTCCCGGTTAATCTGTCAAGACAGTGTTATTGAATTAGGTCTCGAATAATGATATCACAGCTTAGCTCAAATTTGTTGAAAGCTTCATGACAAAAATTTATTAAACTCTGTTAACACATTAATTGCAGACACACCTGTTTATTTTTGTCATTACCAAACGTGGTAATGTATTTATCTTGTCGTCCGTGAAAAAGCTCAAACCTTAACGAAATGCCAATGATAATGTTTTATATTTTTTCTAACATGTTACTTTTTTGTTCATTCAGTTGGTAGAATTTGAGGGCAGTATTGTAAAACCGTTGATCTTGAGAGTGCAAAAATTCAGAATTTTTTCTACTTTTGAGGTCAACATTTTTGAGAATAGAACCCGATATAATTTGCAGGTCAGAATTTTTTTAAGGAAAAGAACGGAAAAAATGCAGAGTTCTTAAACAGGGTAGAAAAAATGTAGAATTTTTTTGAGAAAAGAAATTCTGATATAACACTGTCTTATTCAATAGATTTTCTTAAGCAATCGTTTAACGCTTGTTTAGATACGCACTGTTTCAGGCTATACGCAACCTTGCCGAAATTGATATTCATAAAGTTTTTTTATTCATTGTATAATTTTGTAACAGTCAAACCTAAACCAACGCGTATTGAGCGTAGCATTTTTACGCTTGAGCATAGCAAATGAAAGCGGTTAGCGGCAAGCAAATGTCAAAAATAAACATGAACGAATTAGATGTATTAGAGCATATATTATTTTTAAATCTAATTTCAAGTGACTACCGCAATTAAAACTATTCTTAACAAAATTCTTAGCTCCACATTGTTAATTCAAGAGCGTGCTAAAAATAATAATTTTAAGAACTGTCACATTAACATTTTTTTGTCGTCTTCAACCAACTTTAATTCCTAACGCTCTGTCAAAATTGGATTTTCCAACCGGACATGATAAATTTTTGACAGATAAAAAACGCTTCCGCTTTAATATAGGCTTGGCTGTAAGGTTTGGGTTTGTGTATAAGCATTAGAAAATCTTTTACAAAAATTAAAAATTCTTGCATATTTGCCAACTTGTTACTGAAAAAAGTCTACAAAGGTCGCATATGGAGCATGTCTATGGTATAAATATCATAAACATCAGCCGTAATTGAAAAGACGACAAACAATTTTAGACTAAATTTATGCATCGCAGCCTTTAAACGGAAATTTCGTCGTGAAAGTTACGCAGATCTTAAAGATGCTGGAAACAACTTTTATGAATAACGATGTGTTTGTTTAAAGCTGGTTTAAAATTACGCAGTCTCTAAAATGAGATTATGAATAAGGTTGTAAGTCTGCCCACAGTTTCATCGTTTAATTTCTAGAAGAAAATTGAAAAAATAAATGCAGAAATCTTATCCAATTCCGTTCCTACATATAAAATTAAGCTAACGAGCTCAGTTTTGAGCGCTTAACAACACTAGATTTTATTTTTTGTTTTAATCTGTCGTTCTCACAAAAATGTCAACAAACAACGATGAATCTGTTAAATTAAAAAGTATTAAACAATAAAATAAGCACTATTATTGATAAATTTTAATTAATTTCATTCGGAATGTTTAATCAAGCTATTCTATTAAAAGAAGAGCCGCAAGATGATGGACTTGTATCATTGGAAAAACTGGACAGGTCATCACCAGACTTGTGGCCTGAGAAGAGTGAGTATAACTTAAAGAATTGTAGAAAATAGTATTTTTTACCATCATGTGTTAAATGATAGCTTGTGAGAAGGAATTATGTTATGAAAAATAGTTAATATTAAAATACAAAGTGAATTTCGGTCTGAAATTCGTTCCTCGTTAAAATGTTAACGCTAGTGATGTGCATATTAAAATAGATACTCGTTACTTCAAATTCGCTGTTTGTTTAATGAAGCACGAAAATACTGAGGGTATTCATGCAATAGGGCACGCTTATATATTGTGTAATTAGTTATATTTACCAGCTAGGTTTCCAGTTTCTCACAGTTTTTTTTGCATTCAAAGCAACAACAAAATATTTTTAATTCCGATCAAGTGATTATCGATTGACTCCGACCTAAGAAAGCATATGGAAATGTCAAACGTTGATCGGTGATAATTTCACAGTCATGTGACCTACCAACGAACAAAATGTTAAAGAGAGCAAAAATTGGTCACTGAAATCCTATCAAACGCCTTTTTTCTCAGAGCGCCGTCCTGAAATTGTTAAAATCAATACAAAATTTAACTTGTCATCTGCTTTGCTGCTTATTCTTTATCTTTTTCGATGCATTTTGATAACTCCTGATCATGATATAATAATAATAAAAAAATAAATTATATTCAGAATTATTATATCATGTTCCTGATCGCCTACTGAACTGTCACTTCTACCTTGTTATCATGATATCATGGTCCTATGTACCAAAAAGAACATTTGGGCTATTCACAGTTTAAGTAGGCAGGCCTGTTAAATTTACGATTCGTTATTTTTGCGCCAACTTATGTAAGCGTATTTTTCTTTGTTGTTGTTTTGTATGCAAATGCAAATACGCAAACACGCGTAAATTAAAGGAGCCCTTGGACGTGTTTTTTGTGTCTCGTATTTTTATGCCCTATCTACAGCATTGATAACGGTTGCAAAATTATTGAATACGGCAAACACATACTGAGCTGCTCAGAGTTGCAAAAATAACAAATGTTATAAATACGCTTTTTTAATTTACGTTTAAACTGTGAATAGCCCAATTGTCATTAAACTTCAAAAATTTTTTAGGCTTACGAGTTTTGAGACGTAACCACACATAGGAAAAACATATCAATCAGTCATCTAAATTATTTGGTAATATTAAATCTAAACCTGGATTGGCATGGAAACAGGTTCGAGTTGGCGATGCTATTTTTTCAACTTGAAGTTAATATCTTCAACACATTGACAACGACAGCAACTTTTGAGTATCTGTCAGTTTATTTAAAATTTATTTCTTATGCAGAGAATTTCGTCTAATGGCGTTTTGTCGACGATATAGAATCATTCCTAAGCGCGGATTCACTGACCACCTGCAGCAAGTTTTTTGCGAAAGTTAAATAATGTTAATCAAGTTACAGAGCTTGCAGCAAGTCTCTCTTACTGAGCGGAGAGGGAGATAGACCTAACTTTCTGAAGGTGGTCAGTGAATCCACATTTATTTGACATCTTGTCGTTGCAGCCGTAGTCAATGTGCTTAAGCTGTAAGAAGGAAGCTGGATGTCAAAGTCAGCTGTTCGAATTTTAGCTTTTCTAATTGTTTAGAAACTTTAATAACTGCATTGTTATTGCAAAACTCGTTTAAACAGTCATTTTGACAGTCAAGTCAAGCCTACCAATAATACAAGAAACAAGGTATCTCTGACAGCTGATTATTTTCTCAAAAACTGCGATCATAACTTCTCATTTGTCTATTTTACTTCTTATTTTGTTTAACTTGTTTTGTTCTCTACTTTTTAAAATTTTTGACAAGCTTCCTTTTAACTTCAATTTGAGCCTATCTTATAATTCTGCAATGGTAGAAGTGACAGTTTTTTTGTCGATCAGCATTTGTCAAAAACGCATAGAAATAGAGAAAACGAATAAGCAGCAAAACAGATGAAAAATTTTAAATCTGTATTGATTTTGACAAGTATTGGTCGACGCTCTGAGAAAATAGGTAGTTGTCAAGGGTAGCTTGTAAACTATTATATCATGGGCTCTGAAATCAATGGGTCAGCGAAAGAAGAAAAAGCATATAGTCAAAAACTTGGCGGTACGTTCAAGTCTGTTTAGTATCCTTTTCTTATACTCCTCCTTCCATCAAACTCGACACTTGACTGTCAAGTCTTGACGAATGTAACCCAGAACACACACAGGCGAACATATTAATATATAATTTTTAGATAGTGGCCATGTCAATAGATGGCTACAGGCCTGAATACAATAGCCACATGCTGGCTGACCGATCTGTCAAAATGGAAAAGTGGGCACATGTAAGTATATGAGCATATCCATAATTGGAACATTGATATAATGATGACAAGGTAGGAGTGACAGTTCTGTAGGTGATCAGGAGTTGTCAAAAACGCATTGAAAAAGAGAAAACGAACAGCTTGGTTGAGTTTCGTTAACTTTTAATGGCTTTGTGAAGAGCGATTTAAATCGCTGACAGCACAGGCAAATGTCAAAATATTGTTTATTTTAATTTATATAAGTTATAATTCAAGCCACACACCAAACATACTGCACTTCTTTTTTTTATATGATTTTTCGTATAGCTTAAAAAATATAAAATATAAAGCAAACAAAACCAAATTATTTCGTGACACTTTCGAAAGCCAATACATGGCAATTATATGCATTTTTTGATTTTGGTAACAGCCGGCTGACTTTCCGTTCAATTTCGACATTAGCGTTTGCAAGCATGTGTCTATTATAGTTAGCCATTAACTTCGCGCTCAATTTATTCAGGTAATACCCTTTATTTTACTTAATTTTGCTTCCACAATTAACTCCGACTTCGGGTTTCCGTCGCTATCATCAGCGACATGACGTCGCTATCGAAACTATTTCCATGCAAATCCTGGGTTAGAGTTGGGTTAGACTTCATAGTTGAATTAGATTTTAGTGATTTTACTATATGTAAGTCTGATGTACGCCTAAACACTCTTATACCTGCCAAGATGTTAAATTTTAAAGACAATATTCTCTTTGACAGATAGCACTCAGCTTAATCCAAGAAGTTTTGTGAAGTTTCTTGGATTTAATGACACTAGGGAAAATAACGATGGAACGTAAACATTTTTGAAAAATATTACCTCTTTGTTGTGTTCGTACTTCCCTTTTACATTTTATTTTACATTTTTTTTGTGTGCGCAATTTTCACTACGTTTTTGTTTTGCAACTCCGAAACTCTGATTTTTACACGTCAACACTCTGCCGTGCCACAAGGTGTAAAACGTAATTATTTAAAATTAAACGGTCTTTTATTATTATATAAAATTTAGAAAAAGGATAAAGAAAACTAGAAATTTAAAGCAATTTGTAAAAGAAATTTTGAAATTTAATATTTAAAAAGATGTTAAACTAAATGAAATGTTTTTATTTAAAATTTTTTCTCCCAGTTCCCGGCATCACTGATTTTATAGCGATGAGTGACACGCCCATACGTACGCCTGCACCAGAATGGTCACGTGGTCTTTCACAGGAGGATGTGTCGGCGATGCTGCGTAAGTTTTTGTTGTTTTTACTAGTAGTATTGGTAGTTATTTTTCCTGAACTTTCAGAACTCAGCGTCTTGCCTGCCAATGGCTTAATTATGGAAATCAAGAAAATCTATGATGAAGCTTATCAATTGGGCGTAAGCGAAGCCAAGGAAATGACACGTGGCAAATATTTGGGAATTTTTAATAATGCCAAAAAGAAATCAATTTAGTTTTTATGCATAAGATGTTGTATGTAGTTGCTTTAAGAATATTTAAATCTTATATCTTATATAATAATGAACAAAATTAGTAAGTTTTTAAAATATATAAACTAGATAATTAGTACCAAAAAAAAAAAGAAACTACAAAGACAAACTTAATTAAACTTCTTTAATTTAAATAAGAATATTTAAAACTTGTGTCTGCAAATATCAAACAAGGTTGTTTACAAACGTAACGAAACAAAAATAATGGTGCAGTGTTGGAGCAGTGTCTGACGGAGGGTGGTTGTGGTGGTCTACACATGTTTTGATAACCATGTTAAGAACATGCATTTTAAATTAACAGCTTTTTAGCATGATGCACGCGTTGCATTTGTTTCTGCGCATAACTGCTACACCATGTGATACGTTCCCTTGCCGCCCTTCAGCACTATCACTAACCACACTTGTTATGCTTAGGAAAAATAACACAACTGTGGCTATCGATTGGCAGTTGTTTTCGGGCTTTGGATTAATGCACAGCAAACGCTTTGGTTTAACCTGCACCAGCACCACCAACGATATTTTCAAGTTTTATTTAAAAAGTTGATTAAAAAATTGTGTTTAATGTTATAAGCTTAAATAATTTTTTTTAAACGCTGTCTTTTGCTAATTTTTTGTTTAAGTACTGCGTAAATTATTTATAAATTTAATTCTTGCATTCAAATATTTAATCCACGCATGTAAGTTAACGTTTAACCTTAACTTATTTTATTGCTATATTTTCTCCCAAAAGTCTTATTTGCAGTTCCTACTTTATTATTATTGTGCCAGCAATTATAGTTTTCGACCTTGACATCAATCATGGCCGAAGAGGTGGCGCCTACTTTGCTGAGGCACCCGACCAACACGCTGGCCATCAATGTCAAGGGCGGCAAGTATGCTGTTTGGCAAGACAGTGAGATGCTGTTGCATTTGCAAAGTTTCACGCCGCTTATACTGCTCATTGATTTTGTGGAAAAGACCCGTACTAAGCGTTTCTATGAGCCATCCGAACGCTATGAGATCTTGATGCTAATGTTTATTATGCGCAAACGTGCACCTTTTTGTGAAAACAAACGCTTTCCTGAGGAATACTGGGTCAATCTTTCCGTTGGTCCTATTGCCGAAGCCTTGGATCGTCTGCAGAGTGCTATTGACATACCAGATCCACAGCTGCCCATACATATGAGCGTTACAGATTTCACTCATTGGAAGCAATTGTTTGATGCTAGCATGGCAGAAATACGTAGTTTTGCTCACTATACCAATGAGCAAAGGCTAGCCGATGTGGGCGTCTACAAAAGGACGACATTTGAGGAACGCTTTGCTTTGCAGTGGCAGGATTGAGGAAATTGTATATTTTTGTATTGCGTTTTTTTTTAACTCAACTCTAATCGTGCCTTCAACTAAATTTTGTTTTCTTTAAAAAAAATCATCTGCCAAAATAAGTTAAGTTAAAGCATTGTTGACCAAAACACGAAAAAAATTGTATGCACTTAGATAAAAACAGCTGTGAAATAATAATTTGCACATAAATTGAAAGAATTAAGATTAAACATAGAAGAAATGATTTTTTTAAAGACTTGCATGCGCATTGTATGAGATGTGTCGCTATTTAGTTATAATAGCTAGTTCATAGAAAATTATTAAATAGCTGTTCATATAAATTAATTCATGTTTCCTATAGTTTGATTATCCTTTTCTTAATAATACGCATATAAGCGTATATAAGTAGACAGCTTTTGATTTCAGTTTTTTGTTCCTAGTAAAAATAAGCTATATAAATATATTTTTATGAACATTCTGCATTGCAACTCCATATTCTGCATTATAATTCCAAATAATAAAACAATTAAAATAAAATTTTCATCCAAAATTTAATTTCCAAATTTTAAATTTGCCCATAAAATTAGTTTATTGAATACATTTATTGAATTTGGCATGGCAAACCGAAGAGTGTATTTTAGGAAAAATTTAATCTGCGTCTTGCACGAATAAGTTACATGTAATATTTTGTGTACAAGTTTTTAGGCTAATTAATAAAAAAAATTTAGTAAAAATTTAAAAACTAAATAGAACAGCGGCCGAATTGTCGATTCCGTGAACGTACAACTCGTCATGGAATCGCCTCAACTCGTCATTGAATTTCATTCAATTAACACAATTTTACGTGACGAGCTGTACGTTCACCGAAGCGGTGTTTCGGCCACAGGTCAACATATGTTTGTATATAAAAAAGAACTACAACAAGCATGCAACTTTTTCATCGAATGAAGTTTTATGTTCCGGTTTCAGAAAACGTCGCATGCCCAGCAACATATAATGCAAACTAGGTTTGCCCAGTATATCCAGGAGCAAGCTCATTAAAGCCTCAAATGTATCGGAACGTTTGTAGGAAATCAAGGCTGCAGTGAAGGCGCTGAAGCTTTCTGGTGAGAGGACGCTGCGTAACTGAAAAGTTTTCAAACCCAACATTAATGCTTCAACTCTTAAATGAAAACATTAAAAATTGAGTTAACAAACCACTCGCAAAAATTCAACACGCTCTTCCGGTGCTTGTCTTTGCTGGGTAGACGGCATTTGTGGTTTTTGAGCATACGCAAAGGAGTTGAATGAAGAAGTCGTTGTTTGTGAACTGCTAGGCGTTAAATCAATTGTTTGATTGTCAATTAATTTAAAACGTTTCTTTCTGCTCGCATCTGTGCTACTGCTGCTTGAAGTATTTAGATTGTGTATTGGAGAGGTTCGCTCACGTTTGTGTATTTGCACAAGACCACTGGAGGAACAACCACTGTTAAAATCGATTGTCTGCATGAAATCAAATTTTAGGTGACAGACATTAGTTAAAAATTTTAAATTGTACCGAAACATCGCCCGCCAAACGACTCATAAAATCCATGGCACTAGGAGTTTTACCCGTTTGAGCGCGGCCAGCAGCATTTGTATAGTCATCGGGTGACCAACTTTCTATCGTATTTGTTTTTTCAACCTTGCTGAAGAAGAAAAAATAAAATAAATAATATAAAACTTTAATAAAATAAATAAATTTACAGAAATAAAAATAAAGTAAATAAAATTAATAAAAGATATAAAATCTATAAAATAAACAAAATAAATAAAACAAATAAAATAAAATAAATAAATAATTATAAAATTAACAAAATAAATGAAATAAATAAATATTTAAATAAATATATAAAATAAAATAGAATATAAATAAAACATATAAAAATAATTAATCATATAAATGAAATAAATAAAGTAAATAAAATAGAACAAATAAATAAAATAGAAAAAATAAATAAATACAAAAAATAAAATAAAATATATAAAATCAATACAAAAAAAAGTTGTCTTTACATTGCCACGCTGCGTGCTAGATTAAATCTAGTTTTCGATTCTAAGATTTCTGATGGATTTGAAAAGAATGTGCTTGTTACAATGCCTGCTTCTTCGCAAGAATTTTGCACGAGCGTCTCTATACACCGTTTTTTCGGTTTTGGCATCTATGCAATAAATAATTAAGGTTGAATTGTGTTTTTTAACCTAAAAGCTCCAACGTACTGTTTTTTCCGCATTCTTGAAAAATTCGCGCAATTCTCTGACAACTGGACCGAATGTTGAGCTCTTGGGTGATGGGCCTAAATACCCACGTATCCATTTGGATAGTTGCTGTACTTGAGATGGCTGCTGAAAGCGTACGTCACAGAGTAGAATAGCACCGTAATCATTGCGATGACGTATAACACGTCCAATAGCTTGGTTGACGGCGCGCGTTGCATCCAAATTATACCATGCTTGTCCTGTTTGAAGCTGCAAAAATTTAGCATAACTTTGATATTAATTTTAGAAAATCACAATATGCCAAAAATCACCTCGTTTTCCTTGGTGCGATTGTCGTCTAAATAACGTCGCTTCAATATCACTTTCGGATCCTTCAATGGTGGAAAAGGTAAGCCTGTTATTATAACAGCGCGACCATTACTATCGGTAAAATCCATGCCTTCCGATACTTTGCCTCGACAAACAGCCATAAAGCAAGCACCTTTGGAGTCGCGTATATTTTGATAGAATTCTTCCATGGTACTGGTAAAGGCCTCTTTATTACGGGGTTCAACAAATATGGGTTTGTGTCGACTGATGTCACCCCAGAGGCCGCTGGTTTGCCAAGAATTGACACACTGATTCATCACCGGATAGGATGGAAAGAACACCAAAAGACCATCTGGCACAATGCGTGATACATTAAGTATAGTCTGGCCCAACGAACTTAAGTATTTCGGATTATCGCTGGTAATTGGGGTGATGAACAATATTTAAGTCTTCGTCTAAATAAATAATTCTTTATTTACCGATTTGCATAGTTGGAAATGAGCTGCTCTCTATCTGGACCGGCACCAATAATCTTAACATAAACTTGCGATTGACTGACAATGTGTGGACTTTCTAACTGCTGAGCAATCGGTATGCTAAGCTCTGCAATAAGTGGTTTCAATGGAGCCAAAGTACCACTTGTTAGAATGACGCTTCTCACATTAGTGTTGAGCAGTTGTTCCATGCTTTAAAACAAAACATTTTTAATTTATTTTAAATACAATTGCAAAGAGCTCACCCGAAGCCCGGATTGAAGCACCAATAGTTGATGATCTTGCCTGCTTTTGCATTGGCCGCCGCTGTTGAGACTTTTGACAGCCAGCCATCCTTTTGATGGCCACCACGCGGATTTGGATTCGTTTTTGCTTCTTCGATTTGAATGTGCACTTTAAAGCTCTTGTAAATCTTTTCCATAGTACCTTCTTTATCCTTGTTAAAAAATACAATCGTTAGCAAATCAGAAATTAATTGAAAAGTACCTCCTTTTCGAAAGGAAGTATTTTGAGATTCGACTGCTAAAAATTGCACCAACTTATCGAGTAGTGATATTACGCTATTGGCATTGTTGTGATTAAACTGTAAGCAACAGAGTTTAGAATAAATAGGAAATAGGAATAGGAATAACGAAAGATTTATACAAACGTTTCCTCTGCCAAGCAAATCGAACATGTAGCTCGCTGGAAATGTGACACCTTCAACCTTGTTCTCCACATATATGCTATCTATGGCCATCTCTAGATCCAACAGCATCTCTTTGAGCAAGGCTAGATCATCTAGCGTGAAATCCTTAGGCTCATCGCTAAAGTCCGTGTTTGCGTCATTGCTGAAGTGACGCATTATATGCGTAACATCTTCAATAGCCAAGGCCACATCGGATGAGCGTATCTGCTCAGAAGCAGACTCTTCACATATTTTATCTATGTTGTGTGCTTCATCCAATATGACAATTGTATTCTTGAGTTCGATTTTGTTGGCTTTGCGCGCCTTTGGATCGAGTATGTAGTTATAGGGCATGAACGTGATGTCAGCATCGTTCACCAACTCTTTGGACGCAAAGTAAGGACACATTTTCAGCTTCTGTCCTACCTTTACCAAATCCTCAATGTCCATCACGGTGGGACCCCGAAAGTCGGGATGATCCTTTTTGGTTTCAACACGTGAATGGAACGAGCATGTTTTCGTTTGCACGCGCAGTTTACACATTTGAATTTTGTTGGAGTTTCCTTGCTCACGCATAACTTCGGGATGTAGGCAGAGCTGATCTCGTGAACCTAGCACGACGGCTCGCATGAAAGAATATGCTGAACGTTTCAACTCCTGCATTGCTTGCGTTAGCTGCGAGTGTGTGCGGGAGGCGTAGATAATTTTAGGCACACCCCAGTTATTTTGCTTACCGCCAACTCCAATTGCATTTAGTTGCTCCAATAATTCCTCAGCTGTTTGTTCATCACAATTTAAGCGCTGTTCCATCATTGTGTCCGATTGTTTCATTTGCGCTTGTGTCTGCCCTTTTCTAGACAGAACCCAAGCTAGTGAGGAGCAGAGTAAGCTTAACGTTTTACCAGTTCCAGTAGGTGACTCCAGCACGCCATTGGTTCCGTCTCTCAGGCACAAAATCACTTTCTCCATGAATGTCTTTTGCACGTCGTACGGCTCGAATGGAAAGTTCACCGGTATTCCCGCTATGATATACTCTGGCATTGTCTTGAGCACTGAGTGCAAGGTGAATTTATTTATATTTATTTTTTATTAAATTGTTTGCGACTACCGCCTAATTTTAAAACGTTGTTAATCAGCTGTTTTTCATCACCCTTGTTTTTGACGTTTCTTGCAAAAATTTGTAGCAAAAAAGTTGAAGTTTCGGTGATGGACAGTGGGTCAAATTCAAGGAAGTGTAATCAAAAATGATAAATGCAACAGGCCAAGGTTGATTTATAAGGTTGTCGCAAGGTAGAGAGCGAGTACCCATAATTGTCAAATCGAAGTTGACAGCTCATAGAAAATCTGCATGTGCTCTCTATTATCATCCAATTTTCTTTCGTAGTCATTCGCAAAATTGGCTGGTTTTGACAACTATGGGTACTGAGAAGAGAGTACGATCAGCCCTGCGACAACCTTATAAATCAACCTTGCAACAGGCTACGACCTGCGCATGTTTTGTCAACGTCACAAAATACCCAACGAGTCAGTGCAAATCGTCTGATCCAACGCTGGTTACTCGACCATTTTTGAAAACGTAAATAGTTTTATTAACAGTTTTCCAGTATATTTGAATCTCAGAACTGCTTTCAAATAATTTTTTCTTCTTCTCCTTTAAAAATGGCGGCCATATTTTTTGCTTCCTATAGCGATAAATGCATTTGTGTTAACTTATATATCTCAGCTCCTATTACATATAGAATAATGAATTAAAAAGCATATGGGCTATTCACAGTTTAAGTTCGCAGGCCGGTTTAATTTACGATTTGTTATTTTTACGCCAACCTACGTAAGCGTATTTTTCTTTGTTGTTGTTTTGAATGCAAACGCAAACACACGTAAATAAAAGTAGCCCTTGGACGTGTTTTTTGTCTCATATTTTTGTGCCCTATCTACAGCATATATAACAGGGTTGCAAAATCATTGAATACGGTAAACACATACTGAGGTGCTGACAGTTGCAAAAATAACATATGCCATAAATACGCTTTGTTAATTTACGTTTAAGCAGTGAATAGCCCTAATAAAAAACCAACAACAGCGGTGTCGGCAGTGCTCGCGACATTCAAATGTTAATACTTTTAGGACAAGAAATTCGGTGAATTAAACATACATAACATAAACATACATAAAATTTTTGAAGTTGTAAATTTTATTTTTGTTTTTGCATAAAAATTTGATTTTAGTAAAATTTTTGTGTTAATAAAAAATCTTGAAGCAAGGAACTGTTCATTGAAAAAAATTTTTAAAATCGGTCCATCCATTGCTAATATATGACCATATTAATATTATGCAAATACAACAAAAAGTCAACAACACTGGCAGCGCTCGCTGACATTTAAAAGTTAGTATAATTGAGTACACTGAATTCGGCGAATTACAACACAAAATATTTAAGAAGTTGCTGTAAATATTATTTGCATATAAATTTATTAATTAGATTTTTTTAAAATTTTTTGAGTTAATAAAATCTTGACTAGAGCATGTTCTAGTTCTTGAAGCAAAGAACTGTTCAGTAAAAAAAAAATTTAAATCAGTCAACGCATTGCTGAGATAAAATTCCCATAACGCTTTTCGAACAAGTTATTCCATGGGAGCAATAATTTTTTCCGATTTTTATTTCGACGTTTTCGTGGAGAGAATACGATTTCATTTACAGGTTTGATTTTTTCTTGAAAAAAAGAACGGAACACTTTCAGAAGAAGGCAGAAAAAATGCAGACTTTTTCGAGAAAAAAAACACAGGTGCGTCGTTGGACACACGAGAGAAGCGAAGCTTTTTCGCAGTTACATAGATTTGATAGCTTAATAATTTTTTCTTTTAAATAAATTAACTTTTAAGTTCAAAAATTTAAAATAACATAAAATAAATTACATATATACAGAAAACATATTTACTGCTTATTTTTTATTGTTGAATGCCAAATTTCCACGCGAATTACATATACGGGCATATAATGCCAGCGACTCTCCATTTTAACTCTCCACACATGGTTGTGAACTTGGCTGCACTGACTCATGCATGCGTTTGTTAACATAGAGTGTAAATTATTATCTAGAGATTGCATCAACTCTGCTAAATCTCTGGCATGTGTTAACATAGGGTAACAGAGTTTTTTTCCTTCACGTTTTTAAGTAAAATTACTTTGTTAACACATGCCAGAGATTTAGCAGAGTTGATACAATCTCTAGATAATAACTTACACTCTATGTTGTTAATTCCATATGTATTGATATCATCTATTTTTTTGACACTTAAAACCGCACTTGTCAACGCACTTGTCATAGAGTATAAATTATTATCCAGAGATTGCATCAACTCGGCTAAATCTCTGGCATGTGTTAACAGAGGTTAACAGAGTTTTTTTCTTCATGTTTTTAAGTGAAATAACTCTGTAAACACATGCCAGAGATTTAGCAGAGTTGATGCAATCTCTAGATCATAATTTACACTCTATGCCTACAGCACCACAAACGCATTCACAATACAAACAAACCGATGCTGGAGACACCTTGTGGCAAATAAAAGTAGATTTTTGATATTTTTGATAGTTGTAGCATAGCAAATACACAATCCTCCACCTATTGATAGATAGTGACGATATACTGCAGCATAGCTTCTGTTATAATTAGGATTGAATTAACAAATGTTTTTAACATGGCTTTATGGCCTAGTGGATAGAGCGTTGGACTCTCGTGTAAGAGGACGTGGGTTCGATCCACACGGCAACACAATATTTCTAGTATTTAATATTAAAGCATACAATTTTCTTGTTGTAATAAGCACTAATAACAAAAAAACCATCAAATTTCCAAGAAAAAATCTGTCGAAAATTTTTCAGATTTCACTCCAAGCAAATCACAGAACGAGGAGTAAAAAGCTTCGCTTCAAAAAACACCTTAGTATTTCATAACAATTTATGTCTTGTGATGACCGCTCGTGTTACGTCAAAAATTGTGTGCATCTTTCTTTAATTCTGCAAAGAGTTGAGAATAAGAAATCTGGCAAGGCTTAAAATTTGACAGTATTTTTAGTTTTTTATGCCTTATTTTATTTTAAAAATCAACTGTTTCGCATATTTCTTAAAAATCTTTAATTTTTATAATTTTTTTTTTAAATAATGGAAAAGAAAGGAAAAGGAAAATTTCACCAGCAGCGTGGAACACAAAATAAGTCACCCAAGAATAAGAAAAAACAAGCTGCGCAACCAAACAAACCAAAAGCATCAACCCCACCAGCCAAAACTTCCGCAGTCTCACTAGCCACATCGGCCAAACCATTACAACAATTGAAACAAAAACCCAAACCATTAGCTCCAACAACGGATCGAACACCGGCACCAACATCAATAGCACAACTGCCAGCGACCACACCATTACCAGTAAAGAAAGCTCCACGCAATGAAAAAATTACTGTATACGAGATGACCTCCCGTGACTTTCAGCTGGACACAAATGCCCACATCGATGTAACTGCCCAGTTGCTAAAAGATCAAAATTGCATTCGCAACTTTCAGTTGGCCATTAGTATGAACAAACATCTCTTTCGTGACAAAACAGTTTTGGACATTGGTTGTGGTACTGGCATACTCTCATTGTTTGCGGCCAAAGCAGGAGCAGCACGTGTCTTTGCTGTCGATCCATCCAGTGTAGTCGACTACACACGCAAAATAGTGGTGGCAAATAAATATGAGAATGTTATTGAAGTGATAAAGGGACGCATAGAGGACGTCTGTCTGCCAGTGGAGCAGGTGGATATAATTGTTTGCGATTGGATGGGCTATAGTCTACTTTATCAATCAACTTGTGAGGCTGTTATATATGCACGCGATAAGTGGTTACGACGCAATCCAAGCGGCTTAATTTTCCCTGATGTAGCAAAGCTGTATATAGCTGGCTTTGTGGATCCCGAGCACAAAAATGAAAAGATCGAGTGGTGGAAGAATGTTTATGGCTTTAATATGAAGTGCCTGCGCGAGTTTGCGCTCAAGGAGCCCAGCTTTTATGCGGTGCATCCACAGCAAGTGCGTATGCAGTAGAATTAAGGTGTTTTCCGTGCCATTAACATGTATTAATTTTTAGATTATAACTACAGAGTTCAATGTGATGACCCTAAATCTCTATACTGCAACACTTAAGGATTTAAGATTTCGCTGTCTATATACGCTGCGTGTTTGGCGCAGTGACTTGATGGATGGCATTGCAACATATTTCCAAGTGCGCTTCAGCAAATCTCACACACCCATCATGTTCAGCACAGACCCGTGGTCACCGCAAACGCATTGGATGCAAACGGTGTTTTTTTTTGATCAAGCAGTAATTGTAAAGGCTGATGAAATTATATGCGGTGGCTTCGAAATGGTACCTGCTGACAACGAAGAACCAAATTTGAATAATATTGAAGTTGCGCTGGAATTGTGCAGCAGTGAGCCGGTGCAGCTGCAGGTCGACATGCATTGGCAGATGAAACCACATGCAGCATGGATAAAACAAAATAATATAGAACCAGTAGCTAGTCCACCACCGCCCCCATCATCATCAACTGAATCACACAAAAGCGCTACAGTCAAAATGGCTGATAGTTCCGGTGAAAGTCAATCGTCAATATTGCTGGCAGCATTATTGTATAAAAAGGTAAACAAAAATTCCGCTGGTATGAAGGAGAATATGCGCAAAAAGAAATAAACGACTATTCAATAATCTACATTAATTTGTATAGATTTTATATGCGTTTTGATGTATTTTTTATATTACATATTTTAGCTTGTAAGACTCTAAATATTTATATTTTTTTATTATTATTTCGATTATTGACTAAGGATTTTTTTTTTGTTTTGTAAATAATTATCGAATATTTTTACATTCGTACCTTTCTATTTAACTGAATTTTATGAAAAGAAAAAAGATACAAAAATAAAAAGTTAAACTCCAATGATGAATTTAATAAAAAGTTGGAAACCAAGATGAACATAATTACGTTTATAATAATAATACAGATTTTGAGAGTTGAATAGTCGAATGAATATTATTATGAAAGTCTAAGAATGCAGCTGATACTCCGTGTATAATCAAGCAAATTTGTTGCAAATTGTTAAGCCAGATAAATGAAGCAAATTGTATCCTTGTAGAAAAACTAATTTTATTTTAGAGTCAACTATAACATTACATAACAATTACTTGTGTTGGACATACCTACAGACACACACACATGAGATAGTTTTATAATTGGACAGTAGTTATAGAATGCATTGCTATAAATAAGTCGTGAATGTTTGTATACGTATATATATATGTATATATAGGTGTATAGTTTGTAGTATATATATTTCATTATTAATATTTTTAATTTCAGTTATTAAGCATTTACATGGTAAGGGAAAGAGCACTTTTGTTATGAAGTTTCTGTTGTTTTTGTTGTTGTAGTTTTGTATGTTTGTTCTATAATTGTTTTTCTTTTTTTTGTGTTTTTGCTTTTTCCCCAGCTATAATTTCAAAGTTGTATTCAATACAATTCACCGCAGGCATTAAAATAGTTTTAGTTAATTTTATCTCATATTTGGAAGTAAGATAAGTAAGTAGTAAAGTTTACTTTTTCAACGAATTTTCCTCAATCTTTTTTCGTCGTTTACTGAGCAACGCATTGTTTGACTTATCCAGTGCTTTTATATGCATCTTAAAGAAAAAAAAAAAAATGGTTATGATCAAAAGTGAAAGATACTTTTAAATTTTTTTCTATTTACCTGATCATAGTCCACACGCATTGTGGCCAACGAACGCGTCATCTCCTCCTGCACTTCGGGCCAAGTCTCTTCGCCCTCCTTCAACATGCGTCCGGTGCAGAGTGGCGTCTGTGGTACTTCTGTATACTGAGCAATCCATTTATTACGCATTACCTCTTCGATTGTTAGACGTTTGCTAGGATCTACATTGAGCATGCCTTTAATTAGGTCTTTAGCAGCTTGGCTAACATTTTTCCATTCAGGATTAGGGAAATCATATTGACCCGTGCGTATGCGTTTCTTCATGCCCGGTGATATGGCCAGACCGTTGTTGCTATAGAAAGGCGGGAAGCCGCAGAGTAAGATGTACATAATAACGCCCAGCGACCAGACGTCACAGCTTTTGTCATACTTCTCGGGACCCAGTACTTCAGGGGCTGCAATAAGAAAAAGTCTTACATTATAACGGATTCGAAAATAGATTAAATACGAGTTCATGATGCAATAAGAAAAACATAAAAACTCTGTAAAGCTTATTAACTGCAGTTTTCTATTGCTATAGCAGAGGGTTATATATATAATAAGTCGGGGATTGGCCGACTCAGACCACAGTGGGTCCCTTTTCGTCCCCTATTTGACGAAGGATGCTACTGCTCGGAGCACTCATAAGTGAGCATGCTCCTTATATAAGCACCCTTTGTAACCTCAAGCATGTCCTTGTAGGTCAGTTGACTAATCTCGGCTTCGTCAATAAATCCCAGACGTCCCAGAATGGTCGCCGGACACTGGCACAGAATGTGTGCTGCTGTTTCCGGCTCCTCTAGGCATAACCTACACTCATCGTCCTCGGTCAGAGTCATCTTCCTGAGATGGTACATGTAGGGACCGTGACCTGTGACCAGTGCAGTAAGCCAGCTTAAAGTCTTCCGATTGTATCGGGTGACTTTTGCTGCCTCACTACTTGACCATTTCACGGCCGCCTTTGATTGCCTGCAATTACCAGCTTCTTCCCACCTTGTACGGTGTTCCGAGTCCGTCCATTGCTTAATAAGGCCTGCCACCATGTTGTTGCCTATGGCGATACGTGGTTCTGGTCCACAGAATTCTTCTGCTGATCCTTCTCTTGCTAAAGAATCAGCCTTTTCATTCTGTTCTATGCCAGAATGTCCTCGCACCCACATAAGTGTGAGCTCATTTGTCTGAGCGCACCTATTGAGTTTGGTAAAACATTCTATGGCCAACCTGGGAGTAATATCTGTCCACTGCATGCACCTAATCACCGACTGATTGTCAAGGGCAATGAGAATTTTTTTGCCATTTACCTGGCCATCTATGAAGTGGTCCAGCGCATGCACTACACCAAGCATTTCCGACTGGTATACAGACACGAACCTCCCCAGCCTCAGTACACAGGATAGGTTCAACTCTTCTGAGTAGACGCCTGACCCGGCTCTGCCATTTATCAGAGAGCCGTCTGTGAATATACTGATGTCGCTACCAGCGGTTTCTTCACAAACGGATCCATCTGTTCTTAGAGTTTTATAACATTTTTCTGTTATTCTCACTCTCTGCCTTCCGTCCATAGGCATACACGTCTCCCTGACATTTCGCTGTGCCATGTCCAGGATGCGTATATGACCATGGAGGGCTGTTGCTCCATACCACGTAGCATTTCGCAACATCCTGAGGGCTGTTAGCGCTGCCGTTTTCTTTATTTCTAAATCCAACGGTAGCATACCTAACAAAACCTCCATTGCGCTGGCAATAGCAGAGGGTTGGAGCTTATTAACCATGTTTGTGTAAAGCAGAGTAGAACAAACATTTTTTTTTTAAGAGAATTAAGTTTTGAAATAAATTTAAAAATAGTTTTAAAATAAATTCTAAAATCTCTGTCTCTCTGCTTGAAAAAAATTTTGGTAGTGAGTTTTTGCATATTAAAATTCCATTCGCGATGAAATAAAAATAAAACAAGAAATAAGTTAAATAATACCAAAAAATTCGACAAAAAACTAAGTCTAACATAAATCTTGTTAGTATGCAAGTAGTTAATGGTTATTGGGATTTAGGGAAAGTCATTAAAATGTGTTCATTATATGTTGGCTGTAATGTTATATACAAAAAAAAAGGGGGCATGGCGATTTTTTTTTAGGCCCGGCACAGTTTTAAAATAAAAAATGCAATTTATTTTCAATTTCGACATGGTTTCCATGGAGTTAGTCTGAAATTGAGAAATTTCAAATGAAATGCAGAAAAAAACTTGAGGTTTAGGTGTAGTTCACATTCAACATCGGCCCTTAAAATTTAACCACCCTATAGTTCCGAATTTTGTTGTTGATTCATTGGAATTGTTATTCAAGTGCAAACCAAATTCAGTGCTGGGGCGAACGTTAGATAAAAATGGGTCGCTGAATTCAATTCATAATTAATTCATGAATTCATAATAACAAGAATTTCTAAAAATACAAAGCATTTATGTGGCAACCCTATCCGCCATCTTGAATTTTAATATTTTGATATCAGATTCGAAATCAGCGACCCCCTTAAACTGTTAGATGATGTTTAAAACTTTTAAAAATACATTTTATAAGCACAAACTTCGTAAAAATAAAAAAAATACGGTGGAAACCCTAGCCGCCACATCAAATATTAAAATTCTGACATCAGATTCGAAATCAGAGACTTCCCAAAATTGTAAGAAAATGTTTAAGACTCGTAAAAACACATTATTAGGTGGCAACTCTATAGTAAACATTATATGGCAGCCCTATAGTAAAAAATTTAGGCGTCAACACGACCCGCCATCTGGAATTTTGAAACTGTGACATTAGATTCGAAATCAAATACGTTGTCAGAATGTAAAAATGACAACAATTCGTAAAAATACAAAAAAATTTAGGACGCAACCCTAACCGCTATCTTCAATTTTAAAATAATTACATCAGATTTGAAATCAGCGATCCGCTAAAACTGCCAACCACGGCAGTTCTATCTTAGGCAGCGCTTCTATAAATTGTACGTGTTTATATACAATGTTTACAAAAAACGTTTCACTTTTTTGTTGCATGTTTATAAACATGTACATATATGTATTTTTTGAAATTTTAACTTCAATAAAAATAACCAATAGTCGACTATTTTCGAGGCTGCTCTAGCAAATGGAACAATTTAAAAATTCTGTAATGCGTTTTTGGCCTTGTTTCTTGAGAAAAAGTACCGAATTTTTCGAGCTATAGCGTAAATTTCAGAGAACAGTACATTAACGTTGTATATCGAAGATGGCTTTACTCATTATTCTGTAGCATTAAATTTTATGTACTTGAACGCAAATACAAACAATACACGACGCTTGAAATAGAGCACATACATTATCATTCCGTAGCGTAAGATACACTAAGTAAACGTATGTATAGCGGTTTTTAAGAGACAAAATAAAAACAGAGCGCTAAAACTCTTCGAGAAATTAAAACGACAAATTATCGTTAATGATATCTAGAACGATAATTTCACGAAAGTTATTTCGTTTTAATCGTTTTGATTTCACAACAATTTTATCGTTTTAATTATCGAGAAATTATCGTTACCGATATCAAGAATGATAACCTATCAATAGTTTTATCGTTTTAATTAGTGTCCCATCGAAATCAAACCAAAATGATTTGCATTTTTGGAAAAAATTCACCGAAACCAGAAGTGAGCATATTATATTATACTGAAATTATTATTATTATTTTTTTTTTGCATAGGTGTTACGTGGGAAATCCGCTCTTGCCCTACCAAAAAACACTTAACGTCCGTTCTAACACACTTACTTCCTATATTAAACTCATCGCAACGAAACTGTTCAGTCAGACTCAGGGAGTCCCACAACTGGAGGAACAGACCATATGAACACAGCAACATTATTAGTTCATTACAACAGAAACTGGCTGTCAAGACTAAGGACTATGACATCTCTAAGCTGCATTTCACAAAGTCATTCCCTCTTAAAGTCCCAACCAGGATAGAATGGCGCAATGGGCGACCTGATCCAGTCTTCGATATATCAATTTGGTATCTTCTCAGAGCAACTGAGTGTGGCGGAAGCTTTCCGTCTATCGGATTCGGCTGGCGTCTTTCAGGCAGAACTTCTAGCGCGATAAGAGAAGCTTGTCGGATATTAGTCGAGCCAACACAAACAACCTTAATGCAGCAATCTTGTCGGACAGCCAAGCCACCGTAAAAGCTTAAGCTGCGGTTAAACCCAACTCCAAACTGGCTAGGTAGTGTAAGAAAGAACTGGCCCGGCTAAGCCACCAACTTGACATAACCATAATATGGGTTCCTGGCCATAGGAACATTTATGATAATGAAAAAGCGGATGAACTCGCCAGGCTGGGTTCTGCCCTCGACGTTTCCAGTGCGGTACTAGTCGCAGTCCCACTAAGTACAGTGAAGGGAACCTATTAACTGCATTTATTAATAATTTTTTGTCATATGTCATTCAAAAATGAGATTTTGATGTTTTGATTTCGGTTTCGGCCACATTGATGTCGAACAGCCGCAACTGACAAAAATGTCAGAAACTGGCCGAAACCGTATTTTCAGTCGGACATTTGTTTTTAATTATCAAGAAATTATCGCTAACGATATAGAGACTATCAAGGAACTATTGTTGTCGATAACGACTATATGACGATAACGTCATCGATACCGAAATTATCAAGAAATTATCGTAATCGAGAAAGATAATTTTATCGTGTTAGTTTTAACGAGCGAAAAGTTGACGATATCGAGAACGTTAATGTCTCAAACATTTCTATGGTCACAAGCAATAACGACTTAACTCAAAATATCGTAAAAAAGCGATATGGCATTTTCTTTATTGCCAATCTTTGGAAGAAATATTTCTTTTGTAACGGTTCATATATTTCATAATAAAGGGTCGTAGAGTTAGTACAATTAAAACATCGTTTTTTTACGATATTTTGTGTTATGTCGTTATTGCTTGTGACCACAGATTTATCGTTTAAATTTATCAAACGTTTTATCGGTTTAACTATCGAGAACGATAATTTCTCGATAATAAAATTCCTGTAACAAAGCTTGAACACCCAGAGCGTATCTACCGTAAGAAGTACCGTATGCCGTTTGTGTTGAGTATTTACTACGCAAACATTATAAACAGTACTGTATGTTTTTCTGTCGAACTGCACAGAATTATGTTTGTGTTAATTTATTTATGTGATCGTGGTGTAGCGTATGCGTTTGCGGTCGTGTACACAAACATATACGCTACAGAATAAAGAGTAATATGATCTAGTACACTAAATTATCGTACCGTTTATTTACTTTCATTGGTTTAAAGTAAAAATTAACCTACATTCTCTAAAAAATGGCGGCAAAAACTATGTTTCTAGTGAAAAAAATCTACATTATTAATGGAAGACTTTCGAGCCGAAGACAAACAAACATTTAATGTTTTTTAAATTTAATTTTTTGGAATGCGATTGGAACGATTGTCATAAAGATTCCATGATGTGTGCGATGACTTTACTTAAGGAAATGTTATTTTGAAATATCCTTTACTCATTATTCTCTAGAATATTGAAATACCCATTTTGTAAATCAACATTCATTATCATCATATACTCCACATTGCAAATTCGCCAATATAAAATTTTTCAAAAACAAGAAAGTTTTCAAAAATGTTGCCTTAAATATTTGTTATATCGTTCACAAATATAACTTTAATTAAAAATTTAGATTTTTTTAATAAAGACCCAAGTTTTTAACATAGCTCACCAACATAATACGGCGTGTAGCATGGTGTCTGTAGGGTATCTTTAATGAGCGTCTCCTTGGCAAAGCCAAAATCTGTTAGTTTCAGCAAAGCATTTCGGTGTGGTGTTGTGTAGAGCAAGTTTTCCGGCTTCAGATCACGATGAGCGATGTCACGACTGTGTAAGTAGTGGACGGCCACGCAGATCTCATGCATAATTTGAGCAGCCTCTGTGTTGAATACAAATTGAATGCTTCTAGAAAAACTATAGTTTGCAACATACCTCGTTCTGTAAACGCGCCATCCGCATTATCCTGAATGCGTTGAAATAGTTCACCGCCTTCCATGCTGAATAGTTAAAAAAAAAAAAAAATAAACAAGTTTAAAAAGTTGGGTTTCCTCAAGTACTCAAGTAGAACATGCCAAATACTCACCATTCCATCACAACCAAGAGACATTTATTGCCACTGTATGTGTTTTCGTACACATCGACAATGTTGACGATGTGACGACAACCGCTGGCGCGCCAGTGCAAATCCACTTCACGTCTCGCCTTAAGATTGTCCAATAGAACCTGTTAAAGTTTTAATTTTATTAATATAATTAGCATAACTTTGAAGTAATTCGAAGAAGAAGAAGTTTTCCGTTTCCCAACAACCATGCAACCAACCTTTAGGGCATATTTTTGATTATTTTTTCGATTGGTGCACTGCACCACCTTGCCATTTATGCCCAGGCCCAACACCGTATTCGATATCTCATAGTCATCGACAAGTGGTGTGGTTTTGGGCTGACGTAGTTGTTGTTGCTGTTGTTGTTGTTGGACTGGTGGCACATTGGAGAGTGAAAATTGATTGGGATTCATATCGGCGCCACCACCACCACCACGATTTGCTCCACTTTTAAACATGTGCGCAGCAAAGGAATTCTCTGCAAATAGTCATAAAATTGAATATATATTAAAAATATGCAAATATATGTATGAGAAAAATGAATAAAACAGTTGAATGAATTTCAGTGAGGTAAAAACGAATTGTGTAGGTACATCAAAGACACGTGTACATAGGAATCATATGAATAGAAATAGCATATTTAAGAGAAGTAAAAACATCTGGCTTTCGAAATAGAAAAAACATATCTCTTTGGTTTGATTAAACTTCATAATAAATAAGATAAAATGAAATTAAGCATTACAATCCTAGAAATTTTTACAAAGTCTCTGTTAATTTCGACAATAGTTTCATGGTAAAAATCAGGTACCGAAAATAACACTTATTTTTTGAAATTTCTGTTCAAAAAAGTCAGACGGAAAGAATTCGGCTAATCGATATTTGAATATAGCAGTGTGATGCATGTTAGCTTGGAATAATAATCTTAAAAGATTTTAATTTTTCTGTTTTTTTTTTAAAAAAGCCAAAAGTCAATAGTTATTTTTTGACAGATTTTATTTCGAAATTTTCGACAATCAAAAGTAAAAGATAAAATTTGACTTTTATTTTTCCGATCAAAAGTAGAAGTCAACTTTTTACTGGTTTATTATCTTTCTCAATGACTTGAAGTTAAAATGAAACAAATTAAAAGCTTTTCCAAGGAATATCTTGTATTTATAAAATTTGGAAGAATGTATACAATAAAAACCATCTCTAAATTTTGGAGGCAATCAAAATTAAGTTTAATACTCGTAAGGCAGCATACGCAAAATTCCTCGTATTTTGAGGCAATCCAAGAATTGATTAAATTTTTGGCTTTTCGTAAGAAGTGACGTGCTGCTCGGCCAAGCCATGAGTCATCGACCGGAACAAGTGATAGTCGAAAGGAAAGTTGCTGGTAAATACGGTGGGTGGGGTAAGACCAGAATGGGGTAATCTACCCCCTTATTTTTTTAAAGTCTGCCTTATTGGTATTTATTGGGGAAACATGTTTAAAATATATGTCCCTGGAAAAGACATCCCATTAAAGCTTCTTGACTTCTTTTGCAACAGTCTTCAAATCCTTTAAAACTTATTTTCACCCCCCAATAAATGAAATAAAATAAAATATAATGAAGTTTTTGTTTGGCATTTTTAAACAAGAAAAATTTATAAACGTTGAACTTTTTTCTTCATTTTATGCACGCAAAGTGTATTGTCAGCGCAAAAATTTTTAAGGTGTATTTCATAAACTAAATGGAGTGTTTTTTTATAAAAAAAATTGTACTAAAAGCAGCGTATTTTAAACACCAGAAAGTAGTGCATTTCATACACTTGAAGTTGTGTATATGTGTAATATTTCAAAAAGCGATGAATAATTTGAATAATACACAAAAAAGTAGTCAATTTTATGCACTTAAAATTAAGTATATGATACTCAAAAAAGTAGTTTATAATTTGCACGGATACTCGCATCCCGTCTAGCTAGATGGCTGGGTATTTGGTTATATCTCGGGTGGCTTGATAATCAATGCCCGGAGAGTTTTAAGCTCATTGCAATGTAAATGCAAAAACAATGCACAAGGAATTTGTTTTTTTTTTTGTAGGGAGAAATAATGGAACTTGGATACATTTTACCCGTCTCAAATTATAAAGAATTTGAACATAAGTGACACTCAAAAATTCAACACTTTTGAGTGATTGTTTGTAGTGGCCAAATTTTCATTCATGCTGAAGCTCAAACCGTCATTCAAGTTGTGAAATTTGAGCAATAAAGATGGAAAATAAGAGAATTGGGTGCGGTGCGCATTATTAATTGCCGCCATAGCTGACGAGAAAAATAAACAAAAAAAGAAAAGAAGCAAATGGTTCAACAAATAACTTTTATTTCTCACTGAAAAATACAGATAAAAAAAATTTTAAATTCTGATCGAAGAAATATCAATCAAAATATAACTTTTATTTCATGATATAATAATTTACAAGGTAGCCTTGAAAACTACATATTCTCTCAGAGCGTCGACCAACACTTGTCAAAATCAATACAAAGTTTAATTTTTAGTCTGTTTTGATGCTTATTCGTTTTCTATTTTTCTAAGAGTTTTTGTCAAATGCCTTTTCGACAAAAAAACTGTCACTCCTACCTTGTAAATTATTATATCATGTTTTATTCCAGAATGAAAAATATATCGATAAGAAAATAAATTTTATTTATGGTTGAAAAAATATCGATAAAAAATTATTTTTATTTGTGGTCGAAAAAATAATAATCAAAATATATATTTAATTTCTGATTGGAAAAAATATCGTTAAAAGACTATTTTTATTTCTGAATGAAAAAATATCAATAAAAAATATCTTTTATTTCTGACTGTGTTTATTTTTCGTTTAACGTCATCAAAAGAACACTTTTTATATTTTTTTTTATAATTGATAACAGTTCCTTCACACGATTTCATTTTTACATCGCATTTCATAACATTTCATAAATTCTTTTCCGCATCCATGCTAGCCCTGTTAAATTTATGCTTGACTGAAGCTTTTCAGTACACATCATGGTAGAATAAAAGAAGGTAGATGCATGATACAATAATTTACAAGGCAGCCTTGATAACTACCTTTTTTCTCACGAGCGGCGATCGGGAGTTGTCAAATCAATACAAAGTTAAATATAGTATAGATATAAAATGATTTTTTTTTATAATTTATATAATTTTTTTTTAATAATAGTTGTTACTTGCCATTTTTTTGCTTCTTATAGAATAGTTTCCAGTGCGATACATTGTACCACTTCATATTATTTATATATTATATTTATTAAATATTTATTACAATTTAAGCTTAAGCTTATTTGTATAAAAAGTAGATAGATAGATGCTTCTTTGACAAAATGATGAAAAACTCCTTGAACAAAAATCTTGGATTTTTGGTACGTACTATGCGGACGTTCCAGAGATGTTCTAATTGCAAGTTTTTTTCTTTGGAACTAGTTGGGTTGTTGTTATTTTTGAATTTTGTGAACTTCTTGGAAAATGTTTTGTGTTTTATTTTTACAAAAAGGCTTCACTTTTGCAAATAAGTTCTACTTGTTTTTTTATTGGAACTATATATTTTTACATTTTTGGAACTAGATGAGTGATTGGAAATAATTTGTTGCAGTGAACTCTTTGGAAAAAAATATAGGATTTTTTGGGAAAAAGGTTCCACTTCTTATATTTTTCGAAATAATTGGGACATTCTCACATTTTTAAGATTGGCAAACTTCTTCGACAAAAATCTTGATTTTGTAGACACATGGACCCAATTAGTACCAAAAGTGCAACCAAGATGTTTGTTCAAGAAGACTACTAAGCCCAAAAAGTTGCAATAATCCAATTAGTACCATAAATTATCCATGTGGAACCTTTCGGTCAAAAAACCAAAAATTTTTAAAGTAGTCCAAAAAGTTTTAATAAAGTAGTTCTAAAAATAATACAAGTGGAACCGATTTGTCCAAACTGATCTTATTTTTCAAAAATATTTATCCAAACAGTCCACAAAAGTTCAAATGATCCACCTACTTTGAGTCTGCAGTTATTGCAAGTGGAACGTATTTGTCCATGCTGAACCTATTTGTCAAAAACAATTTTTGTGTTACTAGGCTACTAAAATCTAAAAAGTTACAATGAACCAAATAGTTCAAAATTTAGTCCAAGTGGAAAGTATCTATTTGTCAAAAAATCCATGATTTTTGCCTAAGGAGTACACTCAATCCAAGAAGTTCCAATGACCAAAGAAACTCCAAAAATATTAAAAGTGGAACCTATTGTCGCAAAACGCCAAGATTTTTGTCCAAAAAGATCACAAAACCCAAAAATTTCCAATGATTCAACTAGTTCCAAAAACATTGAAAGTGGAACCTATTTGTCAAACAATTTTTGTCCAAGGAGTCTACAACACCCCAAAGGTCTAAAATATAACGACTGTCGTCTAAGGAGTCCATAGAACTATTAAAAATTTCTACCTTGGAGCTCTACTATGACCTTTTTTTTATTCATTCCCATGTACGGCTCATGAGCTGTCCCATTAGCATAAATCGTCTCATTTGCGTACACGCTCGTGGACGGGTACGCCAAATATTTTTTGTCGTTCAAGTAGATGAGCTAGATCTATTACTTTGAAAATATGGCTCATGTACGCGGACGTGAGCCGTTTTGAAATGTACACGAGCGTGTACCGAAATGAGCTGTGTAGAGTAGCTCGAGTATGCACACGAGCATACCTTTTCGTACCCTGTTATTTAGGTACACGACTATATTGAAATTTTTTGTAAATTTTTGAAGTGAAAACTTCTTTAGGCGCGTTGAGCACTTTTTGGTAGAGAGCAAAACTATTGATTCGCGCTATCATCACGCTGTTAGCGTAACAGAAATTATTGATGCACAGCACCGACCAAGTCGAAGTGATTAACGAACCGATTACCGACTACAAGGCCGATTACTGAACCAATTACCGATCAGATTACCAACCAACTATGATTACTGAAGCGATTATCAAGCGATTACCATCCGATTACCAATTACCGAAGTGATTACCAACTGATTTCCAATTACCGAAGCGATAACCAACCGATTACTGATTATCGAAACGATTGCCAACCGATTACCGAAGCGATAACCAACCGATTATCGAAGAGATAACGAACCAATTACCGATTATCGAAGCGATAACCAACTGACTACCGATTACATAAGCGATTACAAACCGATTACCAATTACCGAATCAATTACCGATTACCCAAGTACCAAAGAAATTGTGTTACAAATATATTATATGTAAACATTAAAAAATAGCACTTTATACATTCAATAACGCATAAATTGAAGAGTTAAAAAAGTAGTACACGTCTGATTTGCCGACTTTAGCTACTTTGTAAGCTTTCATATATTTAGTTTTCATTTCGGTCGGCAGTCCCCCCACTGTCTACTTTTTTTTTTAAATTTTAGAACAATTGCATACACATTGCTTCCGAAGCTTTATAAAAGTCGAAAAATACTCAACAAAACAAAGTCATAATGATTGATTTTTTGAAGTTGCTTGGTTCGTACAACTAGGATCTGTAGAGTAAGACTAGGATCTTGTCGGACTATGTGGGTGTTCACACATCAGTCAAATGATTGAAGTATATCGTAATTTTTTACTCTCTTTAACTCTCTCTGAACATTTTGATTGACGCTTTCTCACAAGCGATTTTTTGATTGAAGCTTCGACGCATGCATTTGTTACTTTTCTGCTACCTACTATTTTGTGAATTCATATCGTGCTGTGTGCATCACCTTACTTGGGTGTTTCTTTTATTAAGTTGTTTTGTGTGCAAATTTTGCAAATAGTTGATCTTTTAGGATTAAAATTGATCACATTAGGATATCAATACACCGGAAATTATACCTTTGTTATATTTGATTGACCAAAATTATATTTAAATGACCATCGGATGCAAGTCATGAAAAAAAACAATAGAATTAATGAAATTATGGCAGGAACTGAAGAAACTACACCTCTTTTTCTCTTCAAAAAACTACCGTTGTTTCCAGTTAACTACTTTTCTTGATACAATTGCCTACTGAAAAGCAGACAAGTAAATAATGCAACCCTTTGACTAATTGATGCAGGTCTGGAACTCAATTAAAATTTTGACTGACGAGAGAAGATTTTGCAGTTCATTTTCGCTCTGAGATAAAGTTGATTTTTTTTACATAGGAAAGCAACAACAAATTTTGATTGATTCAATCGTTTGACTGACGTATGAATACCTCCATAGAAGCCAAAAGTTTAGTTTAGGTACACTATGATCAAAGACAAAAAGGATGAACAGTTTTTATGAGCAATAAAGTAGAGTTACCCCATAATTCGTAATTTACGATACGTTCAAATTAATAATAATTTTTAAAAATAACAATTATTGAATAATGTAAAATATTGTGAATTCGATAACAAATATCTAAAATATCAAATCAACATAGTTCTTGTCATTACTTTTTATTTGATTTCTTTATTAAAATTATACCACATAATTTATTCAATTATTTTAAAATATATTATAACCAACCAACTATAAAATCGGTAATGCTTTTCGCTGTTCTTTCTTGCTCAAAGTAAAAATCTTTTTGGTAGATGTTAGAAAAATCTCAAATATTGTGTATCTTGAAATACTGCACGAGCCTAACTCGCTTTAATGAGATGCGAATAGTTAGCAGAAATTCACTTAAAATCAAATAATTTTTTAACATATCAGATGATAGCTAATTACTTGATACAATAAATTTTTTATTAGGTGTAATAGGGAAAATAGTGTTGCCACTTTAACTTAAAGAAATAACAAAAAAAAACCAAAACTTCTACTTTTTTTTTCTCACAAATGATGACTTGGATATTTAATGACGGGAATAAAAAGGGGTTGTAGAAAAGCACCGGATGGATGCATCATCAAAGCGCAGTGCGAGAGTGCTTTGAGTGAACCATTTGAAGTAATGCCACAACGTATGACGTCATCTACGGTTAGATGAAAGCACCGGCTATGAGAGAAAAGCAGGCGCACGTTTGAAGTCCAAATAAACAACAACGTCAACACTAACAGCTTAATAGATGTGGAGTTTAATTAAACATTGTAATATATGCAATATCGGAAGTCGGGTCAGTCGCGACACACGTTCAACATTTGAATAACACGCACGTACTGCGAAATAGAACTAAAAATAGGGAATTTATGCTTTATCTGTGACTGATAAGGTGCTCGTGAGTGGTGATAAATGCCGAGCGTTTGAGCAAAAAAAAAAAAAAAACAACGCAGGTTTGCACCGTCACCGACGGGCATTGAAACAAATTAATCCGAATAAATTTAATGAAACCAAATAATAAAACAAAGTATTTCTCATTCGCTCTAGGTACAAGAAGCCGTCAAATAGGCAATCAAACTGTATCTATGAGATAGCGTGCTACACGAATGCAGATAAAGATCTATTAGATGTTGGAAAGCTTTAAATTAACAGTTTGTTTCTTGCCTGTGCTGCCCCTCTCTTCTTGTCAACCCAAAGTTTGTTTATTTATTTGTTATTATTATTTAAATATCTCTAATGTATTTAAACATATCTATGCGATCAACAATGTATCTGCGGTCCAGGCTTCTGTTTCTGCGCTCTACCGCGCAATATTATCTAACCGTATGTTATGCGGACTACTCTACCCACCTCTCAAAATTGTTTTAGCAATTGCAGCAGCTTGTTTAGAATTGCATCTTCATAGAATTTCTATCTATCTATCTATTTGTTGTTTAATCCGATATATCGTGTTGATCACTTGTCTATCTTAATTGTCTGTAATATGTTTGTGTATGTTTTTCTGTAACAGCTCGAAAAACCTAAAAAAAAAATTTCTCATCAACACTTTGCACGGGCGTACAAAACCTTGAGTTGAAAAAATTCTCCTCCTAACTACCAACATTTGTATCTCATTGTATTTGGTTAAGCTTTTTGTGTGATTTACTGTCTGACAAAATAACGCCATTTTGTGTTGAAACATTTTTAAATTGAAAACCTATATTAATATTAATTAACATACCTGCTGACTATAAAAACACACACAATTTTCACCGTGAACAAATAAATGAAGTACTGAAAGAAAAAACAAAAAACACGAAAAGTATATGGAAAGAATTGTGCTCGTAATCCGTCAGATACAAGATACAAGCTGACACAAACCAATCGGCTAGTGTTGCAAGTGTCAAAAACAGCGCTACCAACTTGACGTTGTGATGAGCTCACATTTTGACAGAACTGATGGAATACCGTGAAGAGTGTTGAGTTATGTTAGATATTCTGAGAAGTCGCTCCTCGGAATACTAACAGTAAGTACCTTGAACGAATCTAAAGAGAAGCAATTTTACTTCTGAAAAAAAAACAAACTGTAGATTTGTTGGTATGAAGCAGTATCTTCAAACTTATTTTAGCAGGTTTGGGAATGAAATGACGTGCATATAGTTAGTTAAATCTCAATTTTCGATTTTTTAGTCTGGTTGAACTTATTTCTTAAGAATTTATATAATAAATTTATATTTATTTAAATTATAAATCTGCAAAAAAGCAGTTATTTCTAATTTTTTCATGGCACATTGTTGCACAATCCTAGCACATTATAGCACAATTTCTGAAAATTAAGAAAAAAGTAATGGCACCTTTAAAAAAAATCTTAATAACCTTTTAATAACAAACGAATTTAACTTTTTCCCATATGTAATATTTTAGCACATGTCGAGCACTACGCAGCACATTTAGGGAGCCGTGTAGCACATCTGCAATAAGCCGAATACAACTTTTAAATCCACTTTCACTGAATATAAAAATTTTGTTCACCACATTGTTCACCACAGCAGAAACCACGGCTGATTGTGAAGTCAGGGGTATAAAAAGCCAAATGATTTTTTTAGAATTAATCATATAAAGTCAGAATTCGCTTAGAATCATGTATGTGGAAGAAGCTTGAAGGTTGCCACTGTTTGTAGGTTGACACAACTGCTGTATGTCGACATTCTAGCAATGTCCTAACCTAAGCTGGGACTGACATCGACGTCAAGCGGATATACGCAATAACACAGTCTTTGTTCTATATAAGTTCTTTATTCGATTATAACGACACAACCTGCAAATCTCTTCCCTTTATGATCGTTTCGTTTTTAAAAAGTTAAATACGTTTGTGGCGGCCGTGGCACAATGGGTAGTGAGTGTGTCCCATAAGCCAGAGAACTCTGGTTTAAATCCCACTTGACACAGAAAGTTTTTCAATTGAATTAATTTTTTTGTTCGGCCTCTACCGCAAGCCTCTACGCAGACAATAACAAACCTGAGGGGATAAAAACTGCCATGAAAAGCTTCTTGAGAACATAAGCCGTTCGGAGTCGGTATAAAACTTGTAGGCCCAGTTCTCGATCATTTGTGTTCAAACATTTCACAAACACACACAACACTACTGATCATAAGAAGCTCGGTCAAAGTCCTTTCAAGGGCTGAAATAACCACTTCGTTTTTTTTTCAAATACAAAGTAAAAGTTTTCGTATGGATATGAATATGGATTTGAATATGAATATGAATATGAATATGAATATGAATATGAATATGAATATGAATATGAATATGAATATGAATATGAATATGAATATGAATATGAATATGAATATGAATATGAATATGAATATGAATATGAATATGAATATGAATATGAATATGAATATGAATATGAATATGAATATGAATATGAATATGAATATGAATATGAATATGAATATGAATATGAATATGAATATGAATATGAATATGAATATGAATATGAATATGAATATGAATATGAATATGAATTTGAATATGAATATGAATATGAATATGAATTTGAATATGAATATGAATATGAGTATGAATATGAATATGATGAATATGAATATGAATATGAATATGAATATGAATATGAATATGAATATGAATATGAATATGAATATGAATATGAATATGAATATGAATATGAATATGAATATGAATATGAATATGAATATGAATATGAATATGAATATGAATATGAATATGAATATGAATATGAATATGAATATGAATATGAATATGAATATGAATATGAATATGAATATGAAAATGAATATGAATATGAATATGAATATGAATATGAATATGAATATGAATATGAATATGAATATGAATATGAATATGAATATGAATATGAATATGAATATGAATATGAATATGAATATGAATATGAATATGAATATGAATATGAATTTGAATATGAATATGAATATGAATTTGAATATGAATATGAATATGAGTATGAATATGAATATGATGAATATGAATATGAATATGAATATGAATATGAATATGAATATGAATATGAATATGAATATGAATATGAATATGAATATGAATATGAATATGAATATGAATATGAATATGAATATGAATATGAATATGAATATGAATATGAATATGACTATGAATATGAATATGAATATGAATATGAATATGAATATGAATATGAATATGAATATGAATATGAATATGAATATGAATATGAATATGAATATGAATATGAATATGAATATGAATATGAATATGAATATGAATATGAATATGAATATGAATATGAATATGAATATGAATATGAATATGAATATGAATATGAATATGAATATGAATATGAATATGAATATGAATATGAATATGAATATGGATATGAATATGAATATGAATATGAATATGAATATGAATATGAATATGAATATGAATATGAATATGAATATGAATATGAATATGAATATGAATATGAATATGAATATGAATATGAATATGAATGTAAATATGAATATGAATATGAAGATGAAGATGAAGATGAAGATGAATATGAAGATGATGATGAAGATGAGGAAGAAGATGAAGATGAAGATGAAGATGAAGATGCAGATGAAGATGAAGATGAAGATGAAAATGAAGATGAAGATGAAGATGAAGATGAAGATGAAGATGAAGATGAAGATGAAGATGAAGATAAAGATGAAGATGAAGATGAAGATGAAGATGAAGATGAAGATGAAGATGAAGATGAAGATGAAGATGAAGATGAAGATGAAGATGAAGATGAAGATGAAGATGAAGATGAAGATGAAGATGAAGATGAAGATGAAGATGAAGATGAAGATGAAGATGAAGATGAAGATGAAGATGAAGATGAAGATGAAGATGAAGATGAAGATGAAGATGAAGATGAAGATGAAGATGAAGATGAAGATGAAGATGAAGATGAAGATGAAGATGAAGATGAAGATGAAGATGAAGATGAAGATGAAGATGAAGATGAAGATGAAGATGAAGATGAAGATGAAGATGAAGATGAAGATGAAGATGAAGATGAAGATGAAGATGAAGATGAAGATGAAGATGAAGATGAAGATGAAGATGAAGATGAAGATGAAGATGAAGATGAAGATGAAGATGAAGATGAAGATGAAGATGAAGATGAAGATGAAGATGAAGATGAAGATGAAGATGAAGATGAAGATGAAGATGAAGATGAAGATGAAGATGAAGATGAAGATGAAGATGAAGATGAAGATGAAGATGAAGATGAAGATGAAGATGAAGATGAAGATGAAGATGAAGATGAAGATGAAGATGAAGATGAAGATGAAGATGAAGATGAAGATGAAGATGAAGATGAAGATGAAGATGAAGATGAAGATGAAGATGAAGATGAAGATGAAGATGAAGATGAAGATGAAGATGAAGATGAAGATGAAGATGAAGATGAAGATGAAGATGAAGATGAAGATGAAGATGAAGATGAAGATGAAGATGAAGATGAAGATGAAGATGAAGATGAAGATGAAGATGAAGATGAAGATGAAGATGAAGATGAAGATGAAGATGAAGATGAAGATGAAGATGAAGATGAAGATGAAGATGAAGATGAAGATGAAGATGAAGATGAAGATGAAGATGAAGATGAAGATGAAGATGAAGATGAAGATGAAGATGAAGATGAAGATGAAGATGAAGATGAAGATGAAGATGAAGATGAAGATGGAGATGAAAATGAAAATGAAAATGAAAATGAAAATGAAAATGAAAATGAAATTGAAAATGAAAATGAAAATGAAAGTGAATAAGAATATTAGCATGAATATGAATAAAAATATGGATATCAATATGAATATGAACATGCACTTGAATATATAACCTTAATGCATATATGTTTGATATTAGCAGAGCAGGGAATATCAAAGAGAACTATAAGTTATAAATCTGTATGGAGCTAGCAGAAATTGTTTTATACTTTCTAGTTCGTTTTAAGGATCGGTATATTATTTTTTTTTATTTAAAAATTTTTTGAAACCATACCAAGAAATAGAGTCAAACGATTGGCTGAATGGGACTTAGACCTACCATTTTACCTCTACACACATGGCGACTTTACAATTTTAAAAAAATGTCGGGTTTTCTTTCATTGTTTTTTTTACCAAATATGTCACAGGAAAGATACTTCTTGTTTTTCAATAATATTTATTTCTTCAATCTTTGTACTTTTTATAAAACCCGAAAAAAATCAAACCAATGGACTTAGACGAGTTTAATATTTATTGACTATATAAATATAAACTTGCATTTGTGTAAAGGTGTAAAAAGTTTAAAAGTTGAATTTGAATTTACAACCCTGTATTTTGTTTGATATTTTTTCTTAAATACTTTCTTTTTTTATATTTTTATTTAATCGATCAAGTTTTAATAAATTTTAAATGTACAAATTGTCAATATATTTTTCTTTTGAGTAATTCTATTTTTGATAAACAGTTTTAAATTAGAAATATATATAAATAAATTTTAGTAATGATACGTCAAACCCATGCAAATGTTGATGATAGAAATATTGTAACGAGTATGTAAGATGATATTGTTGAGAAAAAAACTCATCAACACAACTTTCGAATAGGTGAAGAAGAAGGAGATAGTTTACTTGAAGCAATTTCGATATTTTTATCATATCTTTTGCTTGTATTGACATTTCCGATATCAATCTTTCTTTGTATAATGGTCGTAGCGGAATATGAACGAGCGGTTGTTTTTCGTTTAGGACGTTTACGGTAAGTTATAGAAATGACTTTAAACCAAAAAAACAATAAATTGTCTTGGAAATTATGTTTAATTTCAGAAAAGGTGGTGCTCGCGGTCCTGGCATTGTATTTGTGCTACCCTGTGTCGATGACTATTATAAGGTAGATTTGCGTACAGCTTCGTTTGATATACCGCCACAGGAAATACTTACCAAGGATTCGGTAACAATTAAAGTTGATGCTGTTGTTTATTTTCGTCTGGAAGATCCTCTGAAAGCAATAATACAAATTGAGAATTATCAAATGTCTACACAGCTGCTAAGTCAGACAACGCTACGAAATGTGGCGGGCACTAAAATGCTGGTGGAACTATTAACTGAAAAGGATCAACTTTCTCAAGAAATACAAAAAATTATAGATGCAGCGACAGCACCGTGGGGCGTGAAAGTTGAACGAGTTGAGATGTAAGTTTACAAAAAAAAAAAAAAACTAAAAATCATATGAAATCCAACTTTTAAAGAGATTCTCATAGATTCGAAAAAAGTGCAAAAATCATAAAGTTGTTTCAACAAAAATCTGAAGTAAGCTACAATGGCTCAAAGTAATAATGAAAAAACACAAAAAAAATTCATCAAAATTGAAATTTATGTTTAATTAAGCAAAAAACCATATTTGGAATTTTTGTTCTACTTCATTTATTTCTCAAAATATTCAACAGCCATCAAACCACTCACTTCGAATTGGTTCTTCTGCAAGGAAGGCCTTCCAATCATAAAATAAATTTCTTAACACTTTTATTGGAGCAAATAAGAACGTGTTACACATCACCCTACTACAGCCTGCAAATACTTACCATTTGGATCATCAAAATAACCTTAATTTTGATTTGAATGAATTTTTTTTTTTATGTTTGTTCCATTATTACTTTGAGCCACTATAAGAGCATATTAACCCTGCAGGAAATGGTCATGTATAGGAATGTGTTTTAGAATGCATAGGCCAGTGGCGTAGATATGAGGGCTAAGGTGGGGTAATGTGTACCGTGGGGTGAAGTGTAACACGGCGTTTTTTCGTGTGTTTTGGCAGCATCTAGTTTTCCATAAATGTTGGAAGTAATCAGACATACATTCTATAAAGTTCTTAAAAAGCGTGAAAAGTATCTTTTAAAATTTTTTTTTTAATTTACAAAAAAATTATGTTTCGAAAAAACGTTTACAGTTGTAGGACGTGGAAAAAAATATGGAAAAGAAAACCAAACAAACCGAAACCGGCGCTCTTCGTCGTCATCCGAAGAAGATCGAGATTTTTGCATGATTTGTTGTGATTTTTTGACAAAACATTAAAATAAAAACAAAATCAAACGCCCTTCTTTAGTTTTTTTGTGAGCCATTTCATTTGTGAGAATGGCCACTCCGATATGGATATTTCCTACAATTAATCTTCTTACATTTGAAATGTATTTTTTTTTTAGAATTAATAAAGCCATTCATATATTTTTTTGAAGTCAACGATCAGTTTCAGATTTACAAGATATTGGCTATTATTTCATTAAGTTTTTATCATAATACTTTTACTAAACATAAAAAGCCAAAATAAGCATAAAAATTTAGTTCCTGGTTTTTAAATCAACATTTTGTTGGTGTTACACATCACCCTACCGATGTGAAAAAGACCAAAATAAACTATATTTGAAATTTTTGTTCTATTTCATTCATTTCTTAAAATATTCAACATCCATCAACACACTCACTTCGAATTGGTTCTTCTACAAGGAATAAGCGTCTAAACCAATCAAAAATGTAATTTCTTAACACTTTTACTGGAGCAAGTACAAACGTGTTACACATCACTCCACTATAGTCTACAAATACTTGCCAGTTGGATCATCTAAATAACTTTAATTTTGATTTGAATGAGTTTTTTTAGGTTTGTTTTGTTGTTACTTTAAGCCATTGCAAGAGCATAATAACCATGCAGGAAATGGTCATGTATAGGAATGTGTTTTAGAATGCATAGGCTGTATATACTATGAATGTAAGATTTGTGTGCTCTACCTTGAAAGCATTTCATGGCTATTATAGCTCTGTTTCTGTAATCACTTCATGTAAAGTTCGAGTAAAGTTTGAGTAATAGAGATTAATTTGAGTATCTGTTAAAATTAGAAATTTTGTCAAAAAGTACGGAAACGACTTCAAGTAAGTTTCAAGCACAATACCTGCTTTTTGGTAAATTTGGCTGGTTGGTATTTATATTTAAAAAGATGGAAAATTAAGACTGAGATAAGCTGGTTGCGTCTGGTAGCAGTATATTTAAAATATTAACACTTTTATTTATTTTTTTTTAAATTTTCTGTGTATTATTGATATATTAATAAACATATAATAAAAAAAAATGGATACTAAAGATATTTTTAGTTTTCTTTTTTGTTGAATTTTAAAAAACGCCCAAAATTTTTCCCTCTACACTAGAATGAATATTTCCTTTAAAACGAAAATCTTCTTTTTTCGATTCCGGGCGAAAACGAGTGCTCATGATAGGTCTGATTATTTTGTCTTAACATTATATATTTTATTTTAAATTGAATATTAATCAATGAAAAACAATAAAATGTATTTGCAGCAAAGATGTCCGCCTGCCTTATGAGCTCCAGCGAGCAATGGCTGCCGAAGCCGAAGCTGTTCGGGAGGCAAAAGCGAAAATAGTAGCTGCCGAAGGTGAAAAGAGTGCGTCTCAATCTCTTAAGGAGGCATCAGATGTAATTGCAAAAAATCCAATCGCATTACAGGTATTTTTCAACAAAGAATTCTCGTCGACTCTATAATGATTGAGAGTGAGCAAATCAATCTTTCTTGCAGTTGAGATATCTACAAACGCTGTCATCGATATCAGCTGAACGAAATTCAACAGTTATATTTCCGTTTCCACTTGATTTATTGGGTGGCTTCAATATTCAAACGAAGCAACGGCAGTCAAGTGAAGATGGTGGCAGTAGTAAAGGTGATCGTTATGCTCAAATAGAACCAACACGTGCACCTCCACCGAGTATTGTTGAAATAGAACCAACACCTCTGTCGCCGCCGAGTCATGCTCAAATAGTACAAACACCTCCATCTCCATCGAGTCATGCTGAAAGAGAACCAACGCCTCTATCTCCATTGAGTCATGCTGAAAGAGAACCAACACCTACATCTCCACCGAGACATGTTCAAATAGAACCAACACCTACATCTCCACCGAGTCATGTTCAAGTAGAACCAACACCTTCATCTCCACCAAGACAGGTTCAAGTAGAACCAACACCTACATCTCCACCGAGACAAGCTCGAATAGAACCAAGAAGTCCGTCTACACCAAGGAGCAACCAAGCTGAATTTGAAGAATTCTACAGAAATTAACAAATCCTTCACAGACTGAAGTGAGCTATATTATTTTGAGATAAATATATAAAAATTGTACTGTGGGTCAAAAGGTGTAAACAAATAAAAAAAAAGAGTATGTACGTCGTATTAAACACGGACCAACCAAAATAGGGTGAAGGCATTAGTAAGAACAAAGAATTAATACAGCTGCTGGAAAAAAAGCGTCTGAAAAGGGAATTTTCGTTTATTTTAAGATAAAGCTCAAGAACTTTTGGAAATTTTTAATGCAGATTTGTTCATCAACCTTCCATATTTATGAGTGTAAAAAATGAAATGGTGGAGTCTTAACTGCTATCTTAAAAACGAAAATTCCCTTTTCCGATTCCGGGTGAAAAAAATTACTGATGATTGCCCTAAGTATTTGTTATTCGACATTGACGTTGCTTGTTTTGTTAGTTCGTGGATCATGAGCAACTTATAGAGCGTACGATTTGTTTGACGACAGAGGATTCTAAATTGCATGGTAGTGACAGCTGGCTTTTTCTCAAAAACGGTGAACCATAGCTGTTATATGTCTATATACTTTACTTTTTATTTTTTAATTTTTGAAGAGAGCAAAACTATAGATTCGCGATATCATCACGCTTTAAGCTGTTAATTTCTGTATGCATTGTACAGCATTGCTTATGCCCTTGTTATGCTAGGCAAACATGTTTGATAAGCTTTTCTTTATTACTGAGGCGATTACTAATCTATTACCGCACGAACTATCGATTTCCGAAGAAATCACCCATCAATTACCGAACCAATTACCGAAGCGATCACCAAACGATTACTTACTTACTTAGGTGGCCGTAAAAACCCGTGTTGGGTTTCAGCCGACCTCATCAGCCAGGCGCTCTGCTTTGCGCGCGCCTTCTCAAATTGGATACACCAAGTGCGGTTAGGACTTCCTTTGCCTGGTCCATCAATCGAAGGCATGTTCTCCCTCGTTGTCGTACCCTCGCCTCGAGCACCTTTTTCGCTGGAGCTTCGTCATCCATACGATGGACATGACCGAGCCAGCGTAGTCACTGCACAGTTATTCGCCGAACTAAGTCAATGCCTTCGTAGAGCTCATACAGCTCGTGGTTCATTCGGATACGATAGTCATTGCCGACTCTAACTGAAAGAACGAACACTCCCAGAGCAGCTGCGTCAGTTTGCGAAACTACCCATGCCACAGCGCTCTAAAGAAGCACAGGTAGAACAAGCGTCTTGTATAGTGTTAGTTTTGTCAATCGAAGAGGGCTCTGGAACTTACTGAGCCCGTAGTAGCACCTATTAGCAATTGTTGTTCTTCATTTTATCTCTAGGCTGACATAATTTTTGTTATTAATGGTGGCTTCAATATTCAAACGAAGCAACGGCAGTCAAGTGAAGATGGTGGCAGTAGTAAAGGTGATCGTTATGCTCAAATAGAACCAACACGTGCACCTCCACCGAGTATTGTTGAAATAGAACCAACACCTCTGTCGCCGCCGAGTCATGCTCAAATAGTACAAACACCTCCATCTCCATCGAGTCATGCTGAAAGAGAACCAACGCCTCTATCTCCATTGAGTCATGCTGAAAGAGAACCAACACCTACATCTCCACCGAGACATGTTCAAATAGAACCAACACCTACATCTCCACCGAGTCATGTTCAAGTAGAACCAACACCTTCATCTCCACCAAGACAGGTTCAAGTAGAACCAACACCTACATCTCCACCGAGACAAGCTCGAATAGAACCAAGAAGTCCGTCTACACCAAGGAGCAACCAAGCTGAATTTGAAGAATTCTACAGAAATTAACAAATCCTTCACAGACTGAAGTGAGCTATATTATTTTGAGATAAATATATAAAAATTGTACTGTGGGTCAAAAGGTGTAAACAAATAAAAAAAAAGAGTATGTACGTCGTATTAAACACGGACCAACCAAAATAGGGTGAAGGCATTAGTAAGAACAAAGAATTAATACAGCTGCTGGAAAAAAAGCGTCTGAAAAGGGAATTTTCGTTTATTTTAAGATAAAGCTCAAGAACTTTTGGAAATTTTTAATGCAGATTTGTTCATCAACCTTCCATATTTATGAGTGTAAAAAATGAAATGGTGGAGTCTTAACTGCTATCTTAAAAACGAAAATTCCCTTTTCCGATTCCGGGTGAAAAAAATTACTGATGATTGCCCTAAGTATTTGTTATTCGACATTGACGTTGCTTGTTTTGTTAGTTCGTGGATCATGAGCAACTTATAGAGCGTACGATTTGTTTGACGACAGAGGATTCTAAATTGCATGGTAGTGACAGCTGGCTTTTTCTCAAAAACGGTGAACCATAGCTGTTATATGTCTATATACTTTACTTTTTATTTTTTAATTTTTGAAGAGAGCAAAACTATAGATTCGCGATATCATCACGCTTTAAGCTGTTAATTTCTGTATGCATTGTACAGCATTGCTTATGCCCTTGTTATGCTAGGCAAACATGTTTGATAAGCTTTTCTTTATTACTGAGGCGATTACTAATCTATTACCGCACGAACTATCGATTTCCGAAGAAATCACCCATCAATTACCGAACCAATTACCGAAGCGATCACCAAACGATTACTTACTTACTTAGGTGGCCGTAAAAACCCGTGTTGGGTTTCAGCCGACCTCATCAGCCAGGCGCTCTGCTTTGCGCGCGCCTTCTCAAATTGGATACACCAAGTGCGGTTAGGACTTCCTTTGCCTGGTCCATCAATCGAAGGCATGTTCTCCCTCGTTGTCGTACCCTCGCCTCGAGCACCTTTTTCGCTGGAGCTTCGTCATCCATACGATGGACATGACCGAGCCAGCGTAGTCACTGCACAGTTATTCGCCGAACTAAGTCAATGCCTTCGTAGAGCTCATACAGCTCGTGGTTCATTCGGATACGATAGTCATTGCCGACTCTAACTGAAAGAACGAACACTCCCAGAGCAGCTGCGTCAGTTTGCGAAACTACCCATGCCACAGCGCTCTAAAGAAGCACAGGTAGAACAAGCGTCTTGTATAGTGTTAGTTTTGTCAATCGAAGAGGGCTCTGGAACTTACTGAGCCCGTAGTAGCACCTATTAGCAATTGTTGTTCTTCATTTTATCTCTAGGCTGACATAATTTTTGTTATTAATGGCGGTGCCAAGGTATATAAACTCATTGACTACTTCGAAGTTATAACTGCCGGATGAAACGTGTCTAGACGCCGCGCACCCGTTTGTAGACATCCCAAACCACTTTGGCTGATTCCTTTTGCGATAGCAGTGATAACAGTAAAAGTAGCGAGAACATCTCTCTTGGCTCTGCCGACAATATCAATATCATCTGCGTGCGCAAGGAGCTAGACACCTTTGTAGAAAATAGTGCCATTGCGATGCACACTGACCTTTCGTACGATTTCCTCCATGAAGGTGTTGAAGAGATCGCAAGATAGTGGATCACCGTGTCTGAAACCACTTTCGGTATTGAAGGTTTCGGAGAGGTCATTTCCTACCTTGGCGGAGCTGTATGTAATGCTCAACGTCATCCTGCAAAATCTTACCAACACTGAACAGTTGAAAGAACCTTATATGGAAATAAGACCGATACCTCGATAGTTGGCGCAAATTGTTGGATCTCCTTTCCTGCCTAGAAACTTGTCAATAAATTTAAATTGAGCAACGGATCCATTTTGTATAGCTCAGCACATTTATTATAGTCAGGGCTTCCAAGATATCATCTCTATTTTTCAGTATTGTTGCCAGGGTCGCCATTCAGAAGTCTAGAGAAGTGTTTCTTCAACTAAATTAGAGTACTAAAGAGCACTTACATTATTATTATTTTAAAATATTATTTGCATTTTTGTTCATACTGAAAGAGTCCCGATCTTAAACACAACGGCCAAGCGTCTTATATTTAATTTCAGTGCATCATTTCTATCGCCATGTAACTAAATTTTCTCGCATTCACACAAAGGTTTTTCCGTCTGAAGAAGATTGCGATAAGAACGATGTTTAATTAAAATTGTTATTCAATGCAAAACATCAGGTGCGGTAATAAAACCTGATAACACAAAAATAGATTATTTTTAATCGTAAGCTGGCAAAATTATCGCCTTAATAATAATTTTACAATCTTTCTTATTGAATGAATTAATTCTACACATTTTTAATGAATAAACTTTGATCTTTTGTTTGAAAATGGCAAAAAATATTTTTAAAACAAGTTTTTTCGAAAAGCTCAATAAAGAAACAAAAGAAAAACTGAACAAACTTCGATGGCTTCTTTTTTGTTCTGAAATTTTATTGTTATTTCTGCTTGTAAAACTCTACTAATAGGTACACAACTATTGCATCTACTTAAATTTTTAAAAACTTCATAAATTGCTTAGTTATAATAATGTTCTATGAATTTCGTCGTGTGTAAACAACTTTAGCAATTCTATTTTGTATATAGCATTTTTTTTGTTCACATGTTTTACAAACATTTTCAGGCTAATGTTATGCATTTTTGCATATTTGATCTTTTAATCTTTAAACAAAAAAAAAAAAAAAAGTTTGGCTAAAGGGTAAGAAAATAACGAAAATAAATGTTTAAACGCTGCCAGTGCGCTGCTGAGTGTTTTTGACTTTTTTTTTACTACAAGTTTTTGTTTTGTTTTTCACTGCTTCAGTCGTCTTTCGTTTAGGCCTAGGTTACGGTTCGTGCTCTACGGTGGTAGTCCGAGTGTCTTACGCACCAAACGTTTCGCTATTTGATTAAATTCTTCGCGTCGTTCACGCCACATAATGGCGGCATCTACGTTGGCGCCGGATTCGTCATTGGGTTCTGTTAATTTAAATAGATGTTAAGCAAATTAAAAAAGTTTGGCTAAAGAAAAATTATATCTTTTACCAGCCAGCATAGATACAACACTGAGTAATATTTTTTCTACACTTTGTACCGGACTCCAGCGCTCGGCGGATAGCTCATAACCCATAGGATCGTCTCCGGGCGCGTGTAGAATTGATATGCAAACACGTCCATCGGAGAAAACTATGGAAAGATTAGAGTTAATGAGTTTAGCAACAAAAAATTACAAGATAAATAGAAACAAAAAATGAAGTTATCTTGAACTGAACACCTAAGAATTCAAGTAAAAATACGCACTATTCGGATGAAACATGTCACAAGTGAATTTCATTTTTGGCGGACTCAATGGATAATCTGGCGGAAATATAAGGCGTGCAGGAAATACACCGCCCTCAAAGCAGGTGCCCTCTGGTCCACTACAATTAAACATACGTATTCACCACAAAATTATGTTAGCATATGTTGCACAGTTCTTTTCAAATTTCAGAACTTACGCTATCAATGCCTCCCACTCGAAAAAGTTGTCATCGCTGAGGGGACCCGCAACAATTCCTTCTGGCGGATCCAGTGTGAGCTCTGGAATTGAATAAGTTATGTTTAACTTACGGAATGCATGCAATTTTATGCGCACTGCTCTTCGCGTGCAGCAGCTGCTTCGCTGCATGCAAGTTTGGAGCACGCAGATGATTTTGTTTTTCAATTTAATCAACACATACGTTTATATTCGGCCATCAGTCGTCGCAGAGCAGACCCAGCCATTTCGAACGACCGCTGCTGATTGTTTAGCTTTGCTCTTCCACGTGCTTCTAGGCTAATCAAGTTGTTGGCCTTGTTTTAAATGTATTCTTTTCTGCTAAGCCAAACTAAACATTTGTACAATTAATTTTACTTAATTTGATTTTTTTTGGTTAATTTATTTTAAGGAAACGTAAAAATTTTCTTTTGTTTTCGTCACAAGAACCAAATATGATGAGTCAAAATAAGAGAATGTCAAAAGTGTCAAAAGCTGCAAATGAAATTGTGAAACTTGGCACTACTGTGCAAATTACAGGCTGTTACAAAGTATATAAAATTAACTTTTCTAGAATAGGGTGGTTAGGCTCATAATATTTATATAGATAGAAATATATTTATTTGTAGAGTTCAATTTGTTTTAAGCAATGGCTGTTAGTTTCCTTTCGTGATCCGATTAGATTTAACTTTTATGAAAAAAATTACTTGGATCATAATTTGCTGCATGCTACTATACAATATTACATGTTATTATAATATTCTACCTGAATCGGCTAGCCGCTTACAATTTCGGTCGCAAGAAAACTGTCACTTTTTAGACTTATTGCAAGCGCAGTCGTTGTGTATTGAACCCAAAGTTTTGCAATCTTAACTGCAGGAGCGATTCCTCTTGCTTGGCTGGTGGTGAACGATTACTTCATTGGAAGAAGTTATCAAGTCTTCATAATGGTTCAGGTTGTGCCTGAGGCGCTCATAACTTTCTAGTAAAAAGATTTGATGAAGCCTATACATAGGAAATGAAGGAGTTTCTAATTCTGTTGGCGAACCAAGTTGTAAATCAAACACGAGCGAACCAAGTTGTTGTGAACTATTATATGGTATTCTGAACTAAAGCTGGGCGATTCATTGAGTAAATACTATTTTAATTAATCAGACTTGAGATGAGCTGAATAAACGATCAATCAGTAATTTGGTTAATATAATGCTTATTAATCGGTTACTCAGTTTTTAGATTGATAATATTGCTGACAAATAGATTTATCAGAACTGTATTAATTTAGAAATTGAATAATTTTCGATCAAGTTTGATTGAAATATATATTTGAATTTAAAATAAATAGAAAACATAAAGAACAAAAATAATAAGGGCATTCATGCAATGCCAAAAACGCAACGAATATACCGAAAATCGGGAAAACAGTAAACGCCGAATTTGTATGGAATCTGATATTCGGATTTTTTGTAGTTTTGTAAATCATGCAAAAACTATATATAAATATTTTCCGATATACGGCATCGGAAAATATTCGGCGTTGTATGAATACCAATAATATTTTTAGAATATTTTTACTTTTAAATAATTGTATAAAATCAACCATCTTTGTCCAAAGTATACAAGAAACCCATAAGACTCTTAACGAGCTATCTAAAGCAAATAGCTTACATTTGAAATGTTTGATTAATTAAATTTCTGATTTATCGAATAATTACTCAAATCATATTCATGTTAGCGTAATAGAAATGAATGCTGTACAGCATTCCTTATTAGGGATTACCTAGCTTCGACCAAGCCGAAAACCGCAGCGATTACTGAACCGACTACCAGGCCGATTACCGAAGCGATTATCAACCGATTACCGAATGAATTTCCGATTACTGAGGCGATTACCAACCGATTACCGAAACAGTTACCGATTACGAAATTGTTTTGTGTATTATTGAAATATTAATAAACATATAATAAAAAATTAATACTAAGAATATTTTTAGTTTTTTTTTTTAAATTGAATTTTAAGAAACGAACCATATTTTATAACTCTAAAGTAGAATACAGCCTTAAAAACTTTTTAGCAAACATCTAGGTTGCCATGACAGAAAAAATATTTAGCGGCCCATACACGCTGCAACCAAAACAAAGCCGGAAATGTAACCTGAAAGCGATATTTTCATAAATTTTGCCGCACACACTGCGACGGTTGCAGTATCCATCCTTGTCTGCGACTAAAATATTAAATGATTTTAATATTGGCGTAACCTAAGTTGCAACCGTCAATGAGTTGCGCAACTACGACACTCACGCTGCGACTTCATTCTGATAAACGTCAAAAACTTCCAGGTTATACTTCCAGCCATGATACAATAATTTACAAGTTAGCCTTGACAACTGCCTTTTTTCTCACGAGCGGCGATTGGGAGTTGTCAAATCAATACAAAGTTTAACTTTTCATCTGTTTTGCTGCTTCTTCGTTTTCTCTTTTCAATGTGTTTTTGACACTACCTTGTAAATCATTATACCATGCTTCCAGCTTTGCTTTGGTTGCAGTGTGTATGGGCCGCATTATAATCCGAAATAATGACAAAAAACATGTGTTTGAGACACAACCTGAATGCAACTCCCGTGCGGCGCCGAGAATTCCATGGTATTCCAAGGCATATTTTCTTATTTATGAATCGTTTATTAAAAAACAATGATTGAAGTCTAAAATATTAAGAAATAATAGCAGGTTAAGAAACACATATATAAAAAAATAGGATAGTTAATTTTCCATTCAAATTTATTCCTGATAATATTTATTGCTAATAACTTTTAATGTTATAATATAAAAAATAACAAAAATAAATCGCATTTTTAAGTTAAAAAAATCATATTTATAGTAAACGTGTTCTATCTACCTTCGTACCCGGGCGGTGCTTTAGCCCCCCTAAACCCTCTATAGATACGCACCTGCATGTGTGTGTGTGTGTATGAGTGCACAATTTATGTATTTATGTGCATATGGAGTGTCGACCATAATAATTCGAATGCAATATCAATAAAAGTTGATGTGGAACAGGACGTTTATCTGTTTGTTTAATCAGATAAATAAAAATAAACGGCGTATAAAATGCAATCTGGTCCATGACTACCGCCTGCTGTGCACAAGGGTCCGTTGACAATTGTTATAGTTGTTGTTGTTGTTGTGGTCACCATGCAAATTATGAGCAAATAAATGGATTTATTTCAGGTGTTTGCTGTGCGTATATTTTTTAATAAATATAACAAAAATTTTAAAAATAATAATACAAAAATGAGCCGGAAATGATGGCGAACGTTTGTTGGTGTTGCTGCTATCAGCAACATCCGCGACAACAACTCACACACACACACACACACACAAACACATACATACTTGCGTGTGCAGACAAGCAACATGACAGATACTTCCATTGCAATATGTTAACCACAAATATTGCTCTCCAGTGTGAATGAAATCATGTTATATACCTCTACGTTGCTATGTTGCCGCTTTAGAACAATTTTGCATTTTGTTAAATACTGCCTCCACAACAATGAATTATTATCAATTTAAGCGATATTTTTTTATTTTTTTTTTTATCCTGACAACCTTTTGACTACACCAAACAGGAATTGGTAGCTTCCTGCGGCCATTCAGCGGCTGCAGCCTCAGAGCGTTAATTATAAAAAAAATTTTATTTGAATGCCATTGCATAAAATGTTTTTTCATAAAATTCATTCGCTTAAAATATTCATTAAATATGCAGCAACTGATGCTTATGCTGTTGCTATTTTGCTGTTGTTGACATGCTACCGCTTATGCCGCATGTTGCAGCAACCATTCTGGTTGCATTTTTTTTTTCGCACCATTCATTTGTATTTGATGTATTTGCATTACTGTTGCATTGTACTGGCGCTCATTTAATTGCACCCAAATGGTTGCCGTTATATCTGAGGTTTTTGTGCATTTTTAAATCCTTGTTTAAAAAAAAAAATAAGACAAATAAATACCAATAAATGTAAGTAATTCACATTAAAATTCCACGTGGGAGTGATTAATTTGGAGATTTTGGTTTCACTTATTATAATGTCATCGTTTTTTTTTTTGCTTTTTTTGCTTTGCATTAAATTAATTAACTACAAAGATGTCAAAAAACAGTTAATACTTTCTGGAATGTTGCGCTTATAATGTGTTGATTTATGAATATTGTGGGCGATATTAACGCCACGTACTTGCGTATTTTAAGGTATAAGTGCTTGCCTTCCAATCGTTTTGAAAAGAATTTTCAAAGTGTTAAAACTTAAATTTCTGTTAAACTCAAAGTAATGAATGTTTTGTTGTTTCTAGAATTTAATAAGGAATCTAATATTACATAACAAATTTCGAAAGACTGATTTCCCTTTTCATTCAACACAGTCTTCAGATCAGGAGAAGCCCACTTCTCTTTGGGATTTTTATACCCACTTCTCTTCAAAGATTTCAGTTCACCGCTATTTCGCTCAAATAGCTTATACAATACATTTAAATTGTGCTGGATAGTATTCTAAGTTCGATTGTAATTTCTTTCTGGGATATCTTATTTTTATGTGTATTTTATGTGTATGTGTATTACATGCTTTATTTCAATATTTGGCTTGTTATGCATACCATATATATCTGGCATTCTTTTCATATTCTTTGATAACATTAGTTTTTTATACACGTCAAAAGCGTTTAAAAGTGATTCTAAAAAATAACATAATATAACATAACATAACATAACATAACATAACATAACATAACATAACATAACATAACATAACATAACATAACATAACATAACATAACATAACATAACATAACATAACATAACATAACATAACATAACATAACATAACATAACATAACATAACATAACATAACATAACATAACATAACATAACATAACATAACATAACATAACATAACATAACATAACACAACATAACATAACATAACATAACATAACATAACATAACATAACATAACATAACATAACATAACATAACATAACATAACATAACATAACATAACATAACATAACATAACATAACATAACATAACATAACATAACATAACATAACATAACATAACATAACATAACATAACATAACATAACATAACATAACATAACATAACATAACATAACATAACATAGCATAACATAACATAACATAACGTAACATAACATAACATAACATAACATAACATAATATAACATAACATAGCATAACATAACATAACATAACATAACATAACATAACATAACATAACATAACATAACATAACATAACATAACATAACATAACATAACATAACATAACATAACATAACATAACATAACATAACATAACATAACATAACATAACATAACATAACATAACATAACATAACATAACATAACATAACATAACATAACATAACATAACATAACATAACATAACATAACATAACATAACATAACATAACATAACATAACATAACATAACATAACATAACATAACATAACATAACATAACATAACATAACATAACATAACATAACATAACATAACATAACATAACATAACATAACATAACATAACATAACATAACATAACATAACATAACATAACATAACATAACATAACATAACATAACATAACATAACATAACATAACATAACATAACATAACATAACATAACATAACATAACATAACATAACATAACATAACATAACATAACATAACATAACATAACATAACATAACATAACATAACATAACATAACATAACATAACATAACATAACATAACATAACATAACATAACATAACATAACATAACAAAACATAACATAACAAAACATAACATAACATAACATAACATAACATAACATAACATAACATAACATAACATAACATAACATAACATAACATAACATAACATAACATAACATAACATAACATAACATAACATAACATAACATAACATAATAACATAAAAAGTAGGGCGTTGAAGGACTCCCGAACGAAATGAAAACTTATAGCTATGAAATAACATAGAAATAGCAAAGCAGACGCGTTCTTCTTTTTTTACTCTTTTTATCTATTTATGCGTTATTGCTACTTTTTTCACCAGAAAAAATCCATTTTTCCAGAAAAATGTTCACCGTGGCCCAAAAATGAAAAGTTATTAAAACTTATTATTTAATGATATTATCTCAGAGAAACATTTTAATTTTATTGATTTATAGCATCTTTGTGTAAAACGAACGACACGTCGATTTAACGAAGCCTTCGCTGGAAAGCCGAGAGCCAGCTGTTTTTGCTTGATGTAAAAATAATATCGTGCATAAACGAGAACAGCTGTTCCAGTAAAGAACGATAACGTAACTTCAGTATGAAATTGACTTTGTGTAAGAAAAAAATTTCTAACGAAATGTCATGTGTTGTGTGTTGTAAACATTTTTAAAATGGAAGTTGCTATAAAGAAAAGGTAAATGGAATATAATTTATTTTCATCTAAGAATACACAAATACTTTCTATATTTTTAGTACAAAGAAAACAACAAGTGAACAGTTTGGATTGCTGGAAATGGAAAAAAATCCAGAGCTGGCAAAAGGCACTCCAGTGTTTGGTGCAATCGGCGAAAACATATCTAATATTATTTAATTTTCACAGTACATAAATTCTAAAACTGAATTTGCAGCAAAAATTGAACATAAACAAATTTGAAATTTGAACATAAATTCATTTATCATGATGATCAAATCGTCTGCACTCTTTCACAAATGTAATTTTTCTTTTTAGTAAATGTTTAGTAAATATTTCGTTATCGTTTTTGTTTTAGTAAAAATGGAAGGCATTGACTAAAAATTATGAAAAATGGTTGAGGCAAGAAGAGGCAGAATAAATTAAACTTGCTTTGTAATTACTAAATTATATAATTACTAAATTATCTAATTACCCCATTAAATTACGATGGAAATTTAAGTAAAGTAATGCCAGGAACATCACGTCAGATTATTAAGCCTAATAACAAAAAAACCGGAAAAAGATTTTTAAATTTGATTACTTGAAAAGTAAACTTATATTATTTCAAAACGTTTTGAAGAAGGTTTTATACAAAAGGTCTACTTAATTACTAAAAAAAAAAACGAAATGGCCATTCCAGCCTTTGAAAGGGCTTTGACCGAGCTTCTTTTCTTCAATCGTGTTGTGCATGTTGTGAAATGTTTGAACATAAATGATCGAGAACTGAACCTACAAGCTTTATGCCGACTCCGAACGGCTTAAGTCCTTAAGAAGCTTTTTATGGTAGATTTTACTCTCTGAGTTTTTCCATTGTCTGCAGAGAGGTGATGGTAGAACAGAAAAATTAATTCAATTGAAAAAGATTTCTGTGTCAGGTGGGAATGGAATCAGGGTTCTCTGGCGTATGGGCCACGCATTCTACCGCCACCACTGTGTGCATGTAAATACCATAAAAAATGCATATATAATAGGCGATAAAAAAATATCTTCAAATATTACTAAATATCGACTTATTGAGTCGGTATTGAAATATTGAGTCGGTGTCTGAGTGACTTTTTTTTTCTATACATATTGATCCGGCTATACGACAGTATTATTTAATTCAAAAAAAGTGGTGCTAATTATGAGCATTTCTCAATCTTTTTCAAGCATAAAATTTATTATTTGCTTATGCAGAAAATGTCAGAAATTTTAAGTAAAACCAACAAATATAACTGTACAATATTATTTTTATTTCATAATGGATTCGATTTTGGGTTTATTTTTTTTTTTTATTGTGTTTCTCTTACTTTTATGACTTGCATTAATATTTATTTTTTTTTTTTGTGTTATGCTCTTTCAATTTAAGATGCGTTTTGTTGTTGCAATTAATATTATTTTTGTGAATCACATTTAAACATTTGCTTATTATAAATTTTATGCTTTATTGAATTTGCACAAAATCAAGTTTTTTGTTTTTAGTAGTTTTTCGAAATAACAAACAATTATTGGACAGTGTGCGTAAGTACGTGTGCATGTGTGTGTGTGTGTGTGTGTGTGTGTGTGTTTAAGTGTTAGTTTGAAAGTTTTTATGTGTTAGTTATTGTAAATATATTTAAATATTTTATTTCATTTTATTATTAGTTGCTATTTTAAAATATATGAATACAAAGCGTTAAAAATCTAAATAATTTTCAATAACATTCAGACTTTGAAATATTTTAGTTTGAATTGCTCATTATTTGTGTTATTTATTGATTGTGTTTAATTAACAAACTATTAAATTGCGTTGCTTAATACTTTTTTGTTGCTACTGTTATTGTTATTGTTGTTGTTGTTATGTTGTTATGTTTATATTGCATTTGTTTTGATTTTATTGCTATTTATTGCATTTTGTAGGATTGTTTATGTATTTATTTATATTGATTTTATACAAATTTTGTTGAAATTCTTTTTTGCTTGTTTTTTTTTGTAGCATTGCAAAATGAGGCTGAAAATGCATATTTTTTTTTTTGGGCACATATATACATATTTCATAATGTGTATTTATGTATATGTTTATAAACAACTCTTATATAATAATATGGTAAGTTTTTTAAGATTCTTTAAATTGACATTTTTAATAATTCAAAACATTGTTAATTTTTTATTTGATTTGTGTTAAAACTTTAGAGCTGAGTTGATAAGCAATGATTACTGATTTTAAATATTTATTAAATTAAGTTGAGAACCATATCTGAACCAAATCAGTCCATCAAATACTGCAGAAAATATTTTGTCATTGTTAAATATCTATCACACAAAAATCTATCGATAACTTAAAGTTAATATTTCATTAACGCATTTTGTTTCATTGCAGTCACAAATGTTTGAAATTTAATTCAAGTTATCGACAGCAAAAAAAAATCTCAATTTTTCTCGAGTATTTTGAAGTTGATTAATTCTTTTGCTTATAATTTTTGTTATAGTTTTGGTTGTTTTTTTTTAAATAAATATTTTTATATTGTTTGTTAAAAATATTAGTTCTAAAAATTCTTATTGTTAGCATTAATAAATATTTTAAGTTTTTATTTATTAATTAAAAAAACTTAGTTATTAGCTGGGATGGGTAAAAAAAATGTACAAGATATTAAAAATTAATTAAAAAAGTAGAAAAACAAAAAACTAAAAAAAAAATTTGTAACCCAGAATACTCAAAATTCTTATCTGTGCTCAGTTTTGTATTACAATAAATATCATTTGTATTTCTGTTTTTCGGTTTGTCAAATATTTTTAAACTCTTTTTTACTTACGTCTAAAACTTATTACGAAACAAATATATTTATTAATTTATTCATATTTTTCTTAGTTTAATTAAAAATTTATTCGCATGTTCGCGCTCGTCGCTGGAAACGTTTCAAGCGTCTGTACCACTCGTCCTTCCATTCGATGACAATAGAACGCGGTCCGATGCCCAAGTAACCGGGTGGATTCTCCACATCTCTGCCCAAAATTAAATACGATCTGCAAGAAAATTAAAAAAAAAACAAATTTATATATATTAAAACAAATTGACGATCTGTAATGTTAATTGAACTCTTTAGTAGAATCGCGATTATCCAAATCAAATAAAACCAGAGGTATTCGGTGTAATAAAAAAACCGTATAATCGATTTCTAATGTAAAACGTTAACAAACATAAAAGACAACCTATGAACGCTATAAAATAAAATGAAACAATAACAAACACTATCGCGCAAACAAATGAGTGCGGGAGTATCTACACGTCGGAGGCGGGAATAAGCTCGTCATAATATATCTCGTTGTGCCGTCAAATCATTTCTAAATCGATAAGCAGAGCTGCAAAGAATAAGTCCGGATAACCGAATACTCGGATAAGCGATGTTCGGATAATCGAGATTCTACTGTACTTAGTTAGAATTTCCTTTTTGATCTATTTCAGGCGAGTGCTTTATACAAAAATTTACCCAATTTGCTGGCTTACCCAGAAAGTAAATGAAAGTCGGCATTTTTTGGGCTATGTCTGAGTTTATTACTTCATCTGTGATGTATTTTTTCAAGTTTTTAAGAAATAAATGCTTTTTGAAATAATGTCTACCAGGGGCACACACAGGAGGAATTTTGGGGGTGTTGAAACCACCAACCCCAAATTAATATTACACTTGCCTCTCATCATACAGCTGATAAGATTAGAAACTGGAGAGTTTCAAAAGAATACTCCTTTTCGGATCATATCAATCGGGTCATTCAATAAGTCCGTAGGATAAGTAAGAAAAAAAAAAAATTTTTGTTAAAACTCGATTATATTTTTCAACATAGTTGCCTTCGAGAGCGATACAACGAGTATAGCGATGGTAACTTTTCGATACCACTTTTATAGTACGATTTCTTTTTCTCGTCAAATAGGCCTCAGTTTCAGCGATTACTTCATCATTGGACTTGGATTTCTTTCCAGCAAGTATTCTCTTGAGATCTGAAAACAGGGAAAAGTTGCTGGGGGCTAAATCTGGAGAAAACGGTGGGTGGGTAAGCAATTCGAAGCCCAATTTATTAAATTTTGCCATCGTTTTCATCGATTTGTGACACGGTGCATTGTCTTGGTGAAACAACACTTTTTTCGTTTTGTAAATGTGACCGTTTCTTGGCGATTTCAGCCTTCAATCGATCCAAAAGTGCACAGTAATAGTCGCTGTTGATGGTGGTTCCTTTTTGGAGATAGTCGATGAATATTATCTCTTGGGTCTTTGCTCGCTTTGGATTCGGTTCGTCGACTGCTGTCCACTCAGCTGACTGTCTTTTGGATTTTGGTATGTAATAGTGAAGCCATGTTTCATCCATTGTCATATATCGACAATAGAATTCGATTTTATTTCGGTTTAACAGCGCCATACACTACTCTGAAGCATCAATTCGTTGTTATTTTTGGTCGACTGTGAGCTCACGCGGCACCCACTTTGCACAGAGCTTTCGCATACCCAAATGTTCGAGTAAAATAGTAAAAACACTACCATCTGTTTTCTTTACAGTATCAGCTAGCTCGTGTACCTTCAATTTGCGATCGTTCATAACAAATTTGTGGATTTTTTTGATGTTTTGTGGAATAACAGTCTGATTTGGGCGTCCACTGCGCTCTGCATCATTTGCGCTGGTACGATCAGGTTTAAATTCAGCAATCCACTTATCTACCATTTGTCTCGATGGAGCAGAGTCCGGATAATGTTTATCAAGCCATTGTTTGGTTTCCACTGTATTTTTTTTTTTCATTAAAAAGCAATGCTTTATCAAAACTCGAAATTCACTTTTTACCATTTTTTTTTTTTTCAATATCAATAGTTGCACACAAAAAGCTATAACCCACGAATCAATTGTCAGATTGTTGTCACATTTTTATACGTATCGTTTGAAGGTTGGTACTAAATAAAAATCATATGAAAAAAATCTAGTAACGCCATCTATATGTCATCCTATGGACTTTTTGAACGTGCTGTTAGGTAAATTCTCTTTGACATTGATGACTTTGCTCCAAGATCATTAAGCTTTCATAATCTTAAAGAAATCAACATCAAATTAGAAACAGATCTCGCATATGGACTACCGAATTGTCCTACTTATAAAAAATCCTTGGAAAACTTTGTTGTTAGTCTCACTGAGTCCATGAACAAAGCTCTAGACATCGCATTTCCGCTCAAAACTCCCAAGGGGAACAAAAGCCACCTTGGTAGAAGACCAGACTTGAAGAGATCCAAAATAAGAATAGAAAACTTTTCAACAAAGCTTAAAATACTGGATTTGTTCCAAATGCATGGACCAATTACAAAGTGGATCTTAAATAATATAAGAAAAAATTGCGTAAATCACAAAGGCAGTCCTGGGGAATCTTCTGTGAAAATATATCACAGACCTCCGAGGCGTCAAGGCTTAGAAAAATTCTAACTTACTTACTTACTTAGATGGCCGTGACAACCCGTGTCCGGATTTCGACCGACCTCATCAGCTCTCGCCAGGCGCCTCTGCTTTGCGAGCGCCTTCTCCAATCGGATACACCAAGTGCGGTTAGGGCTTCCTCAGCCTGGTCCATCCATCGGAGGCATGGTCTCCCTCGCCGTCGTTGACCAGCGACCCTCGCCTCGAGCACCTTTTTAGCTGGAGCTTCGTCGTCCAAACGATGGACATGACCCAGCCAGCGTAGTTGCTGCACAGTTATACGCCGAACTACATCAATGTCTCCGTAGAGCTCATACAGCTCGTGGTTCATTCGGATGCGATAGTCATCGCCGACTCGAACAGGACCGAAGATTTTGCGAAGAACTTTTCTCTCGAACACCCCCAGAGCGGCTGCGTCAGTTTGCGAAACTACCCATGCCTCAGCGCCATAAAGCAGCACAGGTAGAACGAGCGTCTTGTAGAGTGTTAGTTTTGTCGATCGAGAGAGGGCTCTGGAACTTAGTTGCTTACTGAGCCCGTAGTAGCACCTATTAGCAGTTATTGTTCTTCGCTTTATCTCCAGGCTGATTTCGTTGTTAGTGTTAATGGCGGTGCCAAGGTAAACGAACTCCTTGACTACTTCAAAGTTATAGCTGCCGGATGAAACGTGGGAGTCAAACCCACTTTGGCTAATTCCTTTTCGATAGTGGCGAAAGCAGCGGTAACATCTCTCTTGGTTCTGCCAACAATATCAATATCATCAGCGTACGCAAGGAGCTGGACACCTTTATAGAAAATGGTGCCATTACGATGCACAGCGGCCTTTCGTACGATCCCCTCCATGATGATGTTGAAGAGATCGCAAGACAGCGGATCGCCTTGCCTGAAATGAAACCTCTTTCGGTATTGAAGGTTTCGGAGAGGTCATTTCCTACCTTGACGGAGCTGCGTGTGTTGCTCAACGTCATTCTGCAAAGTCTAATCAACTTTGCAGGTATACCGAACTCAGACATTGTTGCGTATAGGCAATCCCTTCTCGGGCTATCGAACGCAGCTTTAAAATCGACAAAGAGATGGTGTGTGTAAATTTAATTTTCGTGGGTTTTCTCCAGGATTTGTCGTAGCGTGAAAATCTGGTCTATAGTGGACTTACCAGGTCGAAAGCCACACTGATAAGGTCCAATCAGTGTTTTTGTAATCGGCTTTCATCTTTCACACAGTACGCTTGAGAGAACCTTATATGCGATGGAAATAAGACTGATACCTCTATAACTAGCGCAGATTGTAGGGTCTCTTTTCTTAAGTATAGGGCACAGTACACTGAGGTTCCAATCGTCGGGCATGCTTTCTGCTAGCCATATTTTGCTGATGAGCTGATGCATGCGCCTTATCAATTCATCGCCGCCGGTTTTAAACAATTCAGCTGACAGGCCGTCAGCACCCGCTGCTTTATTGTTTTTGAGTCGTTGGATAGCAACTCGAACCTCTTCATGGCTAGGTGGTGATACTTCCACTCCGTCATCGTCGATTGGTGGCACTGCACTTCGCTCTCGATGGGCGGCATTGGTGGAATCGTCGCCAGTAAGTAAATTGGAGAAGTGCTGTCTCCACAATCTAAGCACACACTGTGTATCCGTATTCAGATCTCCATTTTCGTCTCTGCAAGTGGATGCTCCGGGCTTGAAACCTTGGGTTAGACGCTTAACCTGTTGATAGAATTTTCGTGCATCCTTCTTGCCCTGGTATACCTCTAGTTCCTCACGCTCACGCTTTTCCTGCTCTCTTTTCTTGAGTCTGAAAAGGCGCCTCTCTTCCTTCCTCTTTTCGCGGTAGTTTTCTCGCACGGCTCGCGTTGCAGCTGACTGCAGCGTTTTTCTGTATGCGGCGTTTTTTACTGCTGTCGCGATGCGACACTCCTGATCGTACCATTGGTTCCGAGGTTGCGGGCGCCGGAAACCAATGACTTCTTCAGCGGCAGCGCGCATGGAGTGGGATATATGCACCCAAAGTCCGCCGGCGTAGTCGAGTCCAGAGGTTGGTTGGTTGAGCTTAACCGAGAGTTGAGCGGAGTAGGCTTCGGCAGTCCGTTGTAATTGCAGCTTAGCGACATCTAGCTTTCGTTGCATTCCTGTGCGTATGTTCTTTGCATTGCATAATCGCATGCGGATCTTGGCTGCAACAAGATAATGGTCGGAGTCAATGTTGACCCCCCGAAATGTACGCACATCTAGAACACTAGAGGCATGCCTTCCGTCGATTACAATATGATCAATTTGGTTTCGCGTTTTTTGATCAGGGGACAGTCAGATGGCCTTGTGGATGTCGAGGTGCTTAAATCTGGTGCTACTAACTACCATGTTTCGTGCCGCGGCGAAGTCGATCAGTCTTAGACCGTTGTTCGTAGAGGTCTCGTGAAGACTGAACTGACCGACAGTGGGGCCAAAGATGCCTTCCCTTCCGACTTTCGCATTAAAATCGCCGAGTACTATTTTCACGTCATGGACCGGAAGGTGGTCATATACGTCCTCAAGACTAGCGTAGAAAGCGTCCTTGACGGCTTCGTCCTTTTCCTCCGTCGGGGCGTGCGCGCAAATAAGGCTTATGTAGAAAAATTTGGCCTTGATGCGGATCGTGGCCAATCTTTCGTTCACAGGTGTGAACCGGGAAACAAGGTGGCGTAGTTTCCGGCTAACGACGAATCCACATCCGAATTCGCGCTTCTCCGCATGGCAGCTGTAGTAGATATCGCAGTGTGCTTGTTTAGAGCAGCCTTGCCCTTTCCATCGCATTTCCTGGATGGCGGTGATGTCAGATTGTATTGTTTTGAGGGCTTCCGCCAGTTGGATAATGGCACCTTCCCTATAAAGGGTTCGGACATTCCAGGTGCATATCCGTAAATCATTGTCCGTTTTTCGTTTGCGGTTGTCGTCAACGTAATTGGGGTTCTTATCCGAGGCTGGTTTAGTTTTCATTGGGAAGTAGTAATGTGGCGGGACCCAAACCCTGCGCACATTCCATGTTTAAGGTCTATGGATCGACCCGCCGCTCAAATTAGCCGTCAAACTGACGGATGCCAGTTTGCCGTTGCCCAGGGAACACCACTTGGCGGTTTGAGTCGACTTGAGACGATTTCGACATGGATAATGCTGGCCTCGCCAGGTTGAGGCGGTCAGACACGTTGCCATGTGAAGGTTCGCCCCCTGTTCCCCCTGTTCCTCAGAAAAATTCTAGCACTTAGTCCTTAAAACCAAAGCTTCGTGGCGGCCGTGGCGTAGTGGGTAGAGTGTGTGACTCATATGCCAGAGAACCCAGGTTCGAATCCCGCATCTGACTCAGAAAGTTTTTTCAATTGAATTAAATTTTTCTGTTCGGCCATCACCTCTCTGCAGACAATGGTAAACCTCGGAGAGTAAAAAACTGCCATGAAAAGGGAGCATAAACCGTTCGGAGTCTGCATAAAGCTGGTAGGTCCAGTTCTCGATCATTTGTGTTCAAACATTTCACAACACACACAACACAATTGATCATAAGAAGCTCGGTGAAATTCCTTTCAAGGCCTGAAATGGCCATTTCGTTTTTTTTTTTTTTTAACCAAATCTTCTTAAAGAAAGTAGACGGAAGATGGACCACCAACAGTGAATAATCTCTCAAAATTTTGGTAGAAACTTACTTTCCTGGTTGTTCGGAAATAGGTAATACTCCAATTCAGGAGGAGTACGCAGCACCCACTGTCAACAACTCCCTTAATCTAATCTCACAATCAAAGCTCAAATGGGCAATTGAAAGCTTCAAACCGCTTAAGTCACCAGATCTAGACGGCATAGCCCCTATAGAAATACAAAAACCTTATGATATCATAACGCAATGGCTTATGATGATCTACCAAGGCTGTCTAGACCTCAATCACATCGTCACGTTTGGCGACATGTGAGGGTAGTTTTCATACCTAAGACGGGCAAAAGCTTACACATAAACTCAAAAGACCTTCTACCAATTAGTCTCTCATCCTTTCTGCTAAAAACTCTCGCGAGATAAATAAAAATCCACTTGAGACAAAAGATAGTAAAAAAACCACAGTCATCGGCACAACACGCTTACACCAAAGGGAAATCCATGAAAACAGCTCTCCACTCCATGGTCTCCATCATTGAAAAATCTTTTTTCTAAAGGAATATACAATGATAGCTTTTATTGATAAAGATGATGCCTTTAACAACGTCAAAGCAGAGGCTATCACAAATGCGCTGACGGAACTTGGGGTGGATGCTGCACTGGGAACATCAAATGCTAGTGGGCAGGATTATAAGTGCAAATCTCGGTGAAGCTTCTACGCTAAAATCTGTACCAAGGGGAACTCTTCAAGGGGGAGGGGGTGGTGGACCTCTCTCGCCTCTAATCTGGAACCTAGTGGTTAATGAATTGCTGGAGAAACTGAAACGGGGGGGAGGGACCCTGTACCCTAACCCATAGCTTATGCGGATGACATTGCTATTGTCACTTCTGAAAATTATATATATCTTCACTTCGATACATTATGCAAAACGGCATTAATACTCTCATCCAATGTGTTAATAGCTGGGTGTCAAGCCTGAAAAAATGAATTTAGTGATTTTCACAAGAAAACACAATCTACCAATAATCAGTTCTTCTAAGCTGGCAAGTATAAGCATCTCTCATCAATCAAGCGAAATACCTGGGACTTATTTCGGATAGAAAACTAAACTAATCTGCTCGAGAGCGCCAAAAATTATGTTGTAAATTTTGATGAAAGTAGTAAAGAACCTAAAATTCTCGAAGAGAAGATCCCAATAGGGGATCGATATAAATTCCAGATTAAATTAAATTAAATTAAATTAAAGTTTTATGTAGCCTCTATTCTAAAAAAATAATTTAAAATATCTCTTTATAACTCCATAATTGCTTCATTGCTCATTTTTGGGTATTACACTCTATACATCTATCATTCATGGGTCCTACATATTGCTTATAACTTACTTATTCATTTTAATTTTTGGGCACCTGCACTCAAGATTTTTATATGGTATGATCCAGGTCATAGGACCGCGTTTTAGTATTGTATTCACTGTTGTTGTTGTTGTTGTGCTTGTTCGCTCGTTTTGGCTTCGCTTGAATATTGCCTGAATTTGCAAATCGAACTTGACCGCCTCCTCGTCGTCGGCCTGCTGTTGGCTCTCTTTGGTGTTGTACTGTTCGCTGCTGGTGACCTCTGTGCTCGCTTCGCGTCCAATCACTTTCGCCATTATTGCTGTAGTAATGGAAAAAGAGATCAAGTTTAACTCTCAATTTATACTACTATTATGTATATCATGCTTAATACTATTTTCCACTACTTACCGTAATCTCTTTTGCAGAACTTGTTGAGGTTTAACCTTTTGGTGCTTATTTTGCATTTTTCGCATTCTGTAAGTAAAGAAAAGTGAGTGTTGAAAAAAACTCTTAGAATGCCTACGTTAATCATTCAACATTTTGTTGATATTCAAGGTTATTAGCGTAAATAAAGGGTGATTTTTTTGAGGTTATGATTTTCATGCATTAGTATTTGACAGATCACGTGGGATTTCAGACATGGTGTCAAAGAGAAAGATGCTCAGTATGCTTTGACATTTCATCATGAATAGACTTACTAACGAGCAACGCTTGCAAATCATTGAATTTTATTACCAAAATCAGTGTTCGGTTCGAAATGTGTTTCGCGCTTTACGTCCGATTTATGGTCTACATAATCGACCAAGTGAGCAAACAATTAATGCGATTGTGACCAAGTTTCGCACTCAGTTTACTTTATTGGACATTAAACCAACCACACGAATGCGTACAGTGCGTACAGAAGAGAATATTGCGTCTGTTTCTGAGAGTGTTGCTGAAGACCGTGAAATGTCGATTCGTCGCCGTTCGAAGCAATTGGGTTTGTGTTATTCGACCACATGGAAGGTTTTACGCAAAGATCTTGGTGTAAAACCGTATAAAATACAGCTCGTGCAAGAACTGAAGCCGAACGATCTGCCACAACGTCGAATTTTCAGTGAATGGGCCCTAGAAAAGTTGGCAGAAAATCCGCTTTTTTATCGACAAATTTTGTTCAGCGATGAGGCTCATTTCTGGTTGAATGGCTACGTAAATAAGCAAAATTGCCGCATTTGGAGTGAAAAGCAACCAGAAGCCGTTCAAGAACTGGCCATGCATCCCGAAAAATGCACTGTTTGGTGTGGTTTGTACGCTGGTGGAATCATTGGACCGTATTTTTTCAAAGATGCTGTTGGACGCAACGTTACGGTGAATGGCGATCGCTATCGTTCGATGCTAACAAACTTTTTGTTGCCAAAAATGGAAGAACTGAACTTGGTTGACATGTGGTTTCAACAAGATGGCGCTACATGCCACACAGCTCGCGATTCTATGGCCATTTTGAGGGAAAACTTCGGAGAACAATTAATCTCAAGAAATGGACCGGTAAGTTGGCCACCAAGATCATGCGATTTGACGCCTTTAGACTATTTTTTGTGGGGCTACGTCAAGTCTAAAGTCTACAGAAATAAGCCAGCAACTATTCCAGCTTTGGAAGACAACATTTCCGAAGAAATTCGGGCTATTCCGGCCGAAATGCTCGAAAAAGTTGCCCAAAATTGGACTTTCCGAATGGACCACCTAAGACGCAGCCGCGGACAACATTTAAATGAAATTATCTTCAAAAAGTAAATGTCATGGACCAATCTAACGTTTCAAATAAAGAACCGATGAGATTTTGCTAATTTTATGCGTTTTTTTTAAAAAAAAAGTTATCAAGCTCTTAAAAAATCACCCTTTAATACATCAAAGAAAAGCATTAAATAAAACAGTATAAGTAGAGCAATTAAATGAATAAAAAAATTTATAAAAGTCCCTTCAGTACTTAAATTATACCTGCAACTTTTTAGTCTAGCTAAACCTGAGATGATTTCCAATTTTTATAGCCCAAAATAGTTTTTTCACGAGGTAATTTATTAAATTTCGTGTTGAAAAATTGTTTTTAAAGAAGACCGCATGTTAATCATCAATGTAAATCATACTGAAATTATTGCCACCTTTTTTTATTTTGGTATGTAATTTATCTTAAGCTATTGTTGTCTTGGATATTTCATATTCCAAAAATGGTTTCCGCTATATTTTAAAAATTCTTGTATCTCTTGCAATTTGTTTTTCTTTTCGAACTTGCAAAATATTTTAAAATCAGCCATGCCCGAACAGCTGCTGCTGCACTATAAATTTTGAAAATTTCAGCTGAAATTAAACAGGCACATCTGTCAATCTGAATTCAGACAAAAAAAAAAAGCCAAAAAATTAACAAAGATTTTCTCAAATGACGATTTTATTTTAAATTTAAATTTAGTTCAACATTAAAATTCGAGATCAATTGGCTCTCTTTGTCACTTAATGTGTTCGATTTAAAATGCCATGTAATGGCAATTTGTTTGGCATCCAAGCGATACACTTCAACTTACTTTTGCCTGGCCACGCGTTTTGTTGTTGTTTTTGTTATGTTGCAGCTGCATAGTGTTTCGTCTAGAATAGAGCTGGGCTGAAAAGTATTCATTACAATTCAATTCCAATTCCTTGGAATTAGTAATTGGTCTTCTCAATTCCTCAGGAATGGATTTGGAAAAAATCTTCAATTCCATTACACGATTTGTAATTGGTAATTGAACGTTTCAATTCCTCCGGAAAGGAATTGGAAAAAATTGTCAACTCCATTACAGAAATTGTAATAGGTAATTGAATGTTTCTATTCCTCAAAAATGGAATTAAAAATTTTTCCAATTGGAAACCTTTTTTCAATTCCATTATTGTAATTATATTGTAATTACATGAATTATAATTGGTAATTGAACGTTTTAATTCCTTACATATGTTATTGCAAATTATTTTTAATTGAACATTTTTTTCAATTCCACTATTGAGGAATTGAAAGGTTCAATTAGCAATTACAATTCCTGTAATGGAATTGACGATTTATTACAATTTCATTCCTGAGGAATTGAAACTTTCAATTAACAATTACAATTCCTGTAATGGAATTGACAATTTATTACAATTTCATTCCTGAGGAATTGAAAGGTTCAATTACCAATTACAATTCCTGTAATGGAATTAAAAAAAAATTTTATGACTGCAACTTACTGTTTTCTATAAAATCAAAAATTCTTAAAGTTGCAAGATATCACGTTTTAAATACAGAAATGTAACAATTTTTTTTTAATATGAAGAAACTATGCATTATGCATTTCAAATCAAGGTCATGTTGACAGTTTTTTTTTCGATTATCGTGCTGGGGTAGATTACGAATTCCTTCCAATCGACCAAACTGTCAACAAAGAATACTACTTGGGTGTTATGCGTCGTTTGCGTAATGGTGTGCGTCAAAAAGGATCGGATTTGTGCAGAGACAATTCTTGGTTTTTGCATCACGATAATGCATCATCTCACACTGCACTCATAATTCGTAATCGTTCCGCAACCAACATATTCGCCTGACTTAGTACCATGTGACTTCTGGCTTAACTCAAGAGACCGCTCCGTAGACACCGTTTTCAATCGGTAGAAGAGATAGAAACCGAAACAAAAATGCAATTGAAGGCTATACCGAAAAAAGACTTTGTAGCATGTTTTAAAAATGGGAAAAAAGCTTTGGCACAAGTGTATTGCATCGGGGGGGGGGGGGGGGGCCTACTTTGAATTAAGAAGAATAAATAAAGATTTTTAGATTTATAAACAAACTCCCAAAATTTTTATAGAATCATCAAATAGTATTGCGATATTATTATCAAACTCTTTAAATGAAAATCTGCGGAAAATAAATTCACCTTACCTATGTGCTTCCAAAGTGTTTCCACGAATAAAAAGTTAGTCCTGACAAATTTATCTGCTCTAACATAAATGTGTTCTATAAAGAAAACTTTTGCGTTACTTTTTTTTAAGAATTCTTTCAAATATTTACCAAAAAACTCTATTCAGTGCTCTACTCACCTAGGAAAAACCTAAACACTACTACTTAAGCTTCTTCTTATTGTTACACCCATCAACACTCTGCTCCAAATTAATGTGTTACGCTACTAATGGGGCCATAATATGTGCAGCTCGTGTTTATTGAGTTGAACGTTTGTACTCCGAGCAGAACCAACACTATGAATCGAGAGCTCATGTTATTCGATGTCTATTTTTATATAAATCAAACAAATTCTTTTCATGGATTAATTCAGTTGTTTTTCTTCGTTAAACACAAAATTAAGCAAAGACTTACAACAAAACACAATGTGAATCTTTTTAAGCACTATAGGCCACTACTTCCTTTTTTTGTTTTTAGCTTCAACTTACTTTGAAATGAGTCAGCATTTTAATTAAATGTGAATAGAATTAGAATTTAATCTAATTTTATTCAAACTTTAATTAGTTGTGAATATGGAGCAAGCTGATAGAAGTCATTACTGTGTTAAGTGTATTTTTTGTTTGCTCTGAGAATATCTGTGTATAGTCTAAAGGGCAATTTGTTTCCTAAGGCATGAGTAATAAACAGGGCAAATTTATTAGCGTAATTTGCAGCATTTTATAAAGGACCAGTTTTTTGAAATGTTTCGCTTTTTGATGTCTTAAAATAAGTCTCGATTTGATTTGTATTCGTTATGTTGTAGATTTATTAAGGTGTCAGCTTAAATCAAAAAATGATGTTTGATTCGTTATATAATGTAATCAGTTAAATATAATCACTTAAAAAACATATAAAATGCTATATATTTTGTTAAGAAAATGTTCAAAGTTTTTCGACAAGGATTGAACAAATAATTTTTGATGCAAAGTATTACATAGAGTGCACCATGGGCGTAGCAAGGGTAGGACAGGGGAGAGCAGTTGCCCCCCTGAACATTAGAAAAATAAAATTTTAGTATTAAGTTAGAATTAAGGAATATTTATTAAAGCTTAATTTGTTTTTTATTACAAACTTACGACTGACACATTTTTCAACTATTTATAAGTGTCATGGAAAAAATAATTTGATCCCTCCTTTATGGCTACGCTCATGGAGTTCACAATAAAGGCTGTGAGACAGATTGATGATTATTTAGAACAAAGTTTTTTACAATAAACAAAAAATAATTCAGATAAAGATATATGGATACCTCATATATATGTATATTATTTCTATGCCTCTTCTTTTTTATAGACTGTTTATGTTCCAATCTACTTGAGCTAAACAAAAAAGCCAACGAAATTATTTAAATTGAAATATAAACTTAAGAAGATTTGCTCACTTTTTGCTAATAGCATCAAGCTGAATTATAAATTCATATTTTTATTTCATTTACTGCAACGTTTTATTCCCAACGGAACACTAAACAAGCACGCAAAAAAAAACACCCCTCTTACATAGTGCATTTTGAAAAAAGAGAGGCAAAAGTGCGCTAACAAAAACACAAAATGCAACACTGACACTCAAAGTAAAGTAAATTAAATGCAAAGAGCGCAAAGTGTTTATTTTAACTAAATTATTCTTTATATTTGCGAGGACGAAGTTTTTTTGAATGCAAACTTGTGCCATGGTATGCTTATCAGTGTTGCCATCTCTACATTTTATTTCTTGCATTCTTATTTTTTTGGTCTACTATTAACACAACTTCGTCTTGAAGCAAAAAGTCAGTTAAAATGGGGTTGCTGTGTTGTTGGCAAAATGAAAAATGAATATATAAAAAATAAAAAAAATTCACGTTATTCTTTACTACTTTTTAGTTTCGTGTAAATAGTTCAAGCCAATTAGCGGCATTATATTTAACCAAAGTGTACTCAAGTCAGTGTTTTACAAAAACTTCTGCATGTAAGTATTTCAGCAAGTTTTCTTGCAACTATTTCAATATTTCACTTAATCTATGCATAAGTTTATAAAACTTTTCCTTCCTTCCTTCCTGTTGCATTATTGCTCCGTTTGACTTTATGTGTATTTTTCTCTATGATCCACTTTAATCCTTCTTAGCTAGTTGTTATTATAAACTTAACGTTAAACTACATAATTTATGGCATATATTTTTTTGTTATAATGAAGTTTTGTGTTTTTCTCGGTTGTAGTTTATTGAGTTGGCCAGGGTGTAAAAAGTAGTAGTTTTTGTGTATATGTTAGACAAACTTGCAAACAGCCCTGACTGGCTTTGTTGTCCGTTCATGCTTAGATTTATTTTGTTCTAAAGTGTTAACCGAAAGAGAAACAGTTAAAGTGAATTTTTTCATTCATCTTTCTTTTGTTAAATTTTGTACACATTATGATAGGAAATTTATTTTGTAAAAGCGTTTAAGGGGGAAAAACTATGCACAATAAAATCTTAATACTTAAGAGAATAAAATATAATTCAAATTCAAAAAGAGAATAAAAGTCAATAAATG